>CM075861.1:27758372-28358372 GCA_037975125.1 Latrodectus hesperus
GAAATAATTATAAATTATTCACACATATATATACATATATATATATATACAGTGTATGTTAAACAAATAAATGGAATCTTATGGTTGAGACTCTGATGATAACAGATATTGCATAAATGCATATATAAATTGCTATTACTTTTCTTCCAACTAATATAATTTATTTGAAATAATTTATAATTTGTTATTTTTTTCTGACAGTAATTCAGTAATTTTTCATCCAAGTTGAAGATGAGGTATTAGCAAATTCATCAAAGATGAGGTAAAAATGTGTTTTTAAAAAATATCATAGATATTATCAAGTTATATTATAAAATAACAAATAAAATTAATTAAATACAAAAATAAATCAAGAAACTTTTTAAAAATCTAAAAAAATTAAATAGATAAATGTATTACATAAATCACTTATTTTAACTAATAATATTTGGTGTATAAAATTTGAATTTTAGAATTTCTACATACACATTTGTTGGTTATAAGTATGCTTGCCAAACGTCCTGACGTTTGATGGTTTTCAGACAAAACCCCAGTGTTCCGGCAGGTTTACTTCACGTCCAAGCAGAAATTAAATTTGATTTTACATATGACAAAAAAGTCTGTAGTCTATAGTTATATGTAATATTAACTATAAGGATTATATATTAAAATTATTAATATGGATTATAATTTTAACTATAAGGATTTTCCATACTAAAAGAATTTATTACCATCTACAAATATAAAAACATTTAATCAAATTTGGCAACACGCCGTCGCTAAACACAAACGATACTGAAGGTACGTTTACTGAAATAAAAAACGGTAACATGAAATAAAATCACAAAAATCTTATAGTCAAAACAATTATGTCAGTTAATTTATATGTATATGTATATATAAGGAATTTGTTGTTGTTACTAATGACACTTGTAAAATACATGCTCGCTATGCCTTGGCTATGCAAATTTAAATCAATTGGCAGTGTCTTTCGTTTTAATCAGAGCACCATGAAGGTGAAAGTACGACCTTGCTCCACACACATGCCATAGGTACCCATTTATAGGGTAGGCAACCATTCACACATCATTCATACAAGGAAAGGACAAATAGAGAGAGATAGAGAATAGATAGAGAGAGAAAGTACATCGATGCCCGAACCGGGATTCGAACCCAGGACCTCCTTATCCGCAGTCAGGCATGTTGACCACTAGACAAGTTGGGCGACAAGGAATTTGTAATTAAACTATATTTAAGAAATACAAACCTTAAATCAATCGTTTCCTACTGCATTGTTGATATAAGGAGAGCATCTTTGGGCAGACGTGTCGATTTCTTCTGTGCATGAATTCTAATGGGATATCTATAAGCTTCAAATAGACTGGTGACTTCCTCATCTGGATCATATTCGAATTGAACAAAGTAAGTACAATATTTGGCCGTCTTTTTATCGGTAGAATTCTGAAGACACTTCCTTTTCAGAAGGATTTTTGGTATCGTTTCTGTTGAAGATTGGTGGTCGTTTATTTGTTCATTTTCTATTTCAGTATTATTCCCAGTGTTTTTTTCTGGAAGAACTTTCTGGTAGAAGCTGAAAATTCTTTTTAAGGATTGTTTTCGGTAATACATCTACGCCCCTTTTGTGTTTTGCTTTTGCAATCATTACTCGTTTCAGCTTTCTATGTCGATGGCTCTTTTGATTTTTTTGAGAAAAACTTTTTAAAAAATCCTTTCTTTTTTGCTTTACTTTGGCTGCAACTTTTAGGGACTTCACGAAAGTTGTCACTATGAGAAAAAAAGTTATAGTTTACATTATCGTTAACCATAACACTTAATGTGTGTGAAACAATTCATTTGATTATCAGTAGATAAAATGAAGCATCATTCATAAAAAAATTGTAATTTCTTAGATTTCATGAATTCAGGTATAAGATTTTTTATTTTTAAAAGGCGGTTCAGTTTTTCATCTTTTTATAATTAAATTCAGTGTTATTTAATTAAAAAGTTTTTCTTACAATTAGAAAATTTCTTTTCAGAATTATAAATCAATTTTTCAAAATTAGTAAAAAATTTTTTGAATTATAAGTTACGCGCTAATTTTGTTTATGTTTTGGAACAAAATTAGCAGTTGTGATGATTATACATAACTACCAAAATATCTTATGGCATGTTTAAACTATACATCTACATGATTAAGTAGATTAGAACTAAAATTTCAAGATTATTTAATGCGATGATAAAATAAACAATTTTGACTATTAAATTATCATTAAAATAAAAAATACTATCCAATCTTGTCTAGCATTAGCACCAAATACAATAATTTTAATTTTCTTCGATTTCCTTACTGTCAACCTTATTTGCCAACACATCAGTTTAATACATTAAACCTTAAACTAAGCTTTGCCAATACGATGATTATTAAATATATCAAGTTATGTTAAAAACAATTTGCCGCCAGAAATTAATATTTGAATATTCTGTTTTAAATCGCTATCAATAGTTTTCGGTTGACTTTAAAAGAAATATCTGTACAGGAAATCAGCAAGGTTTTTTGAGTAAATAATTAGAAGCTCAAGCCTTGTTATAAATTGTTTCAAACACTCATTTCATCAGCACATTAAATTGAAAATAATATACACAACGTAAAATTGATAATGCATTTTTTTTTTATCTATTATAGCAGATTTACAAATTAGAAAAATCAGAAATGTGGCGAAATTGGTAAAATTTCACCGTACGGTCACCCTTCGCGAAATTTTCAATAAGTCCCAAGGGTGACCGTATGACGAATTTTCGATCGGGAAAAACGGGGGTAAGAAAATGGCTGAAATAGTGACAAATATTTCATACATTGTTGGTATCTAACAATATGCTCAAATAATTTTACAAAATTAACCAAAAAGCGCAGATTTATAGATTTCTAACATCAATAGTAAAATAATGAAAAAAAGTTGATATGTTTAATTATCCATAAAATTTTTTGATTAAATTTTATATTAATGAATTTAAATCGGTAAATGTTCATGAGAAATTAATGACAAATAGGGTTGCCAAAATACTAGTTTGCTGGGTTTCCAGTAAAAATGTTCGCAAAATTTGACGCAAAGGCAAAATCTGATCCGCGAAATTAAATAAGCCTGACGGATTTAGATTCAACATCCGAAAATGTTGATGTATTGTAATGATTTATTAGCTTGAATACGTACTGTTTCGCTATTGTCAATTTGGAACCAAAACTATAACAATCCAGAAAAAACCTAGGATTGACTTGAAATATTACTTAATCAGTATGAGGGCAATGGATAAGTTAAAAGAAATTAATTTCATCATATTGTATTATATAATTTCCATTATGATAAAAAGTATGAGTATTTTCGCTAATGGAAAATTATTAAAAAATTTCACCATGTATTATTTGTTGGTTCCAGCTTTGAATAGAAGATTTTTGTTTTAACATAAAATTGCTTTGTAGCTCTTTCAAAAGAACCTCTTTATTCTATCATTTTCAGTTTTTAAGATTAGTTTAATTTATATATACTCTTTTTTCTTAGTCGTTTTTATAGATACGTATTTAATTCATGTGTGTTTGAGAAATCCTTTCTATCGTTTAAGAGACATTGTGCCACTTCAAAATACTGAACATTTATTAAACAATTTATATTTCTTTCGTATTATGGTGTCCCATATTCTCACCAAAATAATGCATCGCTAAATGATTCAAATTTGAATCATTTTTTTCTCCAAATATGTGGAAAAAATAAGGGAAACAATTTATATTTCATTAAAATAAAATATATAGAAAATATTTATTTTTTAATTCATATTCCTTTCCTTAATCATAAATATAAAATTTGCATGTGTTGAAAATAAAACAATTCAAAACGTGAGTTTATATGTAATAAATATATCAAATGTTCATGCATTTACTAAACCACAACCATTGGCGTTAAATCTCAACATCTGAAGATACTTCTATCTCGCCAAAATGCTCTACCTGAACAATTCATAAGTATGCAATTCATTTTTAATTTTAAAATTTTAGTGAACATTAATTTTTATGCTAAGGAGATAATAAAATCTATGCATAAATTTGTTGAAATTTGGAATTAAAGATTTTGAGAATATTTGCAACGATTTTTTTAATTTATAAATTTTTTTTAGAAAATAAAAATTAGCTCATAAAAGAATCCCATAAAATAAAAAGAGTATTGAAATACATAACAGATAAAATTTAACTACTTCATATTTCATTATTTTAGCACAAACATTTAATTTGAAATCTTATTTCAACTTAATCGTGGGAAAAATTAAATAAAATAGCCAAAATTAATTTAAAATAAGAGCTGATATGTTGATAAAGTATGCTCCGCAAAAATGTGTAATGGTAAAAAGTAATAAAAAAATTCAAAAGCCAATACGGGAAAAAATATTTCCAAATTAAAAACGCGAGGATCAATCTGATATTTTTTGAAATATATTTAAGTTTTTAGAATCTATTCTTATAAAATTTTTGGAGAGTTTAAATTATTTTCTTCTCTTCCACCCACACACATCAATGCACATATTCTTTTGTTTAGCAATCCTTATTTATATATTTACATATACTTTTAATTGGCATATTTCCAATTTTATTTAAGTTTATAAAAAATTATTAATACATAAACTTGGCAACACGTTCTTGTGTGCCAACGAAATCACGACAAAATTATTATATGACAGAGGCTTAGATTAAATACGTTTTTTCTATACGTATTAAATCAAATAAATGTTAAGTTTGAAATTATTTGCTTAAACATACACTTATTATCTTATAACTTATTTACTTTCTAAAACTTATTAACTCATTGCATGAAAATGTTTTTCTCAGTATTAGAAATCCTTGAAGGAAACTTTTATTAAAAATTGAAATTTAAGAAAAATAATTATACAGACCAGATTATTTTTTTAAAATTAATATCAGGATTTTTACTCGAATAAAGGCACAGGTGCCGTATAATCCATGATTCCAAATTCTGAATATTTTTGGCGATGAAGAAATGTTGCCAAGATGACGTATCGTGACTTGCGCGATGACATAAATACTAGGGTTACCAAAATATAATTTTCTGCATAATTCTTATAAGTCTCGATATGTATGACGTAATAAAAACGAGGTTACCAGATACATAAAAAAATCCGCCAAAAAATCGCCAATCTCAGAATTTGGCATCATGGATTATACAGCATCTGTGCTTGAATGAAATGGGAAATATTTAAAATCAAAGTATAATATTAAATATCACTGTTAATCATTGCAAGGTTAATTGATTTTGAAGAGAAAATTTCCTAAATACACACTTACTCAGTTTGAACTTTGCTTTCCTTTCGAAAATGCTTTGCAATCCAATTAGGAACTACAGAACCAGATAAAGCCCTACGAAGTGTCCCAAAACGTTTCTTTTTGACAGCACTACTGGTCTTTTCATCATTAAAAAGTGTATCCTTATTTAATATATTCTTTAAACTGGATGACTTATTAATTTGTTTCATTTTATTACTTTTCTCCGAAATCTGAGCTGATTCAGGTATTTCAGAACTGATTGTTTGGAAATCATGTTTTAATACATTCTGACATTTTATGACATCCATCTCACTAAGTGATTCCTTATAAAGATTTTCCACATTTACTTGCATTTTAAGCCCCTCTGATCTTTTAAGTTGAATGTTTTCATTTTTACTTTTAAATGGGTAAGCTGATTTTCTCCAGGCAGTACTTATTTTCTTGCCATCGTCTGTAAGTTCTACCACCCAATCCTTATCAGTTAGAAAGTGGGCATTATTTTCAACTGATTTCAGTCTTAAAGACAATTCTGAACTGTTTTCGCTTTGGTAGTCGTCACTCGAACTGCAGCTTCCGTTCAGTATTTTAAGACAGGACACACAGCGGTAATCGCAAGTCTTGTGGCCATATTCACATGTATGAAATTCATTGTGTCCAAAATGCGTCTCTTCGATATTAAGGTTTGTATTTACTTGAAAATCCTCGCACATACTTTTTTCTGTTTCACTGTTATAAATTCCACAGTTTTTTTCCTCCTCTAGGTGGCTTTTAGGATTGTATTCGCTGCTCATAGCATTTTCCTTTTGCATTTCATTTGATGAAAGATATCCTATATTACTCACATTTTCTTTGGTAGTTTCATTTAAAAAATCACCTTCATCTGTAGCAGCTTTATTTCTTTGAAACTTAAACAAAAGTCCATTCGAAAAACATGTGAAAAGTTGTTCAATTAACTCAATAATACTCCATATACCACCATATATTATTGCTAAAAGGAAATGTTTTAAATTAGAAATTATAACACGAGATCAGTTAAAAATACACTGCTATATATCTTTATTATTAAATGAATTAATCTATGTATATATTTGTGAAAAACTTGTTCATTACATATGTCATTGACGTGAGACAGAATATGGTTTAGTATGCAATACTATTTGAAGCTTGATTGTTATATATTTATTTACGAGAGAGTATGCTTAATTTTACTATAATTGATTTTCAATTTGAGATTTTTACATTGCTTTGTCAGTGAAAACAAATATTTTGTCGAAATGCATGCGATACAGAATAAAACTAAATATTAATAATTATTTATGTATATGTACATTCACACATAATTAATAATAGTTATTTATGTATATTCTCACATTTATATGTTATTGCATCGATATTAGGCAACTATATGTACATTTAGGTATTCATGATTTATTACTTTTATATAAATTTATTATAAAAAACTGAAGAAAACTTTTAATTTGCAATATTAAATTTTGAAATTAAAATTGGGTAGCCATATGGAAGACATTAGTAAAAATATATATTCGCACATTTTTGGGGTATAATACATCAACAAGTAAAATTGAAAGGTATTTAATTGCTTAATAAAATAAAAACTGGTTAATATAAACTATAAGAAGTAACAATTATAAAATTCAGCTGTAATTTCATAACGATAACATTGGAGAAATAAGTTATTTATATCCGACTAGTTATGGTAGGAATAATTGTTCCAAAATCTAGAGAAAAAAAGCAGAAACAATATTTAAAGAAAAATGTAAAGATATGAAATCAACAATCACGCATTGCGTAAGAAATTTACTCCTTAATCTATTGTGTAAAAAGTGTGAATATAGCAACTCTACTTCAACTAAATAAGTTTAAAACTTTCTTTCAAAATATTAGACTAATTATCATCAATATCTTAATCGATAAAAATTTTTGTTCTTATTTTCACTTCATATATATTCAAGTTGATATTTTAAAAAAAGTATTAAACCATTTTTCAGTCTTTATTTTCCACAACTTAAATTTTATAAATGAATATTTAAATTATTTTTGCCATTTAATGTGTGATTGCCTTGATGACTAATTAAACATCATACAAGTCTACACATTTCTAATATTTTCTTCAATGCTTTTAATAGAATGGTTAACTTGAAAAGTGCAAACTCACTAAAGCATTTTAGGCACAGGTGCCGCATAATCCATGATTTCATATTCTGAATTTTTTTGGCGATGAAGAAATGTCCCCAAGATACCGTGAGTGCGAGATGACGTAAATACTAGGGTTACCAAAATAGAATTTTCTGCATAATTCTTATAGGTCTCCATATGTATCGCGTAATAAAAACAAGGGTGCCAGATACATAAGAAAATCCGCCAAAAAATCGCCAATCTCAGAATTTGGAATCATAGATTATACGGCATCTGTGCCATTCTGGCACATGTACCCATATCTATGTAATTTAGCAGTATAAAAGCATCCGTTTATGGTTCCGAATATTTGAAGTAGAAGATTCTCAAATTTTGTATACTTCATATATGTAGTTCATCTCCGGAAAGTGTCCACTTTTTAAATATTTTATCATGACAAATCAGAGCAAAAGAATCTGCATACTGTAATATATCTAATTCATTTTTAAAAAAATATACATTTTCTGAATATTTAGCATCGTCAAAAAACGTATGGCAGAATTTCACCTTGTGAACTTCAATGAAAGCGTTAGAAAAAATGTTATTAAATTTAAAATTATTTCACACAAAAAAGTCAAAACTAGATTTGCGAAATCAAAACCATCAATCAAAGATAGGGTTCAGCTGCCGTATAATCCAGCATGCCAAATTCTGAATTTTTTGGCGACGAAGAAATGTTGCCAAAATGACGTATTATGACGTTTCTCGATGACGTAAATGCTAAGATTGCCAAAAATAGAATTTTCTACAGAATTTTTATAGGCCAACATCTCTATGACGTCATAAAAACCAGATTGCCAAATAAACATGAAAATTCATCAAAAAAATTACCAAACTCAAAATTTGGCTTGCTGGATTATAAGGTATTTGTGCCAAAGATAGGAAATACTAAAAAAAAGTTAGAGGTTTTCCATTCATTTCGATTTTTTCCATCCATCCCACCATCTATTTTCGATTTTTCTTTAAGTATCTGGCAATTATAAGATAGGTGAGTAAGATACAAGATAAAATAGAGATTTCAAACAATCGCAGATACGAATAGTTGGTATTTCATCCTAAAAATGGAATCATGACTCCGAAATTTATGAGAAAGTCCTCCATAGTATGCGTTTGTTGTGAAATCATTAATAATATATACTTACTGATAGGGTGTAACTATTTTGGAAACATTATGATAACTTTACTAACTACTTAATGTGAAAATGGAATACCAAACCTTAATTTATAAAAATTTTTTTTAAATATTACCAATGGGAATTAGCCACAAGTTTACTGATGATAAAATTAGATAATCCATTATTTTGCTCTTTGGCAAGTAGAAAGAGATTATGTTAACTTTATAAGAAAGACTTTTTTCAAACACTTTCCTCTGCTTGTAACCGTTTGTAAAAATACAAAAATCTTAATGCAATTATTTATTGTTTGTTGTCTCATAAAAATTTTTATCGCTAATAATGAAGACCTAATTAAGTTTTCATTGTTGGTGTATGCATATACGCAACACACATTGTTATTCCTAATTATAATTAAATTGTTTGTTATCAAACAATGCATTTGTCATTAAGTGAAAAAAATTCCTATTGTTGAACTTCCGATGTTCGAACTCTGAAATTTTGGCAATGTTCCAAATTTCTGAAACGTGGCAATTTTTCAGAAGTCGTTAATTGCGTTTATATTCATATTTCATTCAAAAATTTTGATTGTGACATTTATTGTCATTTGTTGACTTCTTATGTATGTGCCAAGTACATACTCATAGTTCATTGCATTTTTATTTTATTTTGCAGCAGGATATTTTTAAAGTAGAATGCCTGATATTCTACATTTTGAAACTACTGTCTTGTGTATTTTGACTCGTGCAACTATTGACTTGTGTAATTGCAACTATTGCACTGTGTGTTTTTGTGGTATTCAAGCCATTTTTTGAGCATTTTTTAATTCTCCTTTTAAGTTTCATTCTTAATTTCGTTATTAATCACATATGATGGTTTGTATATTTAAAAATGTTTGAATATATTTAGTCAAAGTTTTATAAATAATAATTTTTTTATAATGATCATATTTCTAAAAGACACCTTCATTAGATTAAGATATCTCTTGCGCACTATTTATTTAGATCTCTTTTATCACGGTATATAATCTTGTTTTATAAACTACAGTTAACTAAAATTTATAAAAGGCATAATTTTTTACAATGACATTTGATAAAAGAAATTTTGTAAACATTATATACACATTGTATTTCGGATACAAATTTATTATTTACAATACAGTAGTAGATGATTTCCCATTTAAAATAACTTTACCATAGGAAAATTTTAAAATGTCTATACTTTTAAAGAAATGTACTGATGTTTCTGTGTGTATATTTTTTATTCATTGGTATGGTTTGAAATGCAATTTTCATCAGACAGAATAAATAACCTTGGTAATAAAAAATATGTAATTATCAGTGTATTACACTATTGTCGTTAAACTATTTGCAATCATATATTTTATTGTAATTATTATATGCCACGTGAATAAATATAAAAAATTAGATTTTTCAATTTTGATATTGATTTTTGACTCTATATAACTAAGGTAATTGCTTAAATAATTTATTTATAGTTTTAACAACGAAGTAATTGCTCTTTATTTGTTTCACATTCTTTATTTGACAATTTTAGAAAATAAATTTTGAAATAACTACAGTAATCCCTCATACGTGGACACGGTAAGAGTTCTAGGAAAACTAGAACTCTTACCTAGGAAAACGCGTTGTACGAGCATTCTCGTAAAACGAGCAATGACCTGGTATACGACGTCATGTAAAAATGACTCACTTTTAACTTTTCTCGTTAAAGGGGGCTTAACTCGAATATTAAGAAAAAAAAACAATGTCATTAAAGTAATATGTGCGTAATCAAATTAATAACATTTCAAATAAAAAACTAAAAAACAGTTAATTTCAAATAAATCAAATGATTCTAAAAACACTCTAGTTTCATAAAATAATTTAATTTAATTTTATAAGAACACAACTGACACAATGTGGAAACATACACGAAATTGATTGCGAACTGCACAAATCATTAAAAATTTTGCAATACAGAAATATAATGTCGGGTGGTCCACGCGTTATATAAGGAAAAACATGTGTTATTCGAGGGACATGAAATCGCATTATAAGAGTACCGTGTTATATAGGGGCATTAATGTATAAGGATTTCGCTTGTGAGATAAAGAGATTTTTATTAAATGATCTTACCTGGGGCCTGAGCAGCTACCAGGCACGTCGGCAGGTGGTGGATCGCCGGAAGTCCTGTAGGAATGACAGGATAGCCTTGAATATAGAATCAGAGGCCACGAACCAGCTCCCGTAAACCCTGGTGTTATGCGACCCGTGCCTAGGGCTATTTGGCACCGCGGTAATGGTGTCTTAACGGAGCCTCTAGTTGCCTGGCGAACTTCTAGAGCTTTTTAGACTTGCCCAGTAACTCAGGCAATGCTGAGTGGACTGTTATATTACCTGAGCTTGTTAATTGTTATCTTGTGGCTGAAAAGACACAAGAAATAACAAACCTTTCTGCATTTGCGGGTGTAGCCTCTGAAGTAGACCTTGCTGAAAAAGAGAAGGGAACTCAGAGGGAATCTAGTGAATGGGCAGCAATGAATCCTTCACAGGAGGTAGAACTGACCTCCAAACCATATTCTTCTGGTGAAAGTCAGGAAGTTATTAATAGCATGACTGACTCTCTGACCAGAATCATTTGTGGATCATCAGCGAGGATTGCCTCTGAAATTCTAAGATGCTCTAGGCAGAAGATACGTTTAATCGTAAGCTTCATAACTGGGCACTACTATTTCAGAAAACACCTCCATAAAATGGGACTGTTTCAGCAAGACCCTATCTGCAGGAAATGTCATGCAAGAGGAAACGGCCAATCTTAACTTCTTTAGGCATCATCCATACTAGAGAGTTACACCTAGACTCCATTAAAGGACTCGGACTTTATTAATAACGTGGGTGACCCGAGCAACTGGAACTATGAAACATTGGGTTTGGAGTTAATGGTACAAAATGCTGATAAAAGCAGAGGTGCCCAATGACATACAATCCCAACTCTAAGAAGAAGAAATGATCTTATATTGGTTACCAGAGCTCTGTTTAGTTCTTTTTCCAATAGCAAGAAATAAATAATCCTAAAATATATATAACCAAATAGTAAAAATGAGAAAATGTAATTGTTTTGGGCTAAATTATTGACGTTTAATGAAGTTTTATAAAAAAAAAAATATAGCTCTATTTTTCATATTTGTTCTCTTCCTATGAATAAAACGGAATGTTTTTCGATCATCACATGGGTTTAATTTTATAACCGCTTAGAAAATTTTCCATGAGCAAAGATAAGAAATTTCTAAATTGATTACATTACTTACGTGTTTAAATTTCCTGAATAAAGAAAGTAAATTATTTAATACTTAATGTTAAATCTTTTATTTTCTTACATTTGTAGGTCCTAATAATAATGCAATAAAACAATAAAAAAAACCTTTAATAAAAATATGCCAGTGAATTCAAGCAATAGATATACATGTAAAAAAAAGAAGCATAAATTTTATTTCTTGTTGTGCATTTGTGGCTTGGATTGAATCCAAGACTTTCAGCTTTGAAATGGGCATGGATGTTTGTAGTGGTTGGGAATCCACTTTAAGCCGTAGGTCCTGGTCTAATTAGCTCTCGTGTGCAAAAAATGACCGTTGAGAGACAAACAAACAAAAACAAACAATTCAGCTTTGAAAAATCCCTGACCTAATTCTAAACTACAGTGAGCTTTGTATAAACCATATTTAAAATAAAATTGCGAATTCAAATTTATAGCAACATCTATCCAACTGTATTTATTTCATAATTACTTTTTCTCATAGATAATTACAGCTTTCAAAATAATCACTATAATTAAAACATTTAATGATTGACTGAAAAGGTGAAATATTTTCTTCTTTTTTTGTATCGAATGTTTTTACTTAGTTTTAAAAGAATAATTATTTTTTATTCTTCATTTATTTGTTTCAGTGAGTTAACATGCTCGTTTTCATGTTCGATATGTTTTAAAACATTCCATAAGCATCCTCTTAAAATGAGGACTAAAAAGGTGTTTAAAGGAAAGGATTTTAAATTTTATGTTTTCTGCTGCCGAATTTATGTTAAAAGGAGATAAAGTTAGTTTAATTAACGTGGAAGAGAAAATTGAATAATCCTCAAATTATAGAAAACCTTTTCTATAACTTATCAAATACCTTCTTAAAAAATAACAAAAAATCTATTTTCTAAAAATCACCTTTTAATTTTAAAATGGACAGAATGTAATCGAAAAATCAATAGCTGCTATCTTTTAATATTGTGACAATGATACTGAAGTTCCGTTTCCTATAAAGAATCACTGATACCAAAGACTTGTTGAAGATGTTTATCAACCGAACTAAAAAAACAATTTAAAAAATAAGGCCCACAAGAACTCACTACTCATAAAATTTTGCCCAAATTCTTCAAATTAAGTTATGTAGTTGCTATTAATAAGGATATTCTTATAATCAGAGAAATCTCTTGTTGTTGTCAAGTAATATTTTTTATATGTGCTGTTTTAATATTAAAGAATATTCTTACGAAGTTTAAATATAAAGAAATATTCCTGTGTTTCCTTATATTCAGAGACCTCCCTGCGATTATTAAAAGATTCCCTTGGGAAGTATTTAGGAAAATTGTTTCAGAATAACATGTAAGAATATTCTCCAAATATAAGCACTAAAGAACATTATATATTACTATTTTATATCTTACTGCCGCTTTGGAGATGAACTTCTTAATCCATGGGTATTTATTTTGTTGATGTATCTATCAATCTTATTTCAAAGTAATATATTTTATGTGTGCTGTTTTAATAGTAAAGAATATTTTTGTACAAGTTTAAATAAAAAGGAAATATTCCTGTATTTCCTTGTATTCAGAGACCTCCCTGCGATGACTAAAAGATTCGCTTGGGAAGCCTTTGAGAAAATTGTTTCAAAATAATATGTAAGAATATTCTCCAAATACAAGCACTAAAGTACAGAGTATATTGCTTTTTTATATATAACTGCCTCCTTGGAGATGAAATGTAGAACCCATGGGTATTTATTATGCTAATGTATCTATCACTCTTATTACTAAGTAATATTGTTTATGTGTGCTGTTTTAAGAGTAAAGAATATTCTTACGCAAGTTTAAATAAAACGGAAATATTCCTATATTTCCTTGTATTCAGAGACCTCCCTGCGATGATTAAAAGATTCGCTTGGTAAGTCTTTAGGAAAATTGTTTCAAAATAATATGTAAGAATATTCTCCAAATACAAGCACTAAAGAACCTTATGTATTACTATTTTATATCTTACTGCCTCCTTGGAGATGAAATGTAGAACCCATGGGTAGTCATTACGCTTATGTATCTATCAATCATATTTTTGAGTAATATTTTTTATGTATGCTGTTTTAATAGTAAAGAATATTCTTACGCAAGTTTAAATAAAACGGAAATATTCCTATATTTCCTTGTATTCAGAGACCTCCCTGCGATGATTAAAAGATTCGCTTGGTAAGTCTTTAGGAAAATTGTTTCAAAATAATATGTAAGAATATTCTCCAAATATAAGCACTAAAGAACTTTATATATTATTATTTTATATCTTACTGCCTCCTTGGAGATGAATTGTATTACCCTTGGGTATTCATTATGCTGAGGTATATATCAATCTTATTTTAAAGTAATATTTTGTATGTGTGCTGTTTTAATAAAAAAGAATATTCTTTAGTATGTTTGCTCATGTATCTACAAGTACTTATTTTGTGCTGTATGCTCATGTATTCTACTTTTTGTGTTTTTTATAGAAAAGATATTCTTACGCAAATTTAAAAATTAAGGATGTATATATTTAACTATGTTCAAAATTCTACGTGCGATTTTTAAAATAATCGTTTGGGATCTTTTAAAGAATCCTTTCCGCAGGCAGCTATAAATTATATTTTCGAGTGTTCACACGTTAGTGTAATTACCACTTCTACTGTTTTTGTTAATTTGCACTTCTTCCTGCAGTTTTTTCATTGTGACTTAGAATCTGAGTGGTACTCCTATCTGCTTATAAGATTCTAAATAAATTTCGTTATTAAACGTTTAATTTTTCTTCTGTCCATTGACAACCTACGGAAAAAGTGTCTTCCATCTTTAAATGTTTTAAGAATTCTGTCTAATTCATCTTGGTGTTTGTTTCTCAACTCTCATTTTTCGCACGGGAGGACAAATCAGACTGTGATTTACGGTTTAAATTGGACTTCAAAGTACCATCAGCAACCATGCCTGAAGTGGTACTCGAACCCATGAAATGTTGATCCGAAGGTAACAGCTCTAAGATTCGCCTGCCAGTTTGGCTAATATATCTTGTGAAGCAGACCGTTTATTTTCGCTTTTTGTCTACTGAAGCATCTCCTGCTCTATCATATTTTATGAATGTGTGGCACATGTCTCCACAGGACATTCTTGTTTGAAAAGCCAAATTATATTCATGATCAGGATTTACAGGTTGTGTTTAAGTGTCTTTCGGACATTACTATTTGTGGAGTTGTTTGAACCATCATCATGTAGAAGAGAGAAATTGTCTCTGTCATCATTGGATTTTATTTAATAATAAACAAACGTGTGAGAATTTATTTCACAATAAGCCATAATAATTGCCATATCAAAGCTTGTCCAGCATGCATTCCTGATTTTGGAAGACGAATGCAAAATTAACTTTCAGTTGCTTTTTGTAGATTCTCCTAATTTCACCGGAGAATTCTCAAGTAGTTTGCACTGGGCCAAACTGTTGTTATTTGCACATTTTTCGCCAAACATAATTAACACGATAATATTTCAATACAATTAATTCGTATCTGATTCTCACAAAACTTATTGAAATTTAACTTTTATTTTAGCAATTTTTTAAAGATTTAACTATTACGTTTTTCCTCGCAGATTAATAAGAAATACTTTCGCACTGCCCCATTTCCTTGTGTGATTGGAAGTATTAATTGACGCATGTACCAATCCTTTCACTTGAAGGAAAAGGCTTCGTAACAGAAAAGGTATATGCTCGATTACTGTGTAAGCCATTGCCTTAACAGACCTTTTACTTATACAAAATGTTGTATGGAGGTGGTCAGATAGTATCCATGATGGTACTGTTCTAAATAATAGTGGGATTTCTGAAGTGATGCAATGCACAAAGAACAGCAAGTACCATCTCTTGTGTGACAGTGGCTATTCCTGCCAGCCATATTCACTTCATTATATCTATCAGCCCACAATGCAAGAAGTAAGGAGAGTTTTACATTCCCAAATTTTCAAGAAATAATTCACACAAGTTTTTCAAAACTCTTAATAAATTCCTATACGATATCTCTATAGAAACATAATAAATAAATTTGGATTTAACGCTATGTATCTATAATTATAGCTTTTTGTAGTTTGGTAGAGGTCTAAACAAATAATTTTTTCAATTGTTTCCAATCTATAAAAGACAGTGTATTAACCCATTGTGTGGAATTTTATCAAGTGTGACGTTGTAAATTCGATTTTAAAATTAGTTTTTAATCATCAATGACAGTTTAACTTATCATATGAATCAGCTTTTGCAGATGATTAGATATTTTTTAAATCACCTGGGATATTACAATTTAATTTTGGATTTATTTTAAGTATTTATTTAATGTTTTTCATGCCTCCCAACTTGTCTAGTGATCAGCGTGCCTGACTGCGGATAGGGAGGTCCTGGGTTCGAATCTCGGTTCGGGCATGGATGTACTTTCTCTCTCTATCTATCCTGTCTTTGTCCTTTCCTTGTATGAATGGAGTAAATGGTTAGCTACCCTATAAATGGGTACCTATGGCATGTGTGTACTGAAAAAGTCGGACTCCACACAAAAATATGGTTCAGTTGGAAAAGTGGAGCAGCGACCCCATATTGCCAGCCTAGCTGGCACACGACAACAACAACAACAA
Source organism: Latrodectus hesperus (assembly GCA_037975125.1). NCBI lineage: Eukaryota > Metazoa > Arthropoda > Arachnida > Araneae > Theridiidae > Latrodectus > Latrodectus hesperus. The sequence continues at coordinate 27,774,926 of CM075861.1, forward strand.
CAACAACAACAATGTTTTTCATGAATTATGATTACGTATTTCACATTTGTAAGCGTTTTATGCTCAGTATTTTCTGTTAGGCTAGCTTTCGTCCTCTTGAGAATAGTATAGATTTTATAACTATAGTAGATGGTTGTAAAAGTTTATATACTATATTTTTTATTCTCTTTTAAGTTTTTTAAATATGTGTATATACAAAATAATATTGATATCCTTATCTAAACACAGATGCCTTTAAGGAATACGTAATTGGTTTCATCTTTTTAATTCAGTTGATAGTCTTCAAACAATATAAGTTAAAAAAATTACTTATCCAGTTTGCATTTATCGATGTAGTTTTATTCAATAAATACATTCTGATTTTCATCAGACTTATTTATGTGTGGACATAAATAAAATTAAAAATTGAAAAATTATTTGTATTTATAAAACTAATTTATAATTTTCTTTTTAAGTATTTTTGTTGATGATATAGTAACATATTAATAATTTTATAAATGCCAATATTCTTTTTATTTTTCCACTTCATGTCTCATTGCATGAGATTTCTGGCTACCCTACAATGCTTCCTACACCTGCTATATAAATGCATTCAATGATATCATAAGTGAGTTTATAACCTTTTGATACTTTTTGAAATCTGATGTATTTGCGATTTATATTTAATGTTACATATAGGCATATCATCAATCTTACTTTTTCTCTAACTAAAATGAAGCATTCTTAAATTTTTACTATAATAATGCATTTATAATAAATATTTCCCAAATATTAGTATTTGCTTTATATATAATAATATATTACCTTGTAGGATATCCTTTAGCTCGAATAACTGCCTTGAGTGTTCTTTGGCATCGATTTCACCAATTTTGCTGTTATTGAGCTAGGTATGGCGTCTCATTCTTGATTAAGAGCTGATTCTAAATCATTTTTATTAGAAATATGTGTCTGCATATAATATTTTTATCAAGAACGTCCCATAAATTCTGGATGGGGTTGAGGTCCGGCGATTGAGAAGGAAATTTCATGAACATTGGGGTATTATATAGTATCCAGAGCCTTGTGTTTAGGGCTGTGTGCTTGCGGTCGTTATCATGCATGAAAACGTAATCACCATTCAAGCTCATTTTTGTTGCACTAGGTCCTAATTATTGTTTAAAATGTCAATACAAAGTTGATAATTCATAATGCTTTTAATAAAAACTAATTTGCCCACCCCAGAAGCACTCATACACCCCCAAACAAGTAGACTTAAGCTCCCATGTTTTACTGTTGGCACTAAAATCTTAGGATGCATTTCTGTATTGCGCTTTCTCCATACCATTCGTCTCCCGTCCGAACCAAATATGTTGTATTTACTTTCGTCTAAAAAGATTATCTTTTTCCAGAAATCTGGACTTTTATAACGTATTGCTTGGCGAAAGACAATCGCAGCTTCCGATTCTTCTCACTAACAAAGAATTTTCGTTTCGCAACACGGCCATGGAAACCTTCATTTCTGCATGCTTTCGAACAGTACTTACAGAGACTGCTGTTACCATGTTCTTTAGTTCTGATGTTAATGTAGGAGCACTTATTTTGGGATCCTTCTTTAATGAATGTACCAGAAACCGTCTGTCAGATGTCAATAGACATGGTCACCCAGTGCGAGAACTGTTTTGAACCGTTAGAGAGGCAGCAAACTTTTTTATGATAGACTGCACAGTTGAACGGAGTCTACCAACCAGATCAGAAAACTTGTTGCACGATTTACCGTTTTTACGGAGCTTTAAAATCATTTCTCTTTCGGAAATACTTGTCTCTTTATTTTTACGACCTATTACAGAATTTCTAGTTTCTCACTACATTAAAATTTTCACTGAAGAGCCTTTTAAGTACAAGATAACATCAATACATAATATACGAGATAACGTCAATTAACTACATATTAATGGCTAAACCAATCACAAAATATAACAAAAAAAATTTGCATTTCTTTTAGTGTACGAATACTTTTTACACCACAAAATGTTGGATTGTTACAATTTTGTAAATATTTATTCATGTGTATAAAATTATTTTTCTGTAAATTTCACATGAAAATAGTGAAAATATGTTCTATTATTTATTTATTATTAATGAAAATGGAATTTATGTTTAATTTTTATGAATGGATCTTTTTTAAATCAATTGTCGTACTGTACGAATACTTTTTACACTCACTGTATTTATTTACTGATTTCTGTTTCACTTAGATAGATTGTTTAAGTAGAACTCGATCAAGTATTAATAATTTCATTAGTTTAAATCTTTAGTAAAGAAATTCGCTCTACGAATAATTAACTGAAAGTCTCAGTTGAAAAATCGATTGATTAACTTGATAAAGAAAGAATCTGTGAACGATGATAAAGCAATATATATATATATATTTTTAAGATTCCTTTTTAATTAAAAATTTTAAACTATGTATGTTCTGTACAAGTGCATATGCATCTTTTATCTAACATCGTGGGAATTATAAAATAGAGTATCATTTGAGTAATTGCTATAAAATCTTGAATAAAATATATATAATGTAATTTTTCCATATACTGAATTTGAATTGATACATTTCTTTCACTTCTCAAAAGGATCCACTCCCTCACTCACGAAAAAATTATAATAAATATGAATAACAACTGTTCTGTTACTGATATCTAATATTACGAGTATTACTGTGTTTAAATTGTCATATATTTATATGTGTGTGTGTGTGTGTGTTCATTCACTTTTCCTAAGCTGTATTCCAACTCCTATGGTATCGATTTGTCATTAAAATTTTATTATACTCACGTGTTTAGTAGGAAGAATGAATTTCAACGGTATATAATATCTTTTTTTTTCTTTTGTCATAGTTTTCCTTGTTGTATTCAATAAAATATAGTCTACTTTTCACTTATTGTGGTTTACCTTCTACATATTTCCTTACATTAATGGCATTAAATTCTGTATCTTCATCAGCGTCTTACTTGAATTGTTTTGGGTGATGTTTCAACTTTTCTAATTTTATCCAGTATATTTTTTTCAGCCAATTTACTGGCTTTCTTGCAATTCTTACCTTTTTGTAAATGATAGATATTTTGTGTAAAGTACTTGATGAGAAAAGGTCCTGTGGATGTGTGTCATTTGTACTATGAAACGATACTTTCTTCTTACACGCTTTTATTTAATTATACTAATTACCTCTGATGTGTATAAGATATTTTGATTTTTTTTGCTTGAGATTCAATAGCAAATTGTGAATCATCTAGTGCATAACTGCATTCAATATTCGTTTCAGTTGATTCAGCTTGTATTTCTGCATTTTGAAGCAATTTCAGTAAAATTAAAACAGTTTTAACACTAATATTTTATTCAGTACATAATTATTGACATCATTAATATTTACAATTTTTAACTAAAGTATTTAACTCTCCAACATGAGCTCCAGTGGCTCAGTAACTTCACGCTCCTTCCCGTAAGCTAGCAAAGTGAAGCATTATTTGCCGCGGGCAGTGGTTGGGAGGGTGACCACGGTGTACTCTCCTTCACCGGGTTGCTGGAACTCCGTGGGTTGGGGACTTGTCCACGTTAATATGTGACGTCCAATGTCCTTCCGCTGGTGTGGCGTGGATGTGGAGAGGAGGATGCCAGCTCAGGTGTGGCCTCGTCACCTGACCGTGGTTCAAAATTAGGAGGCACCTTAAAAAGATCAAAGACGTACTTTCACCTTCATGGTGCTGGTATCCAAACGAAAGACGCTCTCTATTGACTTAATTCACACTGCCAAAGGCATAGCGAGCTTGGCTTGTCCAAGTGTCATAAGCAACAACAACAACTCTCCAACATTAAGAAACTTTCCGTGACCAGCGCGATTTGATTAATGTTTTTATTAAAGTCATGGCACCCGATGTTATAAACATAGATTTTGCACGTTGTTAAGGCTTTACCCTTTCGAAAATTGACTACATCGATTGTCGATTTTGGAAAGGGTAAAGCGTTTCCAAAGCCAAAAGATAATAAATTACAGGTGTGGGCATCCTATCCGTATACATATGAATACAAGTCTGTTCAACCTTTTACAAGTTTTTATCATTTTCAAATTTTTTCATCTTTTTGTGGTTGGATGACTCAGCTTTTGATTGTCCATAAGTATAAGTATTTCATGTTACGTTGGATGTTTGCGCGAAATGCAAGTTAAATTTAACTGAAAATATCTTGTAATGTTTTTTTTTTGCTCCCTGTATATTTTTCTCCTCATATTGCGCGAGATGTATAGTTCGTAGACTTTCTTAATGCTTAAGTCCGAATATAAGTAATTTGCTGTTGTATTATATGCGATGGTGTAGCCGAGAAATTAATTCATAATTTGAAGCATGTGTATCAACCACTTTATCACTTGGAACATTGAGAGAAAAATGATCAGTCAATCAATGAGGCTTATTCTTTACAATAAATGTCGTAGTAAATCTTCAATGATCTGATTAATACCCTTAAAATATTTTTTGCAACTGTTGTAAAATTTTTGCTTCATCAAAAATGAAAAATAACGCCTTGGAATTTTACTGTAATCCTTCGGGTAACAGTAAAATTCCAATTTTATATTTTAATTCACCATTTAGAAATATTTAGCTGAGATTAGATCCTTAATTGATAAAATTCCTCCATGGAGTTTTCCTTTAATCCGAAATGATAATTAGTCGCACTGGTGGCAACATCGATGGAGTGCTTATTTACGAATGTTTCATATATGGTATTAAATGCGTGAGCTTCTGTTTCTGTATCTTAAATGCACTGCTCAGCATGGTATGAAAGGTATGAATTGAGAGAGTGTACAAGTTAGACTATTGCGCATGTGCGGGACACACACAACTGCATTATAGCGGCGGTACAGTGTAATCGTACTTATTTAACAAATTGAACAATTTATGTAATAATTTCTTCTAAGACTGACTATTCATTATCTGCAATTTAATGTAAATCATTGAAAAAGCTATTAATATTCATAATGAAAAAAAGAAAATTTTAATATCAAAATTTTTCCTAAAAATCCGACACATATTTTTGGTTTAACCAATTTTGTGTAATATTTTACAGAATTTTAATTACATTGATTTTATTAAAAATGTACACATTTTATATAATAAGTTCTTCTAAAAATGAGCGCTTCATCTGGAATTTCGATATTTTTAAGCAAACCGTTGAATATAAAAAGTGTGTATTTAACTCAAGTATTTGTTTTTGAAAGTAATAAAACAATTCTATTCAAGTAAGACTTTTTATTGAACACTTCATACTACACTAAAAATACATTACACTTAAGTTTGGAAAACATAAAATCTCTTTTTCTGAAGTATATTTAACAATAATTGTGTAAAAGAACAAACAAAATTTCCATACAACCACAACTATAAAAGAGCTGTATTTTTGCAGTCTTCTACAAAAAGTAACCAAAGTCTTAATGTTCCTCTCTCTCTAAAATATACTAAAAGGTAAAAGTTGTACTACATAAATTAAAGTAATTAATTCATTAGTTACGTTTATTATGAAGAGATGAAAATATTCATTAGAGAGAAGTTTAGATCAATATTTAGAAAATTTACGTAATCGCCTATAAATATTATAATTTTGACACATCTAAAAAATGGAAGTGGATTTTAGCTGAAGAAGGTGCTTAATTTGAAAACTTTAGATCACATACAAGTTTCAAATGAGTGACACTGATAACAAGCTGCATTTTTTAAAAACAAATTCATGTAAGCTTATTTTTAAATTTGTATGGAAAAGCAAAATAATTTTTTTTAACCAAATGAAGAACAGCTGTTAAATCCAGTGCAAATATTTTATCACCAATTTTAATCTGCGTGTTTCTAACACAAAAGTTTTTAATAGAAAATGTTTATGCATTTTATATAATATTTTTAGTTTTTGTGCTCAAAATTCAGAATATTTGTCACAGAATTTTAATTTTTTTCTAAATCTAGTCAATAATACTTCATTAAAAATATTAATATTTGTTTATAACAGGTCTGAAGCTATTTTTCATTCTTTATGTGAGTAGTAAAGAGCAATTTTTTTTAATAAAATTAAGAAATGAAAATAAACAATAGAAAAGTAGTACTAGGTAATTTAAAATAATAAAGATGAAAATTTGGATAATGTGAAATTGATCTTCAGATTAAAATATACCATGGACTTGGTCTAGATTGTACTAGATCAAGTGGAATAAGGAACAAATATACCATGCGTTTCACGTGACGTTGTTTTCACCACGAATGTATAAGCGCAGTAGAGTAAATGGTTTGACAGGGGCAATTTTATGTTTTGTTAAGCCGACAAGTCGTTCTAATACCTCATCGTCCACAGCGGTCGGATGACATGTTTCGATTCTCTACCATGATTCTTTTAATATTTATTTTCTCTTTTACATTTCGTTTTTTTTTTTTACATTTTTACATTCCTTTTCTAAATCTTTTCTGCTTGTAGTCATGTTTTGGTGAAAAAAGTGTTAGCAAGAATAAAACGACATTTAAACAAACTCACCTTTTTGGAATCAAATTTCCTACAATGGGTCGTTGTTGTCAAATCTGTTGATGACAGCAACTCTTTCGTAAAATGATTTTTAACAGCAACTCGAAATGTCTGCTATTTTAGAAAGAATCTTGATGTGAGTGGTGTTTCATTGGAGTTTTGACACCCTTGAAGAAAAATCTTCAATTTTGGTGAAATGTTTTTAAATTGTGCTTTTTTTTTAATTGCAGGTTGTATCTTTTATTTGCACCCACCTCATTGCTGAAAATGAAATACGGAGCCACATTAGCAGATTACGTCGCCAAGCTAGATTGTTCTAATACTTTGCACTTTAATAATGACTATGCACTTTAATAAAAGAATTTAAAGTGCAACTGAAATCAGTTGCAGTTTCTGGTCGTTATCCAGCGGGCACCTGTGAACCAAGTCGAGGAGGCGAGTAGCATTGCCTGCGCCATACCACCACAAACCCGTTTATAGGGTGGGCAACATTCATACAACATCACAGAAGAAAGGACAGAGAAACACAGAGAAAGAAAGTAGCATCGCTGTCCGAACTGGGATTCGAACCCGGGACCCACAGCTCAGGAGTCAGGAACGCTAACCACTCAGCCATAGGTCAGCTCAATCAAAATATATTAAAATGATAGTTTTAGTTAAAATCACTAAATCTACTGGAAATTTCGATAAAAAAATAATAGTATTCTAATATTTCTGGGCCAAATATTTTAAAATAATTAATTAATTAGAATTACATACTTTAATTTTGAGAAATAGAAGAGAAATGAGGACGAAAAAATGTGGTGATTGCTATACCTTCCAGCGGACCTTTTGAGACCCACAAAAGTTGAATGCATAAATAGAAATGCTCTTTACCATAAGTTTAGAATGTGGAATTCTAATTTTTTTGGTTTTCATTTCAGTATGCAAAAGTTTAGTACTAATTCTTCAAGGATTGCAGTGTTTATTTCACAAAATGAGAATTGTAGTTTTTGTTTTTTATTTCCTTCTAGAAAAACTAAGCAGATAATTTTGTCTGCGAGGATCCAAAAACGATATTCTTGTTAGTTTTTTGGCTTTATTGGCCGGTTGTTGACCTCATCTAGAGAGTATTACAAAAGATTCAGTTGTCTGCTCTACTGCCTGATCCTTCCTCAAAATAAATCTAGAAATGAGCTTCAGCGCCATCTAGCGCAGCTGTTTGGGGGCAGTCCCTTTTATAAAGATTGAAAGAACTGATTGGTGAATTTAAACTCATTAGCCACGCCCAAAGCACCTGTTTACAAAGAGAAAGTAGTTCCTATCTCACTGGGGGGAGGCGAATTTTAAGTGGGGAATGAGAAGACCACTTAACCGCAATAGGGGTAGAGTGGACAATATAACCCCCCGCATCCTAATTTCCTTCAGCATGTTCTGATGCAGATTTTCTTCGCATATGTGGTCAGTTTGTTTGTCCCTTCTCGCCTTAGGGTATTCCTTCCTGGAACTGTATGTCTGTAAATCTCATGGGTGAGGAAAGAGTACGGCTGGCTCAAATGCTTCTCAAATTTGACACCGGAAATATCCGTTGTGATACGAAGATATTACAAACATTTCGATATTGTTCACATTATTGATACAGTTATGTTGCATAATTAATTGAAACCAAACATTAAAAAAATATTCACATATTTTATTTTTTAAGTCATGTATAAACGTCATTTGTTTTTTCACATTTTTCTTCATATTTTATAATAATAATAGGCAATAATTGGATAAAATTATCTTTCCATCATTTTGCATTGATTTACAAGCTGTAAAAGGAATAATTCGAAATCGCGATATTCGAAAAAATGTATAATATCATACAATTATGTAAATAATAAGAAATATTCGAAGTTACAATATTCAAAATTAATTGAAATCATATAAAAATTCAAATAAATACAAATACACGATAATTAGAAATCCCGATTATCGAATTTATAAAACGCAAAATATCTTAACGGGAAGAAATTTTTGATACATCCATTTTCAAATTCCGTAGTTATGTGATATTACGTCATTTTGGTTGGCGAGAAAATGTTTGTTGCCAATTTTCCAGCTCTCCAAGCGGTGGACTAAAATATGACTTTACCTTAATTGGATTCGGAAATAAGCTTTGAAACTGTGTTTGAAATATTTTTCATGCAAATACGAGGGTTACTCTGAAATTTTTGTGATACGCGCAGACGCGAGAATTTACAAAATAAAAATAACGGTTTAATTTTAAAGTACAAAGTATTTTTACACAGAAGACGAATTTTTTACTGACTTACTTCAACTTGTTTAGCGTGGAATAAATTTTAAACAGAAGAGAAAATGGATTTGACGCGAGAACATTTTCGCGCTATGATTTTCTACGATTTCAAAGCAGGATTCAATCAAGAATAATGCGTTCAACGGTTGCAATTAACATTGGGTGATGAATCTCCAGCTCGTGCTACTGTATTCAGATGGTTTAGAGAATTCAGAAGATGTCGCAATTTTCTTCAGGATGAAGAACACACAGGAAGGCCGCCGTCGGCAGTCATCCCGGATAATGTGTCTGCCATGCGAAAAATGTTAATGGATGATCATCGCTGTACCTATCAAATGATACAGAAGGAACTTAACATTGGATCCGCAGCCATACACAAAATCATTCATGAAGAATTACATATGAAGAAAGTAGTTTGCCGATGGGTTCCCCATAATCTAACTGAGCATCAAAAAGAGGAGAGTGTCAGAATCAGTAAAGAAACTCTTAATATGCTGAATGATGGTGGCCACCGCATCATTTCTAAAATTGTAACAGATGATGAAACGTACATACCGTTTTCTGACTCGACCAACACGTCAAGAAAGCAAAGTATGGGTCTTTGAAGATGATCCCACGCCGACAATGGTGAAAAATCAACGCGCACTGAAAAAAGTGATGTATGCCGTTTTCTTCAGAAGTATGGGATGGGTCAAAGCCATCAAGTTGGAAGGACAGAAGACAGTAACAGCAAACTGGTATACCACTAAATGTCTTCCAGAAATTCTGCAAGAACTGAATGTTAAGGGACTAATGCTTCACCATGACAATGCATCTTCACATACAGCCAGATTAACAGTTGAGTTTCTTAAACAAATTAAAGTGATCGAACATCCGCCATATTCACCTGATGTGCGACTTTTGGCTATTCTTTAATCTAAAAAAGAACTTACGTGGACGTCGTTTTCATTCAGAAAAAGAGATTGATGTGGCTATAAATGCATTTTTTTCATCTATTCGAAGAAATGAATGGCTTAAGGCATTTAATCTGTGGAAAATTCGTCTACAAAAGGTCATTGATGCTGGAGGAGACTACTTTGAACACACCTAAAATTTTGTAAGTATAACTTTAAAAACCTAGTTGTATCTCAAAAATTTCAGAGTGACCCTCGTATGCATAAAATATATGGAGTCCCAATGTTAAAAATTTCAAATCCTATTTCATCAAGAAATTTTGAATTCTGAATTTGGAATATCGGATGCTGCGGGGAGGTTGGCGACGGAATTAAGTATCGTAGTAAGCCCGGGAGTTTAAAATTTGAGAGGAAAATGTTGACTGAAATGGAAAGAACAACTTCGCTGGCAGATAAACTTGTACCTTAGCTCACCGTGGCTTAGCGGATATTGCTCTTCGGATCACGAGTTTGATTCCATGCCGAGCTGGCAGCTGAATGGTTAGCGCTCTTGCCTTCGGTTCAACAGTTCGTGGGTTCGAATCCCACCTTGGGCATGGATGTTTGTAGTGGTTCGGAATCCACTTTAAGCCGTAAGTTACGGTCTAATTAGCCCTCGTGTGCAAAAAATGACCGTTGAGCGACAAACAAACCAAACCAAACCACGAGTTTGATTCCAGGCACTGTTATAAAAATGGGAGATGCGCTACTCCCTTCTGCAGGCAAGCTTGTTAAGTGGGAGTTTGGGACTTTTCCTCGTATTGTACGGAATGTATACAAAAAAAAGTGAAGATGACAGTTCAATCATCATTTATTTTTGTTTCCAATAAAATATATTTTATGTTTTTCCGTAACAACTACATACTTTATCTACTTTTTCGAACATATTTTTAAGAATTAATGCTATTTATTTTAGTACGATTTTTACGTGTGCACATTTTCTTAGATTGGGTTGGCTTTTTTCCTCACTATAGAAAGGTAGCGAGTTCAAATTCCGACTCAGCCGAAGATTCGTCGCGTTAGCTAATGGCGGGCCGGCCATGTTTAGTAAGGCGTTGTCGCAATATCCTCGGTTTTAAATGTACCGCTGTGAGTGGCAGGCCATGCCTAGGGGTCTCCTGGTTCCGAAGGATGAAAGCCTATCCACCAGATGCTCCATTAGATAAAATCATATCACTTTTCTGCTCTTTAAGTGCTGGAAATATTGAAAATATATTCCTATGCTAGAATTAGACTTTGCTAAAACAACATATAAATGTAAGAAATATGAAAATTGTAATTCAAAAGGTATTATCTGAAGATTAGAGTCGGTTAAATGGAAAAACAGTTTGTATGAAAATTTCCTGTGATTTTAATAAATCTTTTGGACATTGATAAATCTGTCTTTCCAGAACAGGAGAAATTGGGAAAATATTTCACTAAATTCAAAATGATAACGCCATTTTAAAACGGAAGAAACTGTATTAAAAATAAATACGTTTATCTGCATTTGGCACAGATGCCTTATAGTTTAGGAAGGCTAAATTCTGAATTTTTTTGGCGATAAAGAAATGTCGCCAAGATGATGTATTGTGACGTACAGAATGCTGTTAATACTCGGGTTACTAAAATAGAATTTTCTGCATAATTCAGATAGATCTTAGATAGGTTTTTATGGCACAGGTGCCGTTTAATCCATGATTCAAAACTGAATTTTTTTGGCGATGAAGAAATGTTGCCAAGATGATGTTTCGTGACGTTCGCGATGACGTATATATTAGGGTTACCAAAATAGAATTTTCTGCATAATTCTTATAGGTCTTCATATATATGACGTAACAAAAACGGAGTTACCAGATACATAAAAAAATCTGCCAAAAATCGCTAATCTTAGAATTTGGCGTCATGGATTATGCGGCACCTGTGCCGTTTTTATATACATGACGTAATAAAAATCAGGCTAACAGCTAATCTGCCAAAATAAATCATCAAACTCAGAATTTGGCATTCTGGATCATACGGCATCTGTGCTATGTATTTTATTTTGAAAAGTACCGGAATTCATTTGATTGCAATATGTTGCAAAAAATAAATAAATAAATAAAAATAAAATAAATAAATGTTAGCAACTAGGGCGGGAAAATAAATGATTGATGTAACTTAAAGCATAAAAGGAAGTACCAAATTTGTATTGATTTTTGTGAATGAAGTATGCAAAAAATTGAAAAGAAACTGAAAAGATTTGCCAGAAAAATAAATAATATAATTTGATGTGAAACAGGAGGAGAGAAAATGTCAGAATTAAAGGCAATGAAATATTCTATCAGTAATTGATGAACATTTTCTGACACAATCGATTTGTGCTTCTTATAAACATTGTAATTGAAAAACTATTTGAGATATAAATCAAATGAAATATAAATTTTGTTGTTGGTTTATACTGTCGGAAACAGTCATGCTTTCAAGGCACATTTTTCTCAAAACTATTTTTTCTTTATTTAGTGTGAACATTTTAAAAAGTAAGTTCCAACTCAGGTGTGAGCTTCGGCACGCACAATAATGGCTCAAAATCATTAGACTGCTGATATGTTTTGATACGGTAGATATGTTATCGGAAACATTATCCAATAATATGAATAAATGAAACTGAGAAAAGAATTCTATTAGGCATTAATATTGGTGACTTTATTATGGATAAAATATTTTAAATAATCAGTAACGATCAACGTATTTCCTTCCTTTTTAATATCTAGCGTCAAAATATATTATTTTAATCATAACTAGTTTTTGTAATTACATAAAAACAATTTTGTAGGACATATTATATTCAATCTAAAGTTGGAGTTCTTGCAACTTGCTTATCAACATGAAGTAAATTTGGCGCATTTGGCTGATTTTTTTGGCTATCATCTTGTTTTTAAGTAGTTTGTAAACACAATGTTAATTAATATGATTTTTCAATAAAAAACCAAATTAATTCGTTCATAGATGTTATATTTTACGTGATTTAATTATATGACAGTAAAATAATATAAATAATCTCACACTGCAGTAATTGAAATTCATATGTGATACAATCAAAATAACAATTTGAATATTTCAAAAATGTCAGCAGATTGCTTTTTGATTATCAGATTACAAGTTAAAAAAATTTAACGCTATGACAGGAATTGTTAAATATTTCTTTTGTATTTTTCGGTGTAGTATAATATATATATGTAAATATATAAATATACACACATTTTTCTTGTTTAATCAGTTTTTATAATGTAATACATTGATGTTTAAAATTATGATTAATCCATATTTTTGCAATCTTAACTTTATGTTTCAATGCAAAATGCTACGTGGTGAAGTTAGATTTTAAAGCAAAATGTTTAAAAATTAATCCGTTTCATAGAGTGAGTACCGAATGACAGGAAAATCAGTAAATAGTACCAAAGACTAGGAGAATGTGTTCTTCGCATTTGAAATGGATATTAAATACATGGTGTTCCATGTTAGGCTTAGCAGGAGCTCCAGAAAGTTCAACCTTCAAACTCGAGAGCTCGAGACCAAATGAACGTGAAAATTTTTAAACAATGAAAAATTTCATTGTTGCAAGTTTTGCATTGTTGTGGACTACCAGATAAGGCGTCAGCAAAGCTCAGTCCGCCATTTGAAGCTGCGATTTTGAGTTTGAAGGTTGAAATTCTCAGAGCTCTTGATCAAAGTAATATTTAAAGATTTTCTTGATCTATTTACTTGAAAGTGTTTTTAAGTTATTCTAACTTGTTTTCTAGTGTATTTTTCAGATATGGTGAAGTTGATGAAGTGGATCAGAAGAACCATGTAAGTGCGACAAACTCATTGCTTTTCTGTATATCTTGAAGTTTAATTCTAAGTTAAACATATATTGACACAAATTTGCATATTTTAAACTTGAAACTAAGAATTTTTAAAACTTAGATTATACCCATAAAAATCTTTTGAACTTAAGTGGCCGGTTGATATTTTTTAATTGTAATTATTTTCACTGAAACGTAAATTTAAAGCGATTCAACTAGTGATTTCTAAATGACGTTTAGCTATTTAAGCGAATTCGGTAAAACTAATGTTATGCGATAAGAGATTCAAAACTCATTTAATATATGAAACCTCTAAATACTAATTACTTCATTTTAAATGTGTATTTCATTTAGATCAATTGCTCAATGGAACACAAAACTGAGAATTAATAAGCATATATCTGAACAAAATAACATACCATGAATTGTCAGTGGTTTTGCTAAATTATTAATTAAAGAGTTTTTTCATTAAAAATGAAACGAATAATTTTAAAATAATTCAATAACGTTTTAAAAACATTAATAGAATTCTTCATTTTGATTTTGTAATCATTGGCGATCTAATCTCGTAAAATAGCACATCTAACTTGTGAAACGTGAAAATTTGTCTCGAGCTTTAAAACAGTTATATTATTTTTTTTTCATTTTAAAATGTATTATTTCTTTTTTATATAATTTTATAAAAATGGCGTAAGTCAGGCACCACAAAATTTTAAAGTAATGTAAATAAATTGTTATTATTTATATTTTGACAAGGTTAATCCTAGTATCCGTAACGCGATAGATTTGGTTCTGATTATGGTTGGAAGATTCAGATTGTATGCTTATGTATTGCTGTTTTGAGATTCCCAATTTTTTTGATTATGAACCACTCGCGTATGTTGATGGTTATGAATCGCTCGCCTAGATCATTAGCGACATATTTGAAAATCATGCCAAACGCGTTACGTTTGTTATACTAGTATTCTACCTTTTAATATCTGCAATGGGTTTTTTTTTTTTGAAGGTTTGTGTATTAATCCATTTTTTTAGTTAATTCGTATAATTAAATGCAGGTATATTTATCTTTCTAATCTGTACTATCTTGAACGTATTTATTGCCCATTTTAAATTTCTAGATTTTGATTAGCAATAATTTCAATATGAAATGTTATGAGGCTAAATTTGCCACTTAGATACTCGGAAAACTTAACTTTAATGAAATAAAGTAGAAAGTTCTGGTAAAATTATAGAAGAAGGTTACCTAGACAATTTCAAAATTAATAGTAAAAATCCTATAGGGAAAATAACTGTTCTGAGATTATTAACTTTAAATATTGGAAACTGATTTTATTCGGCAGCAATATTTGATGCTGATTCAACCAAATCAATGATATGTTGGCTGGTATCCAAATTTTTAAGCTAAAACAAAACACTTTAAACCGAATGGATTGAAATAGTTTATTAATAGCGCTGTACAATTTCTGAATAAGATTTCATCCTGTTTAACATTTGCCAATGTACAGTTAGTTTTTGACTAAACATCTTTATAGAAATAAGAATGGGCTCAACAAAAATTTGAAGTATCTTTTTTATACAAGATTGTTTTTTAGAACATTTCAAACTATCGTAAGTGTTTTTTTTATTCTATTGAAAAGTTGAATAATCATTGTAAAATATTAATTTCATGGTCACTGATGCACATCTGTGATATCCGTATTTATCTGCGTACTTAACTGTAAGAAAGAACATTTTAAATTCATTCGCAATAATTCAATTTAGGGCGCTCCGTGGCTGAGTGGTCTAAAGCATCACCGCTAATCGCTTGAAAGCGTAGGAGTGTGGGTTCGATTCCCACCGATGCCCTGGGTGTTTTCTTCGTTATTCTTCTGTGGTTGTACATCTGTCATTGTGCTATTTGTCCTATTATCGACGAAGACTTACAAGCGGATCTCAAGAATCAAGCATACAAGTCTGAATATATGTAATGTAATAAAAAAAATAAATAATTCAATTTAAATAAAACGTGTCATGGAACTTGAGTTTTCTTTTGAAAGTGAATAACAAAGATTTTAAAACACTTCTTCTAAGATACATCTTTCGCTGCTAAAGAATGGCAAAATAATTAAAATATTTCTGGAAGATTTGGTCACCAACGAGCTGTTGAATATCGCCATCGCGCAATCCTTCAATCGAAAGTATGCCATGCGTTCTTTCAATTTCGAAACTAGCCCTGGTGTGGGCAGCTTCTTTAAGTCAGCTCTGTCAAAAAGGGAAGGAAGTATGTTCCAAATGCGCTTCGGGAAATACAGAAATCGCCCAAGAGAAACACATTTACGTTCTTGTGCTTTCGTTCAAAATTGTAATAGACCACTGAAGAAGATATAACAACAAAAGTACCATACATTTAACATTTTTAGGTTTATATATCTCTTTACGCAGATTGTAATTTTCTTTCCTTTTTTTTCGAACATTCTGGATCACTGGTATCATAGAACCAAAATTCATCATTGATGATAATTCTTCACCTTCACAATACTTTGTAATGGGTCGTAATACTAGAAACCAGATTCAGTGCCATCATCCACAAAATTATGTGCAAGCATAAATGGCATCCAAGGACATGAAAGTTGTATTTTCAGGTCCTGGTCTTCCATTCAACAGTCCGAGTGTGTGATGTCAACAGATACAGATATTTTATCATAACGAACACCATCCATAAAATAGTTCATACTGATCATTTTAAGCTTTGTGGAACAACAAAATATGCATTTAAAATACTTCCAAAATATTTTTAATAGCCTTGCTGCCTAGGTGGACATTTCTAAATCTGAAAACTATTTTAATCCCAATTCTCAGACAAAAAACACTTTAAAGACAATAACAATTTTGTCAGAGAGCATTTTCAAAATCAAATATGTATGCAAAATTTAAAGTCCCATTTTCTATTTTTATCAGAACCAGGCACGAATGTCTGTTGAGAGATTACAAATATAGACATCTGGAATTTACTCTTAATGCCAGAATAATTGAATGTAAATAATCAAAAGAGAATATTTTTGTACCAGAAGAATATTTCTTATGTTATTATTTAAGTTTTCAATTTCATTGAGTATCATTAAAATAAACCATTGACCAAATGATTGCCATCATTAAAATAAACACACATGGTAGGATATCATTTCTTAATATTAGTTATTTATAATATTATATGACTTATTGCTACGAAATTAAAGAGTAAAAACGCTTAAGAAATCGGGTGTGAGCACTTTTAAGATTTAAGTAACTAAATCAAGCATCATAGTATTAAAAGGCTTGATTTTGTGACATCGTTGTGAATTTCCAATTCAATACAAATGGTTGCATATTAATCAATGAAGCAAACTACGGATCAATATAATATAAATTTATAAAATGGTATTGTCCAATACTGTAACGAATTTCTCCGCACACAAATGTAAACACTGATACTCGCCAAACATTATTTTTCATGTATTTTTACAACATGGTGATATCTTCGGCTCCTTGTATGCTTTCCTTTTAATCAGGGCAAACAATTGATCTAAGTTCCGATATTTCTTTGCACCATGCAATAAAATTTGGTTGGAGTTCCATACTAATTAAACGACTTCATTATTTTCAATGAAAATCTTTTATTCTTGAGTCAGCAAATCTTCATTGAAATTATTTCTCGTTTACTATTACATTCACTAAAAGATTTCATACAGTCTTCATCCAATGGATACTTAAAATAAAAATTTAGAATTATTATTTGTAAACCATCCTTTGATATCATCTCTTTTATCTTCTTGAATACTTACATAAAGAACGAAAAATACTGAAAAACGTGGCGTTTTTCAAATATTAAATGTGTGGGATTTATACACGTGATAATTAAAAATTATATCTCTTTCAAACTCAAATTTTGCAGTTTTTATGCCTAATGTTTTTTTTCTAGTTGCAGATGAAAACTGTCTGTGGAGTTGAGGGCAGCTTTGAGTTCACGTGATTCTTAGTTTTTTACTAATTTTTTTGTTTGTTCTTTTTTGTTTCTTTCAGACGCAGGATGAAAGACCGGAAGAAATTCACCCGGTTCACCGAGGAGGAGGAGGACTTCGACGGGATAGTCCAGGAGGAGGGTCGGCCATTGGCCGTCCTTTCTCCTCCTCGCCAGAGTGCCCCTCCGGCAAAAGAGGAGGGAAAGGATGTTCAGGCAAGCATTTCAGCTGCGGTGGTTGACTCAAATCCTGAGCTTTCCGCGAAGGAGGAGAGATTCGAGGACAGCGCAGAGAGGGATGAAGATCTGGCGTGGAGCATCCCCTCTTCTCCTCGCCAGAACTCCGTTCCGGCAGAAGAGGAAGGAGGGGAGGTTCCAGCAAACATGATGTTTACGGCGTCTGATTTCATTCCCGAACTGCACCCGGACAGGCAGGTCGACTTTTCCTTTTTTCCTACAGATGTAAGTGAATAATTTATAGATATTTTCTATGAAAAATAATAAAAATGTAATCCTTTGTTTTATTATATGTTCATATTTTGAATTATGATTAGCAATTAATTTTTAGATTGTAATGTATTTATCACAGATTTAAGTCAATACATATTTAAATCATTCACTGGTTTCACATATAAGAAATAAAAATGAATAGGAAACAACTTGTAATAGGAAAATCATAAATTATTTTTTACATTTTGGTAGTGCTTTTTTTACAATAGTTTTTCGAAATGATAGATAAATGTTCAGAGCCCAGATTTTCTGCTCAAGGAGTTATGAGTTCGATTCCTTGATAAAATTGGATTTCTTCTCACCGTTCATAATCTAAAATACCGCCATTCACATATTTAGAGAATAAAAGGCACATTTAATCATGCTGGAGTTACATGATAAGATATATATTTAATGAAATGTGGAAATATTAAATTCTTTAAGGCTCTGTGTGTGTAACTAAAGTATACATTCTTGACAACTTTACTACATGAGGACGAAGTTATGTGAAAATAGTCTGGAAACATAAAACATGTACATACGTATAAAGACAATTAAGCGACTTTAATGTTTTTTAAAGTATTACTCGCCACCATCAACAAATGATTCATTAATTTGATCTATGTTCAAGTAACAATGTCGACATTTTCGTAGAACGTTTCTAGACTTTCCATAGCATAGCAGAAAAGAAACATTGAATCTATGAGATTTTATGTGAAGTCTCTTTCTTTGTACCGTGATCGCTGATTGGGTGCCAGAAAATCCAACGACATCCAAATTCGAGAACATCGACCTCTGAATACAATAATATGATGTTTGATTTTTAGTGCCCACTTGTTAGCCGGCGTCAAATAATTTGCCAATGAAACTGTTTAATTAAATTTTGAGAATGATAAGGTAAGGGAAATGCTTATTAATTCTGAATCTTTATAATGATTAATATTCTGTTTTTTTATCATTTATATTGTTTTTTCACAGTTTGGCTGTTACTGAAAGAATAAGTATTTCTACAAAGGAATCATCTCAATTTATGGAATATTTCACCTTTCTGCATTTTGTTTTATAAGATATTGCCATCGGTTTCTTCAGAATTGTACATTTTTTCTATTTTATGGTCACAAATAGTAGCCTAGCTAATGTAAAAGTATCAATATGGATGGAAAATTTCGTAAAACTGATCTTTTTAATAATACTAACGTGTTGAGGTGTTGCTTTTGATTTTTTAATGTATTGTAATATTCTGTTTCTCTTTTTAGGACAAGATTCGCAGACGTCACACTCTGCCGAAAGAAAAGAATGGGGATATCGTTCTACTATAGAGGTATAAAGTGTTTCATGTTTAATCCAAATAAAAGTTCCTTTTTTTAAATATTTTGAATCCTATCATAACATATCTTTTTATTTCATTCTAATTATAATAATATTCTCAATATCTATAGTTAAATCTTTCATAAAAATAGTTTGAGGTCACCATTATGTCACTTATTCCTTTGAAATCATAGTTTATTTCAAAAAGTTTTTATGAATATGTATGCTTTATAAAGTAAAATATTTAATTTTGAATAATTTTAGGTTTCTGTATAATTTATTTTCCTGAGAATACTTCTATTGAAATATAGATTTTTATATAAAAACTTCCACATAAGAAAATCATTTATGGTCGCAAAAATATGTTTTATAAAAAACCACAAGTTCAAGATTTAATTTTAGAGAGATAGTCAATAGATTTTCATAACAAACATGAATAGAGTAAAGAAAGAACGGTTATTAGAAGAGTTTTAAAAAGTGATAAATGTTGGTCAAATTTCCCAATCAATATTGCATAATTTTTACTAAATATATTGAAAGATCAAAAAATTAAAATGACGTTTTATAGTAAAACTTTATTACTTTTTTAAAAGAAAATATAACACAATTATGAATTTAAATTTCCCTTGCAAGCGTGTTTAATATGAAGAATGTTTGATACATTTTAAATTAAAATATTAACTTATGAATATAAAATTAAATTAAACCACGATTGTAAACATGTCTTTCTTTTTTATGGAAACACATGATACCGCGAAAATAAATGGAAGTTTTTTTTTAAATTTATTCTTATTTCATTAACGTAATACTAATTAGTTTTAAACAGATTTTTATGAACTTTTCGAACAATATTTGTACAAAACTGTGTGTGAGGATATAATATAATATTCTTAATTTTAAATCCAAACTGATGTCTTTTTGTTCCAAATAAATATTTTCATCAAGACATAATGCTGCAATATAGTGTAATAAATAACTTCCTATAGTTATGCAATTTCAATGAATAAATATCATCAGATATTTGAGTATTCATCCTAAGTTTCAATAATTTTAAACTACTCAGCTGTCAAATAATTTTTTATGCAGAATATTTTGTGGTAGAAAAATAAAAAGGCTTAATTTCTCTTTAGAAACACCCAGTAGTTTGAAATATAAATGGCATATGATAATCAACTATAAATATATGAGAGCTTAATATTAGCATTCAGTAAGATCGAAATTTCTAACATATTATCACAATATAAATTTCTTGATATTTATGAACTTACAAAGATGGAATACTTGATTTTGTTTTCACATATCCATAATGCACTTCGCCATGTTGAGTACCGCACGCAGTTTGTTCCTACGATTTACCGATGTTGATTGTGAATTTTTGGAGATTTTCAGTATGTTGAAACGTTTTGTTATTTTATAAAATGACCCAAACATAACAACTGCTTTAATAATTTGTTTATGTATTTCACGTTAGATATATTTCAATATATAGCTATTCTTTTCAATAACAATCAATCACATGTTCACATTACTTTTAAAGTCTTAGAACAAATGTCATTCAACAAGTCTTTGTTATATCTGTGAGGAAATCTGTCAAACATATTTAACCATTTTGTGAAAATTGGATTGATTAAGTAGATTCACAGTAAGAGTTCATAATATTCTTTGTCATTTTAAGGAAACACATTACTGATAAATAACGTTATTTAGAAACCATTCTTCATATTTTGAAAATGATTAACATTTTGCTTTGTTGAAAATATTTTCATAAACATCAGGCATATTTATATAAAATTTCCATAAATGTTCGATCACGGAAATTTCAACAGAGAGGATTTTGTCGAATTTTTCATGAAGTAAAAACCATTCAGTCGTAAATAGTAAAAACATAATGTTGTTTGGGAAAATCATTTCTACTCCATATGTAAATCTTCTTTTACTACATAATCACTTTCAAATTTGAATATGTTTGTCACGCATTCCAGAAAATCCCTTCTGCTACCGATGCTTATTTTAACTCTATCGTTCCAAAAAGTGTATCGCCTAGAAATTCTTTCAACATCATAAAATTATTGATATCGCTAGAAGAATGGTCTGGCAAACAGTAAGAGGTCAGACAGAAGTGGAAACTGTCAAGTTCTCAAGAAAACTTTTTTATATCCAGATTTAGAAAGCACATTGTTATTTTTATAGAATCTCACAAGAGTCTTTCTTTTATTTTAAATATTTGTTTCGATTGAATTGCCTTCCGGCAAGTCAAGCCCACGACCTTACAATGAATGGAACGAGCAGGGAATAAGACACCAAACTTCTGAAGCTCCTGAGCAGATGTCACAAAAATATATCCAGGATGAATAAATAAGTGAATGAAATTTTTGTGCATGTAGTAGAATTTTTTTTTTTTTAATTTTTTCTTTTTCCATTTTTCTAATTGAATTGTCTTTACTTTCTGGATGACCATGGTATTCGGCAGCATTTAAAGAAGCATATGGTGTATTTAAATATTTAAATAATTGTGGGATTGATAACACACCTCAGAGTTGTTAAGTAGCTAATAAAATTCCAGAAACAAATTTCTAACGTATGGTATGGAAGATTTTGTTGCAAATTTAATCAATACTATCATTGTTTTGTCAAGAATTTACAGCTGAACATATTCGGCCACTTCTGTTTTGTAAGGCATGCATTCATCAGCTTATGACATATTCACGATATTCCTCCGAGAAAGACTACAATACATTCTTCAACCATTTTCCTCAGAGACTTACAATATTTTAGATGTTTATCGAGCATTGATTTATTATTGCTGTTAATTTTTAAACTGAAAATCATATAGTGTTTCCTTTAAATTCTTTGCAAAGCTGCATTTCTTTACAGATCTTTATGCGTTTTATTATTGTGTGTTAAATATTTGAAACTGTGCTCTGGCTCTGTTGCATTTTGATATTTTAAGAATTTTACTTACGAATATAGATTTTATCAATGATCATATTTCAAGGCAACTTTTATTTTAGATATTGTCTGATATATAATTATAGGTATTATCAATAATCATATATTTCAGGACAACCTCTTATTTATTTTGAAATATTTATTTCTGGTAGATTTATGTTACAGGGAGTTTATTTTTAAAATTTCGTCGTTATAATTCTGTACTTAATGAAAATCAATTTCTAAAATTACACATTTTTTAGTCAAACCAGAGCTTTCATAAATTTATTTTCAAAGGAATAAATGACAGATATTAAATATTTTTCCCATTGATTTAATATTTGTTATACATCATTTAATAATTTTTAAGAAATTCTTATTTTCATAAATTAAAAATACTTTAAAGAGATATTCAAAGTGGTTTTAGATATAAATACGAAAAGAAAAAGCATTTTTTTAATTCTAGATTATAAGGATTGTATTAATTGATATTTTAAAGATTAATTTAAATGATTTCTGACTAAGAAATTCGCATATCTTTTCTCATCATATGCTCGAAAAATTAATAATGTGTCTTAATATAGGCATTATCAATAATCATATTTCATGACAACTTCTTATTTATTTTGAAATATTTATTTCTGCTACATTTATGTTACTGGGAGTTTATTTTTAAAATGTAGACGTTATAATTCTGTACTTAATAAAAATCAATTTCTAAAATTACATTTTTTAACCCAACCATAGTTTTTGTAAATTTATTTTCGAAGGAATAAGTGACATATAAATATTTTTTCACCGTTGATTCAGTATTTTTTATACATCATTTAATAGTTTAAGAAATTCTAATTATTTTTGCAAATTTAAGACACTTTAAAGAGATATTCAAAACGGTTTTAGATATAAATACGAAAAGAAAAAGCTTTTTTATTACTAAAAGATTATAATGATTGTCTTAATCGATATTTTAAAGAATAATTTTGTTTGATAAAAATAAAACCCTTAATACTTACGAATTATAATTTATTTTCATGGACAATAATTTACTACATAATGGAGAATACAAATATAATATTTTATGGAATACAAATGAAACATTTCATAATAATTATCAAATGTAAAAAGAAAAAATTTAAAAAGATTAATTTCAACTGAAAATTATGACACCTGTATTTTTACAATTTTTGAATATGCCAGTGATTATTGTAGTGTACCTTGAAATAGAGATAATTCTCATTATGGAATTGAATTATTGCAATAAGAACAAAAAATATCACTGGCATCCAAGAACTGAACTACATCATGGGAGACATTATATTATTTCTTTGGTGAAGATTAATAATTGCTCTCAAAAGGTGACGACGTCTTTGTTATACTATCAAGGGTGACGACGTCTTTGTTATACTATCAAGGGTGACGATGTCTTTGTTATACTATCAAAGGTGACGACGTCTTTGTTATACTATCAAGGGTGACGACGTCTTTGTTATACTATCAAGGGTGACGACGTCTTTGTTATACTATCAAGGGTGACGACGTCTTTGTTATACTATCAAGGGTGACGACGTCTTTGTTATACTATCAAGGGTGACGACGTCTTTGTTATACTATCAAGGGTGACGACGTCTTTGTTATACTATCAAGGGTGACGATGTCTTTGTTATACTATCAAGGGTGACGACGTCTTTGTTATACTATCAAGGGTGACGATGTCTTTGTTATACTATCAAGGGTGACGACGTCTTTGTTATACTATCAAGGGTGACGATGTCTTTGTTATACTATCAAGGGTGACGACGTCTTTGTTATACTATCAAGGGTGACGACATTTTTATACTATCAAGGGTGACGACTTTTTTATACTATCAAGGGTGACGACTTTGTTATACTATCAAGAATTGTGATGAAAATCCAACATTTATCACGAGAAATGATCAAAACTTTTCCTTATGAACATTTACTGAATATCATGATTAATCGGAGGTGATTGTTACACCACACCATCAATGGAGGACAAAGTTCAGTCAAAGATCTAAGAAATACGTCTCCAGATACTTTCATGGACAGTTGAAATAATGCATGTCATAATCAAATGAATTGCATCATTTTTCTGTAACTTTTTAACACAGCACTTTCTCTGTAAGTTATATTCAAGTGATATAGTGTTGAAATCGATGAACGTATAAAGTTATTTGAGAGAAGTGTGAATTTTAAAAATAACAAAGTAGTGTGAAAAATAGCTTAGAAAATATACAAAATAATCTACCTACAAATATTACAAAATTTTTCAGAGATTCCTATATTTTACATGTATGTTTTGTTTGGTAACATTTTGCTTAATTTGGTATTTAAGGAAAATTCGGTGTTCTTTTATTTATTTTGGAGAAGCTTAATTTTTGATTCGAGGGTAATCAAGCACAATTTTCAATAACTACGAATGCTAATGATTACACAAAATGGAAACATTTATTTACAGTTATTTCATTTCTCTTTCAAATATTTAAATGTTTAATATGCTTTTTAGCTTCATCATTCTCCACGTTTTTAATTATTCTTATGGAACAGTCATCCAGTCTATCGAGCATTAGTATTTAAAATATTTGACAATATCAAATGAACTTAATTCTTCAAAGAGTAAAGGTTTCTTTTCCTTGTGATTAGACATTTGGGAAAAATAAAAACCCCATTTCATTTTTTGCGAGTTCGTTTTCGTCTCATTATACAGAGCAACTCTAATATATTTTAATTTTAAAGATTTTTCTTATAAAGCATAATTACTTTTAATTTCCATATATGCATTTTACTCATTATACTATAATTTTGTAATAAAATAAATTTGTGTCAAGAAAATGTTATTTAATAAATAGACTGAATAATATTCATGAATGTTTGGTATATCGTGTTTTAATAATAGAAAATATTGGTGAAAAACAATTAATAATGCAGATCAATTAAGAAACGAGGGGCACAAACTGAAATGTCTCAATAGCGCCCTCTATAAATGAAGTCAGAGTACATGCTATCATTTATTCACACTTAAAACTGTAGCATCAAGGTAATTTTAAAATAGGAAAAAAATTTTACTTTCAGTTGTAAAATCATGCATACGCCATGCAGAAGTGCCAAATGTGACGCGTACTGTGAGGTATCCGGAATCGAACCCAGAGCTTTCTACCTAAATTATTTATACATTAAAGCTAAAACTGGCGAAATCTTACTGCAGGACATTTGCACGACATAATGACAAATGCAGATCAATTAAGAAACGAGGGGCACAAACTGGAATGTCTCAATAGCGCCCTCTATAGATGAAGTCAGAGTACATGATGTCATTTATTCACACTTAAAACTGTGGCAATAAGGTAATTTTAAAATGGGAAGCTAATTTAATTTCAGTTGTAAAACCATGCATCCGCCATGCAGAAGTGCCAAATGTTATGTGTATTGTGAGGTATCCGGAATCGAACCCAGAGCCTTCTACCTAAATTATTTATACATTAAAGCTAAAACTGGCGAAATCTTACTGCAGGACATTTGCACGAAATAATGAAAAATGCAGATCAATTAAGAAACGAGGGGCACAAACTGAAATGTCTCAATAGCGCCCTCTATAAATGAAGTCAGAGTACATGATGTCATTTATTCACACTTAAAACTGTGGCAATAAGGTAATTTTAAAATGGGAAGCTAATTTTAATTTCAGTTGTAAAACCATGCATCCGCCATGCAGAAGTGCCAAATGTTATGTGTATTGTGAGGTATCCGGAATCGAACCCAGAGCCTTCTACCTAAATTATTTATACATTAAAGCTAAAACTGGCGAAATCTTACTGCAGGACATTTGCACGACATAATGACAAATGCAGATCAATTAATAAACGAGGGGTACAAACTGAAATGTCTCAATAGCGTCCTCTATAGATGAAGTCAGAATACATGCTATCATTTATTTACACTTAAATCTGTGGCATCAAGGTAATTTTAAAATAGGAAACTAATTTTACTTTCAGTTGTAAAATCATGCATACGCCATGCAGAAGTGCCAAATGTGACGCGTATTGTGAGGTATCCGGAATCGAACCCAGAGCCTTCTACCTAAATTATTTATACATTAAAGCTAAAACTGGCGAAATCTTACTGCAGGACATTTGCACGACATAATGACAAATGCAGATCAATTAAGAAACGAGGGGTACAAACTGAAATGTCTCAATAGCGTCCTCTATAGATGAAGTCAGAATACATGCTATCATTTATTTACACTTAAATCTGTGACATCAAGGTAATTTTAAAATAGGAAACTAATTTTACTTTCAGTTGTAAAATCATGCATACGCCATGCAGAAGTGCCAAATGTGACGCGTATTGTGAGGTATCCGGAATCGAACCCAGAGCCTTCTACCTAAATTATTTATACATTAAAGCTAAAACTGGCGAAATCTTACTGCAGGACATTTGCACGACATAATGACAAATGCAGATCAATTAATAAACGAGGGGCACAAACTGAAATGTCTCAATAGCGTCCTCTATAGATGAAGTCAGAATACATGCTATCATTTATTTACACTTAAATCTGTGGCATCAAGGTAATTTTAAAATAGGAAACTAATTTTACTTTCAGTTGTAAAATCATGCATACGCCATGCAGAAGTGCCAAATGTGACGCGTATTGTGAGGTATCCGGAATCGAACCCAGAGCCTTCTACCTAAATTATTTATACATTAAAGCTAAAACTGGCGAAATCTTACTGCAGGACATTTGCACGACATAATGACAAATGCAGATCAATTAATAAACGAGGGGTACAAACTGAAATGTCTCAATAGCGTCCTCTATAGATGAAGTCAGAATACATGCTATCATTTATTTACACTTAAATCTGTGGCATCAAGGTAATTTTAAAATAGGAAACTAATTTTACTTTCAGTTGTAAAATCATGCATACGCCATGCAGAAGTGCCAAATGTGACGCGTATTGTGAGGTATCCGGAATCGAACCCAGAGCCTTCTACCTAAATTATTTATACATTAAAGCTAAAACTGGCGAAATCTTACTGCAGGACATTTGCACGACATAATGACAAATGCAGATCAATTAAGAAACGAGGGGCACAAACTGAAATGTCTCAATAGCGTCCTCTATAGATGAAGTCAGAATACATGCTATCATTTATTTACACTTAAATCTGTGGCATCAAGGTAATTTTAAAATAGGAAACTAATTTTACTTTCAGTTGTAAAATCATGCATACGCCATGCAGAAGTGCCAAATGTGACGCGTATTGTGAGGTATCCGGAATCGAACCCAGAGCCTTCTACCTAAATTATTTATACATTAAAGCTAAAACTGGCGAAATCTTACTGCAGGACATTTGCACGACATAATGACAAATGCAGATCAATTAATAAACGAGGGGTACAAACTGAAATGTCTCAATAGCGTCCTCTATAGATGAAGTCAGAATACATGCTATCATTTATTTACACTTAAATCTGTGGCATCAAGGTAATTTTAAAATAGGAAACTAATTTTACTTTCAGTTGTAAAATCATGCATACGCCATGCAGAAGTGCCAAATGTGACGCGTATTGTGAGGTATCCGGAATCGAACCCAGAGCCTTCTACCTAAATTATTTATACATTAAAGCTAAAACTGACGAAATCTTACTGCAGGACATTTGCACGACATAATGACAAATGCAGATTAATTTAGAAACGAGTGGCACAAAACTGAAATATCTCAATAGCGCCCTCTATAGATGAAGTCAGAATACATGCTATCATTTATTCACACTTAAAACTGTGGCATCAAGGTAATTTTAAAATAGGAAACAAATTTTACTTTCAGTTGTAAAATCATGCATACGCCATGCAGAAGTGCCAAATGTGACGCGTATTGTGAGGTATCCGGAATCGAACCCAGAGCCTTCTACCTAAATTATTTATACATTAAAGCTAAAACTGGCGAAATCTTACTGCAGGACATTTGCACGACATAATGACAAATGCAGATCAATTAAGAAACGAGGGGCACAAACTGAAATGTCTCAATAGCGCCCTCTATAGATGAAGTCAGAGTACATGATGTCATTTATTCACACTTAAAACTGTGGCAATAAGGTAATTTTAAAATGGGAAGCTAATTTTAATTTCAGTTGTAAAACCATGCATCCGCCATGCAGAAGTGCCAAATGTTATGTGTATTGTGAGGTATCCGGAATCGAACCCAGAGCCTTCTACCTAAATTATTTATACATTAAAGCTAAAACTGGCGAAATCTTACTGCAGGACATTTGCACGACATAATGACAAATGCAGATCAATTAATAAACGAGGGGTACAAACTGAAATGTCTCAATAGCGTCCTCTATAGATGAAGTCAGAATACATGCTATCATTTATTTACACTTAAATCTGTGGCATCAAGGTAATTTTAAAATAGGAAACTAATTTTACTTTCAGTTGTAAAATCATGCATACGCCATGCAGAAGTGCCAAATGTGACGCGTATTGTGAGGTATCCGGAATCGAACCCAGAGCCTTCTACCTAAATTATTTATACATTAAAGCTAAAACTGACGAAATCTTACTGCAGGACATTTGCACGACATAATGACAAATGCAGATTAATTTAGAAACGAGTGGCACAAAACTGAAATATCTCAATAGCGCCCTCTATAGATGAAGTCAGAATACATGCTATCATTTATTCACACTTAAAACTGTGGCATCAAGGTAATTTTAAAATAGGAAAAAATTTTACTTTCAGTTGTAAAATCATGCATACGCCATGCAGAAGTGCCAAATGTGACGCGTACTGTGAGGTATCCGGAATCGAACCCAGAGCTTTCTACCTAAATTATTTATACATTAAAGCTAAAACTGGCGAAATCTTACTGCAGGACATTTGCACGACATAATGACAAATGCAGATCAATTAAGAAACGAGGGGCACAAACTGAAATGTCTCAATAGCGCCCTCTATAGATGAAGTCAGATTACATGATGTCATTTATTCACACTTAAAACTGTGGCAATAAGGTAATTTTAAAATGGGAAGCTAATTTTAATTTCAGTTGTAAAACCATGCATCCGCCATGCAGAAGTGCCAAATGTTATGTGTATTGTGAGGTATCCGGAATCGAACCCAGAGCCTTCTACCTAAATTATTTATACATTAAAGCTAAAACTGGCGAAATCTTACTGCAGGACATTTGCACGACATAATGACAAATGCAGATCAATTAATAAACGAGGGGTACAAACTGAAATGTCTCAATAGCGCCCTCTATAGATGAAGTCAGAATACATGCTATCATTTATTCACACTTAAATCTGTGGCATCAAGGTAATTTTAAAATAGGAAACTAATTTTACTTTCAGTTGTAAAATCATGCATACGCCATGCAGAAGTGCCAAATGTGACGCGTATTGTGAGGTATCCGGAATCGAACCCAGAGCCTTCTACCTAAATTATTTATACATTAAAGCTAAAACTGACGAAATCTTACTGCAGGACATTTGCACGACATAATGACAAATGCAGATTAATTTAGAAACGAGTGGCACAAAACTGAAATATCTCAATAGCGCCCTCTATAGATGAAGTCAGAATACATGCTATCATTTATTCACACTTAAAACTGTGGCATCAAGGTAATTTTAAAATAGGAAACAAATTTTACTTTCAGTTGTAAAATCATGCATACGCCATGCAGAAGTGCCAAATGTGACGCGTATTGTGAGGTATCCGGAATCGAACCCAGAGCCTTCTACCTAAATTATTTATACATTAAAGCTAAAACTGGCGAAATCTTACTGCAGGACATTTGCACGACATAATGACAAATGCAGATCAATTAAGAAACGAGGGGCACAAACTGAAATGTCTCAATAGCGCCCTCTATAGATGAAGTCAGAGTACATGATGTCATTTATTCACACTTAAAACTGTGGCAATAAGGTAATTTTAAAATGGGAAGCTAATTTTAATTTCAGTTGTAAAACCATGCATCCGCCATGCAGAAGTGCCAAATGTTATGTGTATTGTGAGGTATCCGGAATCGAACCCAGAGCCTTCTACCTAAATTATTTATACATTAAAGCTAAAACTGGCGAAATCTTACTGCAGGACATTTGCACGACATAATGACAAATGCAGATCAATTAAGAAACGAGGGGTACAAACTGAAATGTCTCAATAGCGCCCTCTATAGATGAAGTCAGAATACATGCTATCATTTATTCACACTTAAATCTGTGGCATCAAGGTAATTTTAAAATAGGAAACTAATTTTACTTTCAGTTGTAAAATCATGCATACGCCATGCAGAAGTGCCAAATGTGACGCGTATTGTGAGGTATCCGGAATCGAACCCAGAGCCTTCTACCTAAATTATTTATACATTAAAGCTAAAACTGACGAAATCTTACTGCAGGACATTTGCACGACATAATGACAAATGCAGATTAATTTAGAAACGAGTGGCACAAAACTGAAATATCTCAATAGCGCCCTCTATAGATGAAGTCAGAATACATGCTATCATTTATTCACACTTAAAACTGTGGCATCAAGGTAATTTTAAAATAGGAAAAAAATTTTACTTTCAGTTGTAAAATCATGCATACGCCATGCAGAAGTGCCAAATATTATGTGTATTGTGAGGTATCCGGAATCGAACCCAGAGCCTTCTACCTAAATTATTTATACATTAAAGCTAAAACTGGCGAAATCTTACTGCAGGACATTTGCACGACATAATGACAAATGCAGATTAATTTAGAAACGAGTGGCACAAAACTGAAATATCTCAATAGCGCCCTCTATAGATGAAGTCAGAATACATGCTATCATTTATTCACACTTAAAACTGTGGCATCAAGGTAATTTTAAAATAGGAAACAAATTTTACTTTCAGTTGTAAAATCATGCATACGCCATGCAGAA
The DNA here is from genome assembly GCA_037975125.1 of Latrodectus hesperus. Lineage (NCBI taxonomy): Eukaryota > Metazoa > Arthropoda > Arachnida > Araneae > Theridiidae > Latrodectus > Latrodectus hesperus. Next base: position 27,806,126 of record CM075861.1, read on the forward strand.
GTGCCAAATGTGACGCGTATTGTGAGGTATCCGGAATCGAACCCAGAGCCTTCTACCTAAATTATTTATACATTAAAGCTAAAACTGACGAAATCTTACTGCAGGACATTTGCACGACATAATGACAAATGCAGATTAATTTAGAAACGAGTGGCACAAAACTGAAATATCTCAATAGCGCCCTCTATAGATGAAGTCAGAATACATGCTCTCATTTATTCACACTTAAAACTGTGGCATCAAGGTAATTTTAAAATAGGAAAAAAATTTTACTTTCAGTTGTAAAATCATGCATACGCCATGCAGAAGTGCCAAATATTATGTGTATTGTGAGGTATCCGGAATCGAACCCAGAGCCTTCTACCTAAATTATTTATACATTAAAGCTAAAACTGGCGAAATCTTACTGCAGGACATTTGCACGACATAATGACAAATGCAGATTAATTTAGAAACGAGTGGCACAAAACTGAAATATCTCAATAGCGCCCTCTATAGATGAAGTCAGAATACATGCTCTCATTTATTCACACTTAAAACTGTGGCATCAAGGTAATTTTAAAATAGGAAAAAAATTTTACTTTCAGTTGTAAAATCATGCATACGCCATGCAGAAGTGCCAAATATTATGTGTATTGTGAGGTATCCGGAATCGAACCCAGAGCCTTCTACCTAAATTATTTATACATTAAAGCTAAAACTGGCGAAATCTTACTGCAGGACATTTGCACGACATAATGACAAATGCAGATTAATTTAGAAACGAGTGGCACAAAACTGAAATATCTCAATAGCGCCCTCTATAGATGAAGTCAGAATACATGCTATCATTTATTCACACTTAAAACTGTGGCATCAAGGTAATTTTAAAATAGGAAAAAAATTTTACTTTCAGTTGTAAAATCATGCATACGCCATGCAGAAGTGCCAAATATTATGTGTATTGTGAGGTATCCGGAATCGAACCCAGAGCCTTCTACCTAAATTATTTATACATTAAAGCTAAAACTGGCGAAATCTTACTGCAGGACATTTGCACGACATAATGACAAATGCAGATTAATTTAGAAACGAGTGGCACAAAACTGAAATATCTCAATAGCGCCCTCTATAGATGAAGTCAGAATACATGCTATCATTTATTCACACTTAAAACTGTGGCATCAAGGTAATTTTAAAATAGGAAAAAAATTTTACTTTCAGTTGTAAAATCATGCATACGCCATGCAGAAGTGCCAAATGTGACGCGTATTGTGAGGTATCCGGAATCGAACCCAGAGCCTTCTACCTAAATTATTTATACATTAAAGCTAAAACTGACGAAATCTTACTGCAGGACATTTGCACGACATAATGACAAATGCAGATTAATTTAGAAACGAGTGGCACAAAACTGAAATATCTCAATAGCGCCCTCTATAGATGAAGTCAGAATACATGCTCTCATTTATTCACACTTAAAACTGTGGCATCAAGGTAATTTTAAAATAGGAAAAAAATTTTACTTTCAGTTGTAAAATCATGCATACGCCATGCAGAAGTGCCAAATGTGACGCGTATTGTGAGGTATCCGGAATCGAACCCAGAGCCTTCTACCTAAATTATTTATACATTAAAGCTAAAACTGGCGAAATCTTACTGCAGGACATTTGCACGACATAATGACAAATGCAGATTAATTTAGAAACGAGTGGCACAAAACTGAAATATCTCAATAGCGCCCTCTATAGATGAAGTCAGAATACATGCTATCATTTATTCACACTTAAAACTGTGGCATCAAGGTAATTTTAAAATAGGAAAATAATTTTACTTTCAGTTGTAAAATCATGCATACGCCATGCAGAAGTGCCAAATGTGACGCGTATTGTGAGGTATCCGGAATCGAACCCAGAGCCTTCTACCTAAATTATTTATACATTAAAGCTAAAACTGGCGAAATCTTACTGCAGGACATTTGCACGACATAATGACAAATGCAGATCAATTAAGAAACGAGGGGCACAAACTGAAATGTCTCAATAGCGCCCTCTATAGATGAAGTCAGAATACATGCTGTCATTTATTCACACTTAAAACTGTGGCAATAAGGTAATTTTAAAATAGGAAGCTAATTTTAATTTCAGTTGTAAAACCATGCATCCGCCATGCAGAAGTGCCAAATGTTATGTGTATTGTGAGGTATCCGGAATCGAACCCAGAGCCTTCTACCTAAATTATTTATACATTAAAGCTAAAACTGGCGAAATCTTACTGCAGGACATTTGCACGACATAATGACAAATGCAGATCAATTAAGAAACGAGGGGCACAAACTGAAATGTCTCAATAGCGCCCTCTATAGATGAAGTCAGAATACATGCTGTCATTTATTCACACTTAAAACTGTGGCATCAAGGTAATTTTAAAATAGGAAACTAATTTTACTTTCAGTTGTAAAATCATGCATACGCCATGCAGAAGTGCCAAATGTTATGTGTATTGTGAGGTATCCGGAATCGAACCCAGAGCCTTCTACCTAAATTATTTATACATTAAAGCTAAAACTGACGAAATCTTACTGCAGGACATTTGCACGACATAATGACAAATGCAGATTAATTTAGAAACGAGTGGCACAAAACTGAAATATCTCAATAGCGCCCTCTATAGATGAAGTCAGAATACATGCTGTCATTTATTCACACTTAAAACTGTGGCATCAAGGTAATTTTAAAATAGGAAGCTAATTTTACTTTCAGTTGTAAAATCATGCATACGCCATGCAGAAGTGCCAAATGTGACGCGTATTGTGAGGTATCCGGAATCGAACCCAGAGCCTTCTACCTAAATTATTTATACATTAAAGCTAAAACTGGCGAAATCTTACTGCAGGACATTTGCACGACATAATGACAAATGCAGATCAATTAAGAAACGAGGGGCACAAACTGAAATGTCTCAATAGCGCCCTCTATAGATGAAGTCAGAATACATGCTATCATTTATTCACACTTAAAACTGTGGCATCAAGGTAATTTTAAAATAGGAAACTAATTTTACTTTCAGTTGTAAAATCATGCATACGCCATGCAGAAGTGCCAAATGTGACGCGTATTGTGAGGTATCCGGAATCGAACCCAGAGCCTTCTACCTAAATTATTTATACATTAAAGCTAAAACTGGCGAAATCTTACTGCAGGACATTTGCACGACATAATGACAAATGCAGATCAATTAAGAAACGAGGGGCACAAACTGAAATGTCTCAATAGCGCCCTCTATAGATGAAGTCAGAATACATGCTGTCATTTATTCACACTTAAAACTGTGGCAATAAGGTAATTTTAAAATAGGAAGCTAATTTTAATTTCAGTTGTAAAACCATGCATCCGCCATGCAGAAGTGCCAAATGTGACGCGTATTGTGAGGTATCCGGAATCGAACCCAGAGCCTTCTACCTAAATTATTTATACATTAAAGCTAAAACTGGCGAAATCTTACTGCAGGACATTTGCACGACATAATGACAAATGCAGATTAATTAAGAAACGAGTGGCACAAAACTGAAATATCTCAATAGCGCCCTCTATAGATGAAGTCAGAATACATGCTATCATTTATTCACACTTAAATCTGTGGCATCAAGGTAATTTTAAAATAGGAAACTAATTTTACTTTCAGTTGTAAAATCATGCATACGCCATGCAGAAGTGCCAAATGTGACGCTTATTGTGAGGTATCCGGAATCGAACCCAGAGCCTTCTACCTAAATTATTTATACATTAAAGCTAAAACTGACGAAATCTTACTGCAGGACATTTGCACGACATAATGACAAATGCAGATTAATTAAGAAACGAGTGGCACAAAACTGAAATATCTCAATAGCGCCCTCTATAGATGAAGTCAGAGTACATGCTGTCATTTATTCACACTTAAAACTGTGGCAATAAGGTAATTTTAAAATGGGAAGCTAATTTTAATTTCAGTTGTAAAACCATGCATCCGCCATGCAGAAGTGCCAAATGTTATGTGTATTGTGAGGTATCCGGAATCGAACCCAGAGCCTTCTACCTAAATTATTTATACATTAAAGCTAAAACTGGCGAAATCTTACTGCAGGACATTTGCACGACATAATGACAAATGCAGATCAATTAAGAAACGAGGGGCACAAACTGAAATGTCTCAATAGCGCCCTCTATAGATGAAGTCAGAATACATGCTATCATTTATTCACACTTAAATCTGTGGCATCAAGGTAATTTTAAAATAGGAAACTAATTTTACTTTCAGTTGTAAAATCATGCATACGCCATGCAGAAGTGCCAAATGTTATGTGTATTGTGCGGTATCCGAAATCGAACCCAGAACCTTCTACCTAAATTATTTATACATTAACGCTATAACTGGCAAAATCTTACTGCAGGACATTTGCACGACATAATGACAAATGCAGATTAATTTAGAAACGAGGGGCACAAACTGAAATATCTCAATAGCGCCCTCTATAGAAGAAGTCAGAATACATGCTGTCATTTATTCACACTTAAAACTGTGACATCAAGGTAATTTTAAAATAGGAAGCTAATTTTACATTCAGTTATGCAAAACATGCATGCCCAATTCAAAAGATCCAAATGCTATTATTGCGACGGTATTAGGAATAAATTCTTGAACCTTCTACTTAATGTTTCAACGCCATAGATTGAAAATTTTTACAGCCGGACGTACAAATTCATACCCTGCTATGAAAAATTTGATAGAATATAGAAAATTGTCTTACAAAACTGAAAATCGGAACAACGCCCTGGTTTTAACTTATTATGCTACATGCTAACATTTACAGTTAAAATTATGAAATCAAAAATAGTTTAGAAGCAGAGCTTAATTTTCCCTTCAAGGCTCATAAAAAATACATGAGCAATGCAAAATTGACAAATGCAATGCGTATTGCAACGGTACCTGGAACCGAACCCAGAAACTTCTATCTGACGTACTAATATTTTCAAGCCATAATTTGCTTATTCTTACTGTGAGACATGTGATATCATGTGTAAAACAATATTGCCTAGTTAGAAACGCACACGTTTTATTGTACAGGAAAAATCATATAATATAAAAAATTGTGTCGTACAAACTGATAATTTTTATGAAACAAATAAACATAAAAAACAGATCTATAATTTTATTTCTTTTTGCCCCTCTTTTTATTTTTTAAACAAATAAAAATTTATTATATATAAATGAAATAATAAAAAGAAATGATCAAAACAAATGCATATTTAATGGAAAGATAAGTCAACCTAAATCGTTACCTTTATACGATTTAGTATACATATATATGTATTAAAAAATATGCTGTTACTTAGAGCAAAATACTTTAGTTATGTAAAAATAAAATTTTAAATTGGACATCTCAATTTTGGTTTCTTATTGCTATTTTATCTCATCATCAGTCAAGTTCCGTCCAAGTGCTCGAGTTAAGCCAAAGTACATGCTTTTCGGGACTATGGTTCTAAGCACTTTTTTGTTCATATCGTTACTGAAACCACCACCTAATTGAACTGAAAAAAACACTTATTAATTTTTAAAAAAGTGTACGAATTTTATTAAATTAAAATGTTTTGCAAATTTCATTTCATACAAAAAAATAATTGATTAAAAGATTTGATAGCTTATTATTATTTTTTAATGGAAATATAAAATCAAATTTTGTTTTCTTAACATCGTGTTAGAACTTTTATTAATTAAAAACACACGTAAACATTAATGAAAAAATAAATATACGTTTTAAATGTATTTTTGTTTAATTTAACCTTATCTAATCACTTATAAAAACAAACTGTTAAATTAAATTTAATAAATTATTTTGTACGAAAATTTGCAATAAATCTTTCGAAAAAAATAACTTCAAAGAATTAAATTTTAAAAAAAATCTTTAAATACTAAATAAATAGTAAATACCTTAAGGTTAAATAAAAAATTTAAAAAATCTTACTTACTCGGATGTTGTCTTCGTCCAAAGGGGTAAGATAAACGTAAATGAAGAAAGAGTAATCACAATATCTCGGCGGTTTTTTGAAAATTGCGCTGTTGTTGTTAATCCCAGAGGGTCCATTTCCAATACTAGACCCACTCCACAAGTCCATATAAACAGCCAGGATATCCAAAAACAATAAGGGGCCTTGAAAAAGCCTCTTCCAAGTCAAAATTCGAACAGCTCAAGATATGCTCAGGCGACGCCTGTAAAATATGAAAGAACCTTAGACATCAGTCATTCTTAATACACGAAATGAGATTACAGGGCCTGCCATATCTTATTAAAGAGATCAACTATCTGAAATTAACTTTCAGGATAAAAATAATTGGTTTCTACCTCATCGAGTCCATCATTAAGTTTCAGAAATGATGAACACTTGCCAGATCATTCTCTTGAAGATATAGAATAGGCATGAAAAATTCATCAGTTTTGTTTGCACTGAAGTTTGCATTCTATACCAACATTCACCGCTTCGACTAGCGGTTATATCCAGTTGTGATCACTTAGTAAATCATCTAGAGAAGAATTATTACCACTGCTTTTACACATGTGAGACTAAGATTACGCCAAGTCCTTAATACGTTAGGTAGAAGGTTCTGAATTCGATTCCGGATACCGTTTCAATATGCATCACACTTAGTACTTCTGCTTAGCGCATGCCTGTTTTGTAATCCCTGAAAAAATAAGTGTCTATTTTTGGACATTTTTATATCACGATTTTAACTAAATTTTACCAATAATTTTAATAATACCTCAAAAGCTAATTATGTTCTCTGTATTTGTCAAACTTAAAAATTGAAGAATGGAATGACTTCATCAAAACATCCAAGAAACTGCATAGCATTAAATATGAATTAAAATTTAAAAAGAAATACAGTGAAAAATTATAACAAACCTTAAAATTTCTTGATGGTAAAGATGCAGATGTCCTTCAAGAATATTAAACAGCAACTTTCAAAATTCAATTATATAAATATATTTTAGAAAAATTTAAAAGTTAAGAAGCATTTTAAATTAATTTTGTTGTTATGCATTTAGTTTATTTATTTGTATTTAGTTTTTCTCTTTTAATAATGCAATTGAAGAATGGTTTTGCGAATTGGTTCCAAACGTTAAAATAGTTTTAAAGTTAAATTTTACTTATATTTTTAAGAACTAATTTTTTTTACGAAGCTATTCTCTCTTTTTAAATAATTATTTTACTAAGAAATTTCAGCGTTTACTTTATAAGAAACATATTTATATTTAAAAGCTAACTTTTATTTTACTAACCATAAGTTAGGCAAAGTATTCTGTTATAGTAAGTCACGTTTTTAAATAATTCCACATTTTCCATTTTTGTAAATGCAGCATAACATTTCAAGCTATCCAAATAGAAATACTCACGATTAGGCTAATTCCCAAAGAGTTATTACTATAAATAGAGCTACAATTAATAAGTGCTTCATAAAGCAAAAGAAACACTAGCTATTAGTTTAAGTATTTATAAAGTATTTCGTTTTAATGAATAGAACCTGATTTATTAAAATAAGATTATATCAATAATTAGACTTGATATTCTTCACTTATATAAGTTCTGTTTTATTAATATTAAACATATTAAAATGCACAACATCAATTTAAAATTTCATAACAGATAAAATAAAACATTTCAGTTAGCTTATTCATTAGTGTTACAAATAAAAATAGATTATAATACCAAAGCATTACACGCTTTGTCCGAAAAGAAAAACTATCAGACCCCGGAGGTTTGCAAATGCGTCGAACAAAACCCCCATATCTGATTTTTTTTACTCTGTTGCTTTTAAAATACCAGGGATACCCCCCTGTGACGAACTGGCCTGTGTAAATAATTAATTACAGTTAAATAAAACAAAATGAAATTTGAATAAAGCAATGCCAGATCGGCAAAGTTCTAAGTGCATTAGCAATACAGAACTTTGTTTCAAGTATGCCGGTGAGGCAGAGTAGAAAAATGAATTTAAATAATATGGTGATAAAAACACTGGATACAGAAATTTAGTTTGGATAAGGGTAACAGAGTACCTTAATCTTGTCTGCCTCTCAGCTTCTTGTTGGTCGATGGTAACTGCACTGCCATCTTTCTTCTTGTTTGACACATGAAAACACTTTAACATTTTCACTTGTCTTTGTTCATTCAATCAATCATTCAATCATAGGTCTTAAATCAGAATTTCATCCAGTCCCAATTAAAAAAAATCCAGCGATTTAGAGGAGCAGCGGGCTTTGTTGTCGAGATTCATGGATGAGCCCCTCATCTTCACTCAAGTCAACAGGTAAATGCTCTGGGCCTTCTTCAGCTATGGTATATAATAAAAAAGAGGGAGAGGATGCACATCTCTCTCTCTCTATATATATATATATATATATATATATATATATATATATATATATATATATATATATATATATATATATATATATATTATATATATATATAGTATATATATGTATATATATATACATATATATATACTATACATACATATATATATATATATATATATATATATATATGTACATATTTATACATATATTTGTGTATATATATATATATATATATATATATATATATATATATATATATATATATATATATATATATATATATATATATAATTTCGAAATGCTTATGATTCTCGAATAAATTGTTAATCCAAGTTTTCCAAATTGAAAAGGAATTGGAATAAAGAAACATTACTAAAAATAATGTGCAAACGAAAAGGGCATGGAAATATGTGCACAATAAAGAGAACTTTAAAGTTTTTGTTGGTGAAATAGAATTTACAATCTTTCTCTCTCTCTATATATATATATATATATATATATATATATATATATATATATATATATATAATCTCGAAATGCTTATGATTCTCGAATAAATTGTTAATCCAAGTTTTCCAAATTGAAAAGGAATTGGAAAAAAGAAACATTACTAAAAATAAAAATGCAAACGAAAAGAGCATGGAAATAAGTTCATAATAAAGAGAATTTTCCAAAATTTTCGTTGGTAAAATGGAATTAAAATTATTGCGCCGATGCTGGATGCCAGTGATTAGTCACTAGTTTGTAAAATCATAAGTGATGGTAAATTAAAAGTTCATGAAAACCAGCGTTTTTTATATAGGGGCATGTAAAAATAAATGTTATATGTATTATTTCCTACTTGTAAAATAAGAATAAATGGAAGTTTTGCAATTTTGCGATATACACATTGATTAAGAACACAGATATAAAACATAATTTTCAGATCACAATTTCCAGTTTTAGAATCAATTGAAAAAAATAAGATGTTATCATATTTTATTCGTAACACACATTGATATATTTTATTAATACTTAAAACAAGAAATTTTGTTATGAATAATATTACTAGAAAAATCTCCTACTGTTTCCCATATTTGTTTTTGTGTTTGTCTTAGAATTAACTAAAGTTTTTTACAATGAAACATATTTTAAAAATATTACAGTCTAGCTTATATATAACATGTTTATACTGTAAAATAATTTAATAAATGCATTAAAGATGCTATGAAAAAATTAACATGTTCTGGAAAGAAAAGTGAATGAATCTTGAATACAGTTTTTTAGAACTAAAAATAAATGCTAATAATTTTATCCTATGACAATGATTGCTATGAAGCACAGTCAGGAAAACACATTTCTTATGTATTATTCAAAACAATATCAAAAAATGCGGACATATGGTAATAAATTCTTTTAATTTATATAAATTTAAAAAAGTAAATAAGAATTTAGATACTTAATACCCATTCAATTATCCTTTTTAATACTTGTTAAAATAGGATGTCATATTTTACAATGAAATCTAAGTGTATAGAGAAACATATATGTAATACATCAAATCACTTTTTGTGCTTCAAAAATATTTAAATGTACAGGAAAACCAGTACACGTTTCCTAGATAATCTAATTTAGATTTAAAAAAAAATAGGATTTTATACAAATTTTCCAAATATAAATAATGGTTATATTCTGTAATGAACGATTTACAATAACCACAACAGTTTAGTTATACTGAAATATTATGTGCAGTAAATGGTAAGGTACTTGACTTCTTCCATGTATTCACCAAAGCACGCATTTGGACAGGCCTCAATACATGGCTAAGTGCATAATCATCCTGGCAAATCCCGTCTCCTATAGGAAACAAAATTTGCATCATAGGATGAAACTGATCATTACTACAATTCTCTCCGGAAATCCTTCCTTCCAGAATGCGATTCAGCAGCTACATACTTGACAGTTTGAAGGAGATAATCACGATCCCACGCTTGTGCATGTCTCATACAAACGTGCACTTGTCACTTATTAAGTAAAAGTGCCAAAAATGATTTGTCAGGCTACATTAGTTTCTTCACTTTTCTTAGTGTTTTTTACTGGAAAATCCTTTACTTCCGCTTTGGCGATAAAACAGCCCTCACTACCAAATAATGCAATATATAAGTCGTAGTAAACTTTCATAAACATATTAAGTTAAGTGATGAAGTTTATAAAATTTATAAAATATTTTTGACGTCTTGGTGTAGTGTCTATTTAACATGGCCAACATTTAGAACGTTACTGGACACGACAATTTCTGATGTTTAAAGGGAAAATTAATGTTTGATTGAATGATATTTTTAAAGATTCAATTATCCATTACTAAAGACTGAAATATAAGTTTGATAATAATGTGATATCCATAAATATTTTCTGATTAATTATTAGTATTACAAATTATACTATTTAGTACAGGCTGTATAAATCTGAAATATATTTTCTTGTGACCTAAACTTTCTTAACACTTTATTTTAATTTGAAAACTAAATAATGACAAATTTATTAAAAAGGCAACATAACCCTCATTTTATTTTTAATGACTAAACTTTTATTATTGAATGCTAGCTTTCTTAACTGTTAGATCAGTGTTCACAAAGTAAAAAATAAAAAATTTAATACAGATAATATACTGGAAAATTTTAAAATATACCCTTTTTTTAACAATAGCATACTGCAGATTTCTCAATAAAAATATTTGCAGACTGTGTGAACATTTCAGTTCTTTCAAGAAATCAGAAAAATGTAAAAAATAAAATTTTAAATAATGAAACTTAAACCATGATTTTTTCAAAAGTTTCATTTTAATTCATTCAAAATATTATGAAAATTTTCTATCTGAATATAAAATAAAACGAGTTAGAAACTAAATAATTTGAAATTATTTAACATTATTAGTTTATAAAGATCTTTATCGTCTCATAACTGCTTAAGTATTATTTATATTAAACGAATATGTCATCTTTACAGAATGATTCCAACATCGAATTTATAAAACAAAATACTGACAATTATCAAACTCTGGTGATTTTATGAATTATATTTTTGTAGTAATAAAAGTATAAAATGCAGATTTTTAAATTTGTATTTAATAAATACTTTAATGACAGATACACCATTTGAAAATAGCCATAGGAAACAATATTTTTCGAACACAGATACTGAAACACATTTTATTCATTTTACTCTCTTGTTTTTTAAAACATTTTCCATATTAAATTTAACATTTTAATTCATTTGCTGTTCAGAACATGTATAGTTTTAATACAATTTATTCATTTCAAAAATTGGCCCTAAAATCTTTTGTTAAAGTAAACTGTCACGATCTGTTTATTGTAGATTATTAGTATCATTTATTATTTTTAGAAATGTAACTAAAAGATTTATATATATAGAGTATCATGTTTTAATTTGATCAAGTAAATTATTAAATCACTTTTTGGTTACCTACAAAATTGTTTAGTAGCTTCTAAAGTGGCAGAAAGAAAGCCGCAAAAACAAAGCAAAGAATTTAAGGTACTTTTCCATTTCGCCGGCGCAGGCGATAAAGTCGCCAAAAATGGTACAACCGTCGCTAGAGGGAATCTCCGCTGGTAACCTTTTACTGGTAAGTTTTCAAAACATGTGACGGACTTTTACTGTCAACCACTTTATTTCGACTCTTTTTTTTTTTTTTTTTCATTTCATAATTTTATGCTATGTTGATATATATACAAATTTAATAATTTCATAAAATCTCTCTAGAAAAAAATCGGATTTTAAAAATATATCTTAAAAAATAATAATAAATTCACATAAAAAATATTAAAAAAGATAATAAGATTTTGAAATATGCATCACCCGATAAATTGTAATCTAATATAATAAGTAAATAAATTGAGGCTCTGGCACCCATCATTCCACGCGTGAACACGAGAACAACAATTAAATAAATAAATTTAAAAATTTTTATGTAAAACAACATTATTGAAAATTTTTTATGTGTATACTGTGTGTTGTCGCCAATTGGTGACTCAATTTTCGCTTGGCGAGATTTGCGCCGGCGAAATGGAAAAAAGTATCGTAATTAATAATATATAAACATATACCACTAATACTCAAACACCAGATGAATACATAGAATTAATGCAATAGCATGAATGTGTTTTAAAATTTTTAAATACTAAAAGTGAACACATTTATTTTCATTTGCATATAACTTAGAAAAGCTTATTTTTACCTGGTTTCAAAACAAGAAGCACTCTATAAATTAAGTATGTCTGTTAAGTAGAATTGAGTTAAGAAATATTACAGCATGCACAGGTTTTGATGCCAATAAAAGTAAATGAGAGTGGTTATATTAAAAAATTCCTGCAATTAAATCTGAGAAAAATCCAGCAATAGTATCAAAACATATTTTATTGCTGCATAAAAAATATTTTATACTTACACAGAGGATCACTCTTTTATCCAATCACAGTAAAGATATAGTATTCGAACTCCAGGATTAATAAGGCTATTTTACACTTGATATATACATTTGAATACTGCAATAAATAACGAATATATTTTGAAAAATCTGGAATTGATAAGATGTCAGATGTCAACTGGGACAAGTTCGTTCGTATATTACCTCAAAAAATAATGACTAATACAGTATCTTATAAACAACTCTTGGAAAAAGAAAGGGCGACTTTACTGAATGTATATCAAAATTAAATCTTGAGAAATATTTTAAAGTAAAAATCGCTGAGAATTTTTTGCCTCCTGATGAATAAAAAAGAGAATAAAACAGATGATTCAGAAAAATAATATAATTTTATAAAAGCACAATATTCTAATAAACTCATATCGAAAGTACTACTAATATATATCTAATGAATAACAGCTGAATAGAAATCAATGAAAATTTATTTAAGACAGAGTTCAATATGTAAATAAATTAAATTGCATTTTTCGTATAAAGATTATTTAACAATTTATCATATCGAAATTGAAACCAAACCACAAGTAAATTGGAATTCATACGATTTGAGAAACAAAAAGTAAAATCAATCTGTGTTGCAGGAAGTGTTGAAGTAATCACAGCGGATTTGATTTCCGGCATGTGGCAGCAAAGTTCATCCACGAGACTAAACAATTTATTCCTTTCGTCAAACAATTTTCCGTAATTCTTTGTTTGACGGTGTAAAAAAGAGAATACAAACTTAATGAACTTGGTATGAATTAAGAAAAATAGACAAAGAAATAGAGTACAGGTAACCCTCCTATAACACGGTATCTTATAACACGGTTTCGCTATAACACGATTCGTATATTGGGGGAAAATTCCTACAACACGTCATCCTATAACACGGTTTTGTTCCAATGTTAGAACTTATTATCGGTCGGCGGAAACATGTTCACTCCTTACTTCTTTTCTAGGTTAGCGGCGACTCTGATTGTGCAGTTAAGAATTTAACATTAAAAGAATTACAAGAAGGCCTATTCTTAGCAGAAAATCTCGAGTAATTTTTCTTGAAAACAGACCCTTCCACGGAAAGAAGTCGAAAATTCAAAAGGGAGCTTCAAAACTGTTTAACTCCATACCGCGAAATTTACAATGACCTCGTAAGAACTAGTCAGCAAAGTTCGATTATAGATTTTTTTAAGAGGGGAAAACATACAAAAACTTTAAATAGAGAAAAAAGTTGTGAAAGTGAAGGCGATATCGTTTCACCCAAAAAACGTTATCGGTTGATTGTACTGAGCAGTGACGACGAATAAATTCATTAAATTAGGGTTGCGTTAGATTAAAATACTTTTTTTCTTACTTTGTGTTGGATATACATTTGTTATTTAATAAAAATTAAGTTGTTTATGTCGAATTAAAAAAATATTTGTTTTCAATAAGTTTTTGGAACGTAACCCCCTTTTTGTACTAGTTCTGGGTCTCATACAACACGATTTCACACAACACGGCATTTTCTAGGAACCTAACTACCGTGTTATAGGAGGGTTACCTGTATATCTTTCTCAATCCAAAATCTAACCATTGACAATGGAAAGGAGCCAGTTTGAAACATTGCCAATTCAGATAATTTAAAATTAAAATACTATTGATCGCTTTATTCTGTTTTTACAGTGTAAGTTATTTGCATTTTAAGTATGCATTCTCAAAAAATATTTCATGTCAGTTATTAATTGAGAAAAATTTACTTTTCTTTGCACAGCTATATTTACATTAGACTCAAAATCTGACGACTTTTTCATCACATTTCATAGTCAACAGGATAGTTTATGCTATTTTTTTAATTTCTCTAATGTGCTTCGAAAATAACTCTGGATTGTACTAACGCATAATTTTCCATATTTTTCTGCACTTACCATTGTTATATTGGTGACAAGATGTAAAATATTACAAGAAATATTCAATTTAATGTCTTAAAATTGTAGCTTTCTTTAAAAAAAATAATAATTTACATTTTAGAACACCATTTTGATTTATCTTAAAGATTTGCAAACACAAATTTAAATATTTTTGGTTGCTATATTCGCATTGTATACTCCTAGATTAATCATTTCACATATCATTTAACAAGCGGATCTACTGACATAATGTTTACAGAATCAATAAAATAATATTGAATCTAAATAAACAAAACATTGTAGTAGAAATTCATGCTCTGCTAAATTTATACATAAAAAAGTAGAGAAAAGCTTTTTCCTGTTTATCCCATAGAATATATAAATATTATATAAAATATATTGTAAAATATATATTAGATTTTAAGATAAAATCTCATGATCTAGTATATGTATTATACCAGAATAGGATTTTCATTCTGAAGAAATTATACTAATATTAGCAAATAATATTAGTTTTCGCTAGAATAGTTAAAAATAACTTTTCCTCCAAATTCTGAAACTTTTTTCATACATTATAACTTAAGTATACCTCATTCTCAATTCTCTTCATGTGATAAAAATAATACAGTAAACTATCAACATACTTAATTTATGAAATATTTCAAAATCATATTTAAAAAATTATTTTCAGTAGCTCTAGCAAATTAAGTTTGCATGATAATTCAAAATTTGCCTGATATTAATTCACTGTTTATTTGTTTAGTTCAACTAACAAATATTCTCTCCACTTTTCCATTTAAAAGCTAAAAACAAATCTTAGGAAAACCATACTATTTATATATGAACCCGATTCCCATGTATTTCAAAATCTCCAGATATAATCAAAAGATTCTTTCCTTGCAGTAAAAAAAGCTTTTCTATACTCTTTTCTCTTATAATAGTGAAAATATTGAATATACATCTTATTACTTAACAAATATTACGTACATTTAAAAAAAATTTTTATTCATAGATATGTTTTGCGGTTGAATTTTCTTTAAATGTGGAGTAACTCTATTTTTAGTTATAAAATTTTAACCATAATGTTTAAGATTTTAAATCCATTTTTATAAGTAGTTTCATGAATATTTAATGAAAATAATCTTTAATTTGTGATTTTCTCATGCTTTTGGCGACACCGCATATAATATATCTGTTGCACAAATTTCCCAATCTTTAGTGAGGACAAAGTTAGACCATTGTTAGCTTATGATGAGATTGATAATTGTTTGAACTAAAGTAAAATCAAGAGCGTTTTCGCTCAAAAATGCAGGGCTTTTTGCTTAATAGCTCGAGGACATACAAAAACTTTCAGATTTCTAACGATAATGTGACGCAACAAGTAGTCTAATCCCAGTGGTAACCCAATTGTGCGATGATAAACCACTCACTGGAAACCAATGATATTTTTGAAAAAATTAGTCTCGAATGGTACCTATAACTAAACCATTTCCCCATATTGATTGAAAAATTATAGACTGAATTAAAAATTTCTCTTACGATTTAATTTATGGGCTGAAATTTTATCTTGAAAGATTTTCAAAAGATGAATATCCGTCCCTGAGATAGTAAAGGTATATCCCTGAAGTGTAAGATGTCATCTTTACTAATTTTATGCAATCGAACATAAATTCATACTGTCAGCTGAAATTATAAACTTTTGCATCTTTAAAATAATACTTTTGTTGATACAAGTAAGACTTTTCCTTCAACTTAAATTGCTAACTAAGAATTTTTTCTTATAAATAAAATTTATTTTGCGTTCCTATTTTTTATATACGCATTGTGTTTGGAATTTTTCCGGGTTACCTCCCTTGCAATATGCAAATCAATGAAAAGTTCTATTGCAAGACAATATACACAGTGGGTATTAAAATAAATACTTTTGCTGATAGGCTGCCTACAATGAGGTATCAAAGCTTTTATGAATTAGAATACATTTTACATTACTTTTTATGGAATAACACCAAAATATTTTTTATGAAGCATAATATTAGTTGGATTCAATCAAGAAGAATGCGTTCAAGGGTTGCAACTAGCATTTGGTGATGAATCTCCAGCTCGTGCTACTGTATTCAGATGGTTCAGAGAATTTAGAAGAGGTCGCAGTTTTCTTCAGGATGAAAAACACACAGGAAGGCCGCCGTCGGCAGTCATCCCGGATAATGTGTCTGCCATAAGAAAAATGTTAATGGATGATAATCGCTGTACCTATCAAATGATACAGAAGGAACTTAACATTGGATTCGCAGACATACACAAAATCATTCATGAAGAATTACATATGAAATTACATAAACTGTTTAGAGAGACAAAGAGCAAATTTTCAGTGGAAATATGATGAGCAATGCTGCGCCCTAAGAAAGCGATTGTGATTTACGCGTAATGAAAAGCATCCTTGTCTAATTGGTCAGGAGACGTAAAATATTTTGTAACTGTCAGAATGAATTTAATCATATTAAGTACAACGGTCAATTAGAAGTAAATAGTCAACTAAAGAATAACTAAAGAATAAATAGAAGAAAGCAGATGGCCACTTTTCAGTCTTGTTAAAGCCGTTTGGCTACATCTCTTCTGTTTACCTACTAGTGCGGAACCAGGATGTTTGCATGTGTAACATTTGTGGATAGGAATGGTATTCCTAAAAGGTAAGATAAATGTGAATATAGGAGAAACAAAAATTTAACATCCACCTTCCATTTGCTCAAGAATGACGGTTGATATTGAACTTGAGAAATATATAGCCTGTGTTGGATGGCATTACATTTTTATTATTTATGCAGACCTACAAGAAGAATGGAATGCTTTGAGGAGCGATTTTACTAACAATTAATTTGGATATTCAATCAGCAATTCCAGAATCCTATGAATTTGAAGTTTTAATTATTTCATTACCAGCGTATGAGTTATGCACATATTAAATTTTGAAGAAAACCATTCATTTTCTTAAAAATTCTTATTGTTTTTGCAAAATAATGCACAAACACACATATATGCTTACACTAACATATATACATGTATATTTGCAGCACTTATTCATATTTACAAGTAATTAAATATCAGGCACATTTTGTAATTAAAATTTTGACATTTTAAATATCAAATGTAGTAGCCCCAATATAATGTTTGTTGCAAATTGAAAAACATAAAACTATTTGAACAAAGAAAAATTCAGTCGATGGTTAAAGATCAGGAATTAATAAAGTTATACCATGTGAAATATGAACTTATATACATAATAAAATGAATTTATTTGACACTTAATGGAAGTGGAAAAATGTATTTGATAGAAACAAATAAAAGAATTCATTAATTATTAACTGCCATTATTTCTTTCAACATTATGACATTAAATTTCTGTCAAATATAATGATTAGAAAAAAAAGTTGAATTTTATAATAAAAATTATAGTGCCTATGCAGAAATTTAAAATTTGTTTGCCTTATTTCTTTATTAATTACTCTTTACATCTCTTTGTTGTATACTAAAAAAATTAAAGAAAGCATCTGTATACACTTGCACTAAGCATACGTATTTATGAATGATGAAACGTAATTAATACGATTTTATGTGGCATTTAATGTTTCCATTGAACTCATTTTGTTGCAATTAAATAAAATAAATATAATGATAATCCAATAAATTATGATGAATTTACTAGTTTTTATGACATTCTGTCAATGCAATGATGAAGGCAATTTAATTTTGGTCATTTTTTCCTTTGCTTTATTTGATAGCTTCGTTTCTTTACAAAAACAAGCCTTGTAAGAAGATAAAAAATTAGATTTCGGGATTTATGTTGACATCTAAGTAATGCGTTATTGATGGAAAACATTAGAAAAACAACTCGTGAATTTTATCGCTTTTCCTATATCAGTAAATAAAAATAATTACGATTCTAGGTAAAATTACTATTCCAAAATTAATATATTTCAGCTTTTAATCAGCTAATGATTCTGATTTCTATTTATAATTTTTGAATATTTTATTCAAAAATGATGCATTTTTTATTCGAAAATTATTAAGAGAAAACTATTTTGTGGTTATAAAAATTGCATTCTTGATTGAATGTATTATACTCTCTTTATTTTCATATCGTTTTTAAAAATTGGATTTGAAAGATTTTTGATTTGTGCCATCCATGTTTAAGGTTCGACTTCGATTCAGAAAAAAATATAATAATATTTATTGCTTTTTTTCAATTTTTAGTTCATATCTTATTGATTGAGATACATTATAAAACGAGCTTTTAAGCTAGTTTTGATATCAGATCACTAATTGATTGCTGCTTATGACTTTACTTTAAGACCAAATAAACAAATATGACAAAATCTAAATCATTCTTAACAAATCATCCTTTAATGAAAACCGAAACATAGTGGCAAATAGGATTCATTTTCGAATAATCAGAACATCAAAACATCAAGTGAAGAATGCAATAGTCGAAATGCTTACTATCTGTAATTGTTAATATATGTATATATATATATATATATATATATATATATATATATATATATATATATATATATATATATATATATATATATATATATATATATATATATATATATATATATATCCAGAACACATAATTTAAAAGCATATGGAAATTTTGTAAAGATGAGCATTGATTTGTATCGATGTATATATCTAAAAAAAAATGTGTATCCTTTTTTATATAGAAGGCAAGGTATTTAAGTTAGAAAAGAAATAATAATCAACTGTTCTACAAATCTCTTATAACGATGTAGTCAAATAATGGGAAAAGTGATGGTTTAATTCATAACCTACAAAAGTGAAATATTTGCTAAATTGGGAATATCTCATTTTTCAAAAGGGGAGAAGCACTCTTTAATCATCAGAATAAAAAAATGCTACGTCATTTACTACCAAATATTCTGTTCTACAAAATTATCATTTTTTATAATAATGCAAGAAATAAAAAGCCCATTTACATAACCAAATCTTCCCAAACTGACGAAATCAATTCAATAATTACAGGATTATACAGATAAATATTTTCTTGCTTAAATTGCAATTCAAACCAAAAGCATCCAAGAAAACAAAAAAATTACATTAGCAACATCAAAAATAGTTTCAAAGGCTCCAGACATTCCAGATTTCTTATGACTTTCTTGTGTTATCAGAAGCTATAATAGCTATTACACTGCATTCCTATTCAGTTCTGCATTTAGTCCAGCTCATTTTGTGCTGGTAAAAAATACAAGAATGATTCTTAAAGTTAAATAAACATTTGTTTCTGGGAAACATTAAATCTTCTTCTGTATGACCTATTATGTAATATTGTAAATCCAGCCCAATTCTCTTAATATCGACAGCTTCAGCGATAGATTTCAAAATCTGGTACCTCCTCCGATAATCAACTGTCTACACCATGACGTCAAACTTATCCTACTACTTAGATGATGGATAAGATAATTACGTTTACTATGAATGAATGTTGTAACGACAAAAGCAAAAAAAAAATCGAAAGCTCACAGAGGTTGATGCGATGCAGCATCTTTGCCCCTTTTCTTGATGAACTCTAGAAATGATGAACTCTAGAAACTGATGAACTCTAGAAATGTGCAGCACGCTTATTGATTTATTTTCCTCAGTTCTTAGATATTATGTAAATCAAGGCCCTAACACTTTCACTCTCCAGATTTTATCAAGTTCTTTATGTAATTCTATTCGCCTGGATCACTGCTCCAAATGTCCAAGAATTGCATCAGAATTTTATCGAAAATCCGATTGAGGAATATGTTTCACTGAGAACCAATATTTTCTGATGACACCAAAATATTCGCATTTCATAATGTGTGCAAGGTTTTAAAACAAAATTTTTTTTTTCCAGTTTTCATAGCCTTGTTGGGAGATGATACCCTGTACAAACCTTAATGATAGAAGTTGAGATGACTTGTGGTAGTAGTAATGTGACAGAAACAGTTTTGGAGCCTTATGCTCGTAGGCTTATATCTCGCATTGAGTAAAATTGAGTTTTTTCACAAAACTCGTCAAAAATTTTGAACACCATTTTGGAACTATTTCATTTATGCGCGCCAACATTTTTTGTTGTCAAACAGACTTGAGATGACTTATGCTCCTAAATATTTTGTAGAGTTTAATGTTTACTCTTTTCCAAACACGCACGTTAGTCAGACGTAGGAAAGTAGGGTGTAAACTCTGGTGCCAACCTCGTCACTTTATTGCAGTTCAGAAAACACGAGGTGGTTCGCAGCGGCTTCCATCAATAGAAATAAGCATCTGAGCATAGTAAAAATCTAAATCACTGCATAATAGCAATCAGAGACTTAGTTCATACCTTAATTATTTAAAGAATTAAAGTCCTTTTTGTGCTTATTTACTTTCTTTAGTTACCTCTTTGATTAGAAAGTTAAGCAGAACATTTTTTGTGAAAGTAGGTATTTCTTCCAAAGTTTTAAATTTATATTCTATTGAAAAAAAATTCCTCATATTTTACAATGTCTGATTAAAAGTTTTGTTTTATTGTTTACATAAATAAGCATTTCTAAATAGGTCACTATTGTTTTGTGAATGGTGCATACTTCTAGATTTGTTTCTGATAAATCCTTGTATTGAACGCAGGATTTTAAGAAGTATCTTTGGAGGTACGAAAGAAAACGGTGTCTGGTGCAGAAGATACAATACAGAAATATCCCGAATGTACAAGGAGCCAGACGTTGTACATCCCATGGAAGTAAACCGTCTCAATTGAGTTGGACATTTTATTGGAATGAAGGACAATAAAACACTGAGGGAATTTTTTTTGGCAAAACCCATCAGCGTAAGAAGAAGAGGAAGACCAAAGCTGAGATGGGTGGATGCAGTCGAAGAAGACTGTAGGGTCCTTGGAACAAAAAATTGGAGGAGTTTGGCTGCCAGTAGAGGTGGCTGGAAGAAACTTGTTCAGAAGGCCTTGGCCCATCCTGGGCTGGCGCACCATGAAAGATGATGAAATCCTTGTACTGTTTATATTTGTTGTTTGAAATACGTTTCCGCCTGCCAATTTTTGCTGAACATGTATTGTTCATTTGCTTCTAATAAACATGCGATAATATTGTTTCTAATTTACTTCTTGGCTAATGTAAAAGTTAAAATTGATGAAAGTCAGCTCGAGCTCTGAATCATGACTCAAATTTATGTGATGGTGACGGTATGCATCAAAAGAAATACACATCCGAAAATACATCACAATAAACTCGCATAATCCGATAAACGAGCCTTAAAGTATTTTAAATTTTACTTGAACAACCGACTTTTGCATATTATTAAAACATACATAATAGCAATAATGCATTTTATTAAAAGAACAGTCGAGTAAAATATCCATATAAAGTTTATAAGTTTCAGTAGTGTTCACAAACTTCTAACTGTAAATTAGAAAGAAACCTCTTATGACATACATGGAGTTTCATTAAATCATACATAATATTCTAATAAACTGGGCTTCATTTATCTGATATAAGTCCAAATGATAAAAATTCTTCATCACTCCTGACGAAGTAACCAAAAATTATTTTTATAATAATTTCTATTTTTCCGAAGTATATATACAACTGCATTAATATGGCAATCACCAATTATTTAAGAGAAGAAGACCAAGGCATAAAATTTGTTGCCAATGAACAGCCAGGCGGTAGGACTATGCGTCTAGGAACAGCATAGGTGCATGAACCAGGCGTCTGCTTCAAAGGCCCCTTCACTGAACAGTAGTTTGGAAGACATTGTTGGCCACTTGGTTCATCTGGGCGATCAGTTGCTCAGAGATATCACGTTGATTTTACCTTAACGCATCTCCGCAACCATCGTTCACCTTTATCTTTTTACCAGTGGTACACACCACATTTGCCACGTCGCTGATTTTGGACAGTCCCATTTTGCCATGCACGGTATACTTTTAGCAAAGCGGCACGCGAACAGCTCACAAACTTAGCTATTTCGGGAATGCTTCCACCTTTAACACGAAGGTCAATGATCATGCCCTTTTGGATGTCGGATAAATCGCTCCGCTGCTGCATTACGCCTATAATTGCAATATTTTTCGAAGCCTTCACACATCTTTTATGTATGCTCAAATGCATTGTGCTGCACTTGCCTTTTGTGATTGGTTATTTAACGTCAACATCGAAAGTACGTGGTGGTCACATTAACTGGACTGCGCATATCTATTTACTTGTTTAGAAGTATAATATAATGAATATTATTTTTTCTTTACTTTTGGAAATACAATCCTCTCCAGCATCTAATATAGCAGCTTTGCAAAATCCTTAACATATATAATTTATTCTAACAATAGCCAACTATATATTATTGGATATCGTTCTGTTACATCCATTATCTCTCAATGTTGAACTGCCAAGAGGAATTTTTCAACAGGATAATTCACGATTTTAGAAGGATTAGTGTTCCATAACTGTTTCGATATTACTGCCATTTCTACTTAATCAGCTTATATTTCACATTTAATCTGTCACGGGAGTTAACTTTTTTGTTTTATTTCAGTTGTTGTTGTTGTGGTCCAGCTAGGCTGGCAATATGGAGTGCGCTGCTTCAGTTTTCCAACTGAACAGTATTTGGTGTAGAGTCCGACTTTTTCAGTACACACATGCCATAGGGACCCGTTTATAGGGTAGGCAACCATTCACACCTCATTCATACAAGGAAAGGACAAAGACAGGATAGATAGAGAGAGAAAAAGTACATCCATGCCCGAACCGGGATTCGAACCCAGGACCTCCCTATCCGCAGTCAGGAACACTGACCACTAGACAAGTTGGGCGGCGTTTTATTTCAGTAAAATAACAATTTATATCGTATATCAAGTTTCGGTGAATTAAATGTCATGAATGTAATCATATATTAGAGCTTCTTTCTACTCTGAAAATTTTCATGTTTATAAACTGCACAATTTGGTGACTGTTTAAAATTGCATAAATCATTTCATCGTTTCTTTTCTTTTTTTAATGAAATCACTTAAAATAATATACTTTGCTTGTTTTTTCGATACTAAAATACACATATTCATTAAATTCCTTTAATTTGTCTACTTAAAAAGTTCAAAAATTTAGAAAATTATTTGATTAATCAAATAATTTTTCTAAATTTTTAAACTTTTTAATTTTATGATACATATGATTTTATGATATTTATAATACATTTATTGATTTATGATACATTTAATTTTATGATATGATAATAACAAACTATGTTTGAATATATCTCATTTTACAAAATCATTTTTTGATTTCTTTTACAATGAAATAAATTATTTTAGCTCATAGTTTAATTAAGATCAGAATATAATATATATATAAAATATTTTTAAAATAGTACGGTGTGACAATTAAGACATTGAAACAACTAATCCTATGTATATAAATGTTGACTCTTTCTTATTTGAAAGAATGTAATTTTTTATTTTTCACATAAAAAAATGCACGATTATTAGAGAATACGAAAATAAAAATGACAGACAATTTTATTATAGTTACAACTTATAAGGTATGACTTAAAATTTTCTAATTTAAAAAATTGTGTTTCTTCTAATTTTGGATAAGGTCACTTTTAGTGTTTTTAGGTTGTTTTCAAGGCAGTCACGCCATCGGAGTTTCGGTCGTCCTCTTCTTCTGGTGCCAATGGGGCGAGCCAAGAAAAATTTTTTTAATCACCCGATTGTCGTTCATTCGGCTCAAATGTCCTACCCATTTTAATCACTGTATTGAGATAAATTTAACAATATCTAGTTCTTTATATAGTTTATAGAGCTCAGAATTAGTTCTTATTCGCCATGTATTCTCACATTTTATTCCACCAAAGATGCTTCTAAAAGTTTTTCTTTCAAAAATGGAGATGGTTTCTTTGTCCTTCTCAGTCGATGTCCACGTTTCAGATGAGTAAGTGAGAATATGCCGAATCAAGCATTTGTATATCGAAATTTTTGTTTTTCGACTGACGAAAGTAGATTTTAAGTACTTTTTTAAGCCGAAAAAGCATCGGTTAGCAACTGTAACCCTGCTGCGGATCTCAGGTGCTATGAAAAAATAGTGTTTATTATAGCAAATTTAACCTTATTTAATTAAAAATATTATTCGAATATATATATATATATATATATATATATATATATATATATATATATATATATATATATATATATATATATATATAACAAGATTAAATTATTAAAATTTTGTTTCATTTTAATAAACATCTTAAAAGAACAGAATTATTCAATGATGGTTTAAAGTTAACGTAAATAAATATCAGGTTGACGAAAGAGAATAGGTTATGTGTGTAGGTCCAGATACGTGTGAAATATTTGAGGTTGCACTATTTCTTATTGAGTAGGATAAACTGCATAAAACAAAAGCCTCACATCTGGTCATTTATAAATTTTAAATCCTCGTTTGTGAAGTAAAGTGCATATAAATGTTTTGGAAAATTGTAGATTCCAAAGTGACTGATTTAGAAAAGACGAAATGTTTGTTCATGATAAATTGTATGATTATCTACATATTTATTGATTTGTAAGCTTGCAGTTGAATCATATAGATTGTTACCAAAATATGGATAAAATTGTCCTTAAAGAATTATATTAACATTATAGAATTTGGAAAATTTTCCCGCCTTCTAATGTGCAAATCATCTATTTGGCTGTTACTTAAAAGCAAGTTTTTTTCCTAATATTTTACTCAAAGTTAATGAATAACCAGATTTGGGACTTATCAAATAATTTAATCAAAATTATGTGGCACTGTAAAGATACCCCATTTCTGCTTCAATTTGTGGGACATGTTATTTATTGTGCACTAACATTAAATTCTGCTTATCTTTTTTGATATTTTTATTTTTAAAAAGTAACCAAGAATTGGGGACTTTTTTTATGAAATACTAACAGGAATTTGTCATCTAAAGAAGTAACCTACTGTTAGATTTTTAAAAGTAATCAAACCTAAAACTACCGAAAAAAACAAGCAGAATTTAATATAAGTTTATAACATTAAATTCTACTTATTTTAAACTATTTTAACATAACACTATACATTTAAACTATTTTACTATAACAGTTTATTCTGTAAAGTAACTTTTCGATTAGTAAATATGAAAAATTATCTTCGTTAATGCCACCCTGTTAGAATATAAGTGATGCCACCCTGTTAGAATATCTTAAACTTTTGGCTAAAAATGTTACACCACTAAAGTTTTCGTTATTGCTAAATAACATTTTAAGTTAGTTATAAGACATATAGTTAAAGTACAATCAGAATTATTATTCATAATAAAGCGCTTATTATTGTACATTAACCATAAAATGTGAATTATGCACCTAAAGATAACAAACAAAAAATATGTTACAAATAATAAGTGAGAAAAAATGTGTAGACAATATAACAATTGTATTATGTATGTAACAAACACTTTTATATTAACTATTCAACATGTGAACTCATATTATTAATTTATTTACTTTTTCAATTCTTATACCTATTGAAAAGACAAATTAATCATATTTTCTGTTTGATAATTGTTAGATTTTTCAAATGTAATCATCGTATGTTAATTAGTAATTGTTTTTAATATAAGTAACATAAAATATTGAGGGCAATCAAAGAGGATCAGTTTAATATAAGTATTGATGCTTTCTATCTTGTTCAATTGCTTTAAATTACAAATTATTTGCCATCTTTAAAAGGACTGCTTAACCTTTTAATCAACTTTTTAACATATGTGATGTAAGGATATAAAAAAGCGATTATTCATTTTCGGAAAAAAAGTCCCTCGCTTCACCTTATTTGATAAAAATGGCTCAAAAAATTTAGAATTGCGCAAAAATCCTGCGTCTGCATATTTACCGCAGTGAGTTAAAAGTCAGTGTGTTATCGCTATACACATCAATCGTTAATCGTTTTACTTGGGATACGTTTATACACTCACGTCAATAAATTAAGGATAATTCAGAATTACACAAAAATTGAACTCTAAAATAAAAATTTCACATGTAGAATTATCGCACACATCTTGAAGAATAATCTGCAAATTACAAAAAACCACCAATTAGCGCCAATAGTACGTCACAATGATGAGAGTGTAAGAGAGGGGTATACGAGTATAAGGAATGGTTGCAAAGAAGTAAAATTGTTCACAAGCTCTTTAAAAGCCTTTCGGTGCAATAACCGCATAGTTATGGCACAAAGGAAGCATTTGGATGATGTTTTACGTGGTAGAATTAACGACTGTCTGGAATGTGGACGTACCCAGCTGGAAGTATCCGAGGAACTTGGAATCGCCCAGAGTGTCATCTCCAGGCTTTGGCAACGGTTTCAAGATAATGGTAATGTGTAGACGTTACATAACAAGTCACCCCCGAGTTATAACGCCGAATGGGGACCGGTATTTGGCAGTTACTGCCAAAAGAAACAGACGGAGCACAGCATTAGACCTGTCTCGTGAGCTCTCTTCAGCTACCGATATAACAGTTTCAAGGCAGACAAAAGAAGCATTTGGATGATGTTTTAGTGATAGAATTATCGTCCGTCAGGAATTTTTGTACAGACGCTTAGGGGATATTAGTTTATACGCCCGTAGGCCTGTCAGATTTATTCTACTTACCCCTAACTCACTGTTGCCTGTGGTTAACCTGGAGTAGAGAGCATGCATTGTGGACACCGCAACAGTAGTCTTGTGTGATGTTTTCCGACGAGTCCAGGCTTAGCTATCAGTCTGATTCTCACCGGACTTTCATATGGAGAGGGCCAGGTACCCGTTATCACCAAGAGAACACCATTGATCAACAACACTGTTACGGTGTTGCAGGATTGCTCGTTAGGGGAGGAATTATTCTGGGTTCCAGAACTAACTTGCATGTTCAGAAGGTAACCATGACAGGCGACATCTATCAGGATGTCATTCTGTAACAACATGTACGTTTGTTTCGGGGCGCCATGGGTGCAGAACTTCTGTTTATGGATGACAACCCTCATCCTCATCGTACAAACATTGTAGACGAATGCCTTCAATCTGAAGATATCACCCGTATGGACGTTCCAGCATACTCACCGGATTTGAATCCAAATAGCATGCGTGGAACCTGCTTGGCCGAAAAATTGCAGCCCGTCAACCCCCTCCCACATGTCTACCGGAATTTCGGAGAGCATTGCTTGATGTGTGAGTGGTGCAACAGTCCCCAATATCAGATCGATAATTTGGTAATAAGTAACCTTAGGCGTTGTACGGCCTGTGTTGCTTCGTCTGGGGGGCTTACTATGTATTAACCATCATACCAACCATGTTATATTGGTTTTTGTAATTAGGTTCTTTTTTGAAATTTGTTCCAGGGAGTAAAAATTTTTATTATTGATGTCAAACATATAGCATCTTTTTTTGCTCTTTACCTTTTGTTTAATAAATAGACTTTACAAATAAGTCACATTTTTTTTGCTTCAGCCTCTTTCTTTGCCTGAATTTGCAATATCCTTGATTTATGAACACTAGTGTATATTCAAGATTAGTTAAGAAAAATAGTAAATTGAAAACTTAAATAAAATTAATAATATAGATGAGAAATTCTGAAAAGATGTTCACAAGTTCAGGAATGTGCACTTATATTTATTTATAATAGAATTTAGAAGATGATAAGAGTATAAAAATCATACTACGTTAAAAACAATATAGCAACAAGGAGACACCAAATTGAATGAAAGAGAAAATTTTACTTTTGCTTTCAAAAATAATTAATATGTAGAAAGCCTTTGAAATATGATTATTCCTTATTCAAATTAAAAATATGTGACATTTATATAGAATTTAAATAAGTCGGCACAGTCATTTTCTTTAAAGGGATTGTTTAAAATTGTGATTATTTAGGGATGTTAATTTCTTAATCTTTGAATTCTGGTACTCTTGACGTATTTCTACTACAATGTACTTCTAAGCATGTTTTAACTCAAGTTCCAGATGCAAGAATGTTTTTATTTTTGAAGCAATGTTAGCACTATTTTAGTAGAAACTGCTCAGCAGCTAAACATTTATTTTTGTAAACATAAGTGCAGCGACATCTCTTCCGAAAAGGAATGAACTAATGATAATATTATATTGTACTATGCTGTATTGTATTGTACTGTATTATATTGTATTAAATTGAACTGTATTGTATTGTATTAGATAGAGAGATTGATACTGTAGCACACAAAGTGAAGGAAAGATAAAAATTGTACGTGGAGTTATATGAATTAAAGCCACATAGTCTCTATTCTTTCAAGAAAGGGGAAAGCCCCTAAAAAATAAATATTGTTGCTCATTTATAATTATTCAACCAAATTTATTCCTTAAAAAGTGATTTCATTAATAATTTGAAATTACATGCTTATACACATAAAGAATAAAAGGTTATGGGAGGTAATGTTGCTCGCGTCCGTGGCATACCTTAAGACACACGTGCCTCTCGGATGGTGCTAAATGAGTGACAGCTAGAGGCTATGGCTATTGCGAGAGCGGATCATGCTGAACTATAACAAAGATCTGTCCAATAAATGCAGAGACAAACAATGGGAAAATATTAAAAATGACTGGAAAAAATTCAGTCACAGACCACGTAAAGAGGCTGTGGCCAATTTTCGATTGAACACTGGCCACGACTGTCTAGCTGAACACCTGAAGAAAATTGGCATCTTGACTAGTAGTCTTTGCCTTATCTGCAAGACAGACAATATGAATAGAGACCACCTCTTCGTCTATCAGGGCCTTGACCCTGCATTTCAGCAAAGGGGTGATGTTTGCAAGCTTTATTGGATCGCCAGGGATCGCATGTCCTGAACACTTTCATGCTTCCCCTATAGATTTTTAGATTTTTTATCATATATATATATATATATATGTTGATGGATTGAATTCCTTTTGGCCATATGTAACAACAACAACATAAAAGGTTATAAAAATCTGTCTTGTTTCAACTGCATCAATTAATGGAACAATCCAAAAATTTTCTCATGAGCATTGTTTTGAACAACAAACTTTATAAACATAAAATTTTAAGTAAATGAAATTATTCTTTATGCATGTTACAGTGGAGTTATTTCCTGAAATTTCGGATTCTCTGTGTGTTTCTCAGTACAGTAAAGAGATGGACGGGAGAGCCGTTCTTTTCTTGAAAATGAAAGAAGGCCATGCGTTCGATGAACATTTAGTTAAAAATGTTCGGGAATCTATCATAAAAGAATTGACAGTGGAGCATGTTCCAGATGTAATTATTGAAGCGGATGATATACCGGTTAGTAAAATAATCTTTGTGATAGCCAATAAGCATAATTATTTTTCTGAAACTATATAAAACGAAAAGACGAATAGTGTTTTCAGAAAAAATAATTTTATTTTATTATAAACTAATAATTAGATTGTATTTTTGCTTTCAACTTATTTTGCAGAATGATATAAGGTAAAAACTTTTCCTAATCCTCAGTAATTTGAAAAGATAATTTAACATGATGACTAATGTGACCCATTTGGTGAATAATAGTAACAAATATGCTTTATTTTCATGTTATGGTAAAATATTTTTAAATTCTCAATTTTTTTTTATCCAATGGCGTGCACACTTGGGTGACGAAATCTATGCCACAATAAGGCCAGAAACTGCTACTCATTTATCGTTACCCAGCGTGCACCTGTGTACCAAATCACGGAGGCGAGTAGCCTTAACCGCACCATACTACCACAAACCCGTTTATAGGATGGGCCACATTCATACAACATTCCTAAATATGAAGCTGTATTAATAAAGCAGGCACGTTAATTATGAAAATGTAAGCAATAATTTTTAATTAATAACTTTTAAGAAGTATGTAATATACTTGAATATGTATTAAAAATACGTTAATATGTAAATACCACATTTATAACTCAACAATCGAATTAGAATATTGATGCTTTAATCTGATAGCATGAGAAACAATTTGCTATCAAGCACTGGTAGTTAAATATAAAAATAAAAAAACTGGTTCACTTAAAGTAAATTCTGAAAGAAGGAAAAATCCTGTTTGAGTAGAAGGAACTTAGAAAGTTGCTCTTCAGTGGAAGAGAACAAAGCTTCAAACATAATTCTCGATTGTATCAGTATCTGTCATTGATGTTCGTAAACAGAAGTACTCATATTCCTTCCTTAACTGATGAGATTACCGTGCTAAGTATACTATGGAATAATCCGTGCAAGAGATTTATCCAGTTCAAAAATTGCTGGATACAATTACAATGTGATTTTAATTGGTTCTCAGTTAAAATTCAATCTGGCTTTGAAGTTGATTCAGAATGGCCAATGAGATGTCTTGTGGACAGAGGAAGATTTTCATTTAGATGGCTCTGTGAATACTTATAATTATTGAATTTGGGAACCAGAGAAACCACTTTCACTATCTTACAGGCTCCTTGCACCAAAAGTAACGGTGTGGCATGGATTTATTGCATCATTTATTCTCGATTCGTTTTCTCAGAGGAATTAAGTGCTAGTGGCCCAGTAAGATATTCGATCATAGGCCAATGATATATATTGTTGCTAAAAAATAAAATTGTGCCAAACTTAAAAGTACTTTCAGCCGCGATTTTAAAGCACGAAAAACCTCCTCCACACACTAGCCAATGTGTTACGGACAGTCTTAATATATCAATTCACAAACCGTACAATAAGCCACCACTTTCTTAACGTGTGGCTTCTCCGGCAGCAAACCTCAGTTCATGTGACATTTGGAAAAGTTTGAAATATCTGTAATATTAATAATCCACGAAAATTAGATCTTATTTTAATGACAGCATTTAATATGCTCGTAACATTTCCCATAACACATTAAAGTCAGCTGTGAAGCTTTATCTCACGATTCCACGTGCTAGCAGACAATGATGGCCTTTATACTGAACATGTTTCGTTGTAACACCATTTGGTAACTATCATAAATGTATGCCAAATGTGCAATTCATTAAAAAACTTCCATTTAAGGTGAAAATTTGAACCACTTTTCTATCTTCCCTCAAACACATACCCATACCTTCATTATGTTTCTATAGAAAATTTCAAAACTCTTTTTCAACTATGGTGGTTTTGTCTGCGGACAAATTTTAAAGAGTCTTTAATTGTTGGACACCATGTATTTCAGCCTTGTGGCAATATGTTGCTAGAAAGCTCGTATATTTTTATATAGGTTCTTTGTAAGCTCGTAACATCGATTTATTTCCATGACATACCATTTCGAGCACGTAAGCAGTTTTAAATAGTTTTATACTAAGAGCTTTGAAATACAGGCCATGTGTGAGAACATAATAGATTGCAGCAAGATAACTTCCTTATTTCGTATTGCAATTATAAAAAAAGTAACTAAAGATAACTTTTTTAAGCAAAAATAAATAAAAAAGCTACGTATTTAATTAATAAAAAGTTACATTTATTTTACAATATGGTACCATATTGAATAAGTGACTCCCACCATTGGCGATAAACTGAATGAACAGAACTTTTTGCTGTTCTCATAATTCTTTTCAGCACATTGGCAGGTATGTTCAAAAGCTTCTCTTAGAATATTTTTTAAAAAAAACCATAAAGTGGTTGTTTCTTTCCTTGCAGTTGAGATCCTGAGTAAGCCACTTTATTACGATTCTTAATGGTTTAAAATATCCATGACTTCAGATAACGTTTCATCTACGTCCCAAAGTACTGAGACGGCATCGTGAATTCGACCTGTCAACGAATTTGCTCCCTGACTTCAAATCACACTCTTCAAGCGGCAGGAAACAGGGCGAATTTCACCATCGAATGTCTGAAAATATTGTCGAAGTTTATTTTGTTAATAAAAATGATTTCATCGGTTTCAGAATCCATTATCCTTTGATTTAAGTCATTAACACATGGACAATAATCCTCTTTATGGTGAGTTTAAATCGGCAAAGACGATTTAAAATTTTTTCCTTCAGATCTTCCAAAATTTATGAGCGGTCAGTATAGACACGTGATTTCATAGGCAGGCCGCACACTGAGGGAGCATGTCTCCAACGCGCACCTATTGCTTCCCGATAGTGCTGCTACACGCGAGCGGCATGTCGAAAAGTATCACACACTGAAGCGATGGAAGTAGATCTCACGCATGCGCAGTACATCGGAGCTGATATTGCTTACATTTCTTCTGTTCCGGCGTTTACTTGTATGTTTCGTTGTCTCTGCGTTTGCCTGTGAATTTATGTGGCCTCTAAATCGTTGGCATTGTTATTAAATATTAGAAGTTTTAAAAAGAAAAGAAAATACTTTATTAAAAAAAATGATATTAATGTGACTTATATTGTAAACACAAAATTATCGCAATAGGCAAGGTATAAAACTTAAGAAAATGTTTGATTGTTATTTCAAATCACAACTGATTTCTATTGAATATTATTTACTGTACTTTCAGAACAAAGGTGCATTCATCCAATTTATTAATTAACACAACACTAAGTTTACACTGGTTCATACTTCAGATTTAAGTCCGACTAAAATGGCATTAAAATACACAAATTGGAATTTTTTTATAAAAAATAGGTAAATTTGCAAAGGTTGTAAATTTATTGTTTAATTTAAAAGTATAAATTGAAACTAAGTTTCATTTCTTTATGTAACATTAACATAACATTAACAACGATGTACTTTCCAATACTTCTGTTGTGAATAAGATCGTAATAATCTCTTGCTGGGATATGTTAATTGTAAATGCTAATAATTTTATAAATGCTTTTAAAACTAAAACCATAAGTATTAAATACTAACTAGAGAACAATACGTTTTTTAAAGGAACAAAAATGTTCTTTTTACCTGGTAACTTTCTGATATTTCTGCCCAGTTCACAATAGGGATTATTTTAATATTTCTTCAATTCATGGACTCAAAAATGACATTAGAAATATCTTGTTAAAGTTATTTTAAATATATTAGATTTTTTTACATACATTTTAGTTACTTTTTAACGATATTTAAAATTTGTGATGATACCTAATCAAAAATTAATACATATTTATGCATTATAAGAAATTAGTTCAATATGAATCATTTCAAAACTAAAAGTAATTAAAAATAATACATGTCAATGGAAATTATTAAAAAATTATATAAAAATTATTTTAAATGTAAAATAACTGAGCAATCCAAATAGTAATTCTTATAATGTTTTATGTTAGTGAAAAATTAATTTGAACAATATTATAATAATGTACAAGAAGATATGTGAATACTAAAACCCATAGCAACTCATATCGATAGAGGTTCTTAATAGTACTATAGTATTTAAACTAGTTTTTAATAAGATTATTTTAATTTGATAATTTTTTAAAATTTAGAAATTAATAGTTCAGAAACATCTATGTATTTAAACAAGAAATTTAAGAAAAGCTTGTATAAAATTTACTTCATAAGATGATTTATTTCAACTGCAAACACTTATCGATTGAAAATGTTTTACACGGGAAACTTATTAATTTTATTTAAATTTCGTAAAATTTTTAAATTACATATTTTAAATTTACAATTAAATTAACTACAAATCATTAAAAGTTAGAATAAAAATAACCAGGAAATTTCATTTCAATAGATATTTACATCAAAGGGTTTATTATTGTTATTATTATTATTAGAATAATCTTCGCTAAAAACATATAATGCAGGAATTTATTTTTCAAAATTAATGAAACTGGTTAAATGTAGCATATTCTCTCATTTTTGAACAATGGAAATCCACTTTTGAAGAAATGAAATCAAACACAAAGATGTATACATGAAAGCGACAAGCGATAAAAATAGCGCAAGTCACAAATGGTAGACACCTGTCACTTAAGTGAAGCTGACGCGCTTTCGATAAATACTGCTCCAGTGTGCGTGCGCAGCATAGGGAAAACCAGTTTTAACGGCGTGATGTCGCGCTGCTCGTCTTCTGTCGCCTCAATGTGCGGCCTGCCATAGAGTGCCACAAAAGAAATTACATAGGACCAAGTCGGGAGATTGCGCTATCCAGTTCAAATCGTTTCCTATTGAAATGAGGCTCCGGAAAAATAGACCTCTACGACAAATGCACGGTGTTCATTACTCCAATGCATGATGGCGTCTGAATCCTAATGTCACACAGCTTCATTATCTCCTCTCTGAAACGAGACCACGACAACATCATTATCTTTACTATTTTTTGTGCTACTGCAATTCGAAATAAGGTAATTAGCTTGCTGCACCCGGTATATCCACTATTTTATTTTCTGATACTTGTTCATACCGATAGTAGTTTCATAAGTGATGGTGATAAAAAAGATGAAATTCATTTCTAAAAGGCTGATGTCGGATCATTACCCTATGATACAGTATTTTTCGGCATTCAAATGGCATCTTTCCAGAGATTTAATACAGATTATTATTAAGGCAGAATTTATTGCAGATCTGATATTTATCCACACAATGTTCTAAGAAATACCAATTAAAATATTGCATTAATTAATCAACTTAAACAGAGTTTATAGCAGTAAATTCGTCTTTAATGGCACTTATTTAACCTCGTTTCTTAATTTATTATATATTAACAGCAAGAATGCATATTTATGTGTAAGAAATATTACTTTTCTCTATTATCTATTATATTTTTATTCTTTAAAAGTTTACATTCGCAGGTGATAAAAATCATATTGAATAATAATTATCAGGATATTTGTTCAAAATAATTCAGTAATATAAATGACTTAAAAATTAAAAAATATGATAAGTAAGGATTTAATTTTAAGTATTTATTAATTTGCTTCCTTTCATCTTGCAGTATAATTATCAATGGAAAAAAGATGGAATTATTAGTAAAGAACATCATCAATAATAAACCCTACAATACAGAATCAGTTTTAAACCAAAATTCATTGACATGCTTCATAAATAGAAAAGAATTACAAGGATATTAAAAATAAAATAATTTTATATTAAATAAAATCTAGTCTTCATTAGCTTTCTTTTTTAGGCATTATTTTAGAATAACAAATATATTTGTTAATAGCAATTTTATAATTTACATTCATTTGAAAATGCATTCATAAAAAATTATATCAATCAAAAAGTATATTATTCACACACACATTTCACTTTATTTTAAAATTAAATATAGTGTGACATGCATAATACACGAGAAACATGTAATTTCAGCTATGAAAATAACGTATGAGAAATTTTTGATATATATATATATATATTACTGATATAGTAAGATATAAATCTGTACACTAAATTTTGATTTTTCTCTATTTAAAAGTTGTTTTAAAAATTCACATTAGAATAAAATTGTGCTTTTACAAAGAGCTACTGTCTCTCTGTTTTCAGTAACAATTTTTCCCTTCAAATTTTCAAAATTGTAACAATTATGTTTAAAATTTTGGGCTCAATATTTAAAAAAAATTGATAATTCAAGTGGCTTTATTTAAAGGTAAAATTAACTAGCTGGAGAGCAATGTTTCTGGAATCTAAAAATTTTAAACGGTCTTTCAAACAATTGTTTGGCGAAATATAAATTTTTCAGAAAGAAGATTATAATTATTTCTTTAACATCTAAGAAAACAGAAATTCCGACATATAATTTCTGGAATTAGTAAATTTAATTATTTTATAAATGATTGTAAATTGTTATGACTGCACAACACTGGTGAAGCTTCATTATCAAGATAGAAGACAAAGAATTGTTGCATTTTTATTGTAGGGCAGTCAGTGGATGTGAAATTATCACTTCGCAAGTAAGTTTACTAATTTTATTTATTTTTATTTGGAACACCATAATTCAATATTTTGATTCTTTCTTATCAGTCGAGTTCATTTCAAACTTTTTTTTAATTCTAGAAATTATTCATCATTTCGCAAAAGTCAACGTAATATTTAAAAACATTTCAAGGCCCTGAAGTGTAAACTTTGATTTTTGTTTTCAGTAATTTATATTTTTTAGTAATGTCAAAACATATGGAAATATTAACAATAAAATTACCAGTGCTCTGATCAATAGATCTTTTTTATTCTCAAAATTAAACCAAAATCTAATTCTATTGATTTAAAATTTCTTACTGTTATAATTCTGAACTATTCTGAAGAAGCAGATTGACAACTAATTTATCCTCAAGATTTTCTCATTAAACATGAATTAATTTTCGCAAAACTATTGTCATGTTATCGCTATATATATATATATATAAATTATTAAACAAACATAAACAATGATCAGTAAAAACTGGATTAAATTACCTTACTGGTTAGATGATTTGAGACAGATAAATTACTGTCATATCATGCAACAAATTAATGCAATTCGAATTCAGTCAGGCTTTTCAAATGACCAGAAGACAGTATTTATTTAAGGTTACCTTTGCAATAACAATAAATCTCATAACACACACTAAAAGGCTGGATTAACTTGACAAATGCTGTATTTATCCTGGGATCATTTTTTGTACACAAGAGCAGTGACAAAAATCTAAATCAAAAAAAAGATTTTGAATCACTATAAATATCAACGATGAGATGGGAATCGAACTCGCAAACTAATAAACGGAAAGCTAGATTATTAACTGTTAATTAATCACAGGAACCACAAAACCACAGGAAATAACAACATTATAAATTACCATGTTTCACCATAGCATTAGTGTTATTATGAATTAAAAGATGTATGAGGTTAAATTAAATTTCAAAATATTGTTTTCCTTAAATTGTGTACACATAAATATAGACATAATGTCGCAATTTTTATTTATTAATATATAATGTTCAGTATAACAATTTAAGATCATAATTGAAAAATAAACATTTTAAAACTAATTTTGATTTGGAAATATCTAAAGCACAAACAAATATTAGGTTAAATAGATTCATCTAGTGAAAATCAAGAATCAAATATCAGAAATTTAAACAAACAGCTACCTTTCATTACTAACAAAATGATTCCCGCGAGAATAAATACAAGATTAACAATTTATCAAACCAAGACCTTCTTTGTTCGACTGTCCACCATATGCTGAAGCGGATGGCAGTATTCCAATTTCTAGTAAAATTAATTTTTCTTCTAAACATCGAAATATCGAAATATAAATTAATTTAAGAAAAGAAAAAAACCCTGAAAAATTGTTTTTATATTAGTTTTCGTTTTGTAAACTATGTACATTTTAACTGTAAATTCACATTCTTAACCATACGTTTTGCTTCATCGGCATTCGGCAATTCGGAAATCCCAAACTGAACTCTAGTTCTTCTTTTCATCTTATTGAATATCTAGTTGGAATTTATGATTGTGGTATTATTCATTTATCAGTATTAAATTTATTTTCCAAAGCATCTCTTAAATTTTTTTTTTTTTGAAAAAACATATCTAGAGAATACCGAACTTTAATTTGTATTAGAATATTTATTTCATTAAATGAACTTGCTAAACATGAAAATTGCTTAATATTTCCTTTCATTTAAAATTTCTTTTAATCAACATAACATCTGTTTTTAACTTAAATTGATAGATAAATAATTTGTTATTTAAGCACAAATTAAAATATTTACATCAAAAAATCTGAAAATTGATTGACTAAACTAATAAAAGTCTAAAGTATTTATTTGAAAAAATTTTGAAGAATTAGCCATTTGGGAAAGAGAACTTTCTGAGTTTGATACAATGTACTATCAAATAACTTACTTTATAATTTAATATTTAAAATGAAATTTAAATTTGTTGTCATATTTTATTTGCAGAAATAATTCAATTAATTTTCTATTATAAATATTTCATGCCTATTGGAAAATGTAGTAATTTAAAAGTATTTATTTTCACGTGCTTAAATGAACTCAAATAATCACCCATTTTTTAATTAAATTTTACTTTTTAAATCTAATAATTTTCTTTCTATTAATAAATACTGCTTATGCTTTCTTGAGCAATACTGAATGAAATTGAAAATTCCTATTCTGTCTTGCTAATATCATGAAAGTAATAAAACTGCACTTTGGATGGACCTGTTGCTTACTAGCATCAATAAACATTTAGAAAAACAGTTTAAAAATTTTTTTGCAATGTGTATCAAAACATTTAATAAATAATTGCATCATACTAAATCACTGAAGTTCTAAGGGATCTAAAATGCAGTTAAGCTTTAAATTTCTGTATCAAATTTTGTAATTGAACTTTTCTAAAATTTATTACAGCTTTTAGGAATGATAATAAAATGATAAATTTGATAAATTGACTCTTTGCATCTAAAAGTAAAAATGTTTTGTTATTAATAATTGGTTTTCTATTTGGAATTATCGGTTTTCTGGTTGGAAAAATATTCTTTGTTTTTATTAGATTTTCTACAAATATTTATCCACATATAATAGAATTGTAAAATAAAGCAAGTTTCTCATGAATTTATTAATCATGTGTAGATTGCTTTTGACTCAAATGTTAAATTGTTGAATATGTTATCAAAATGATTGTCAAATCTGAGTTTAAATGAGATATGACAAGGATATAGGTAGAGCTGTTATCTTCCAGAAAACTGTTAAGGTTCTGATCACACCTCTCTTAAAAGTATTTGTATTAGCATGAAACTATCTTAAAAAATATATAACTTATTATAATAGCTTGTAACTTTAAGTCAGTTTTTGTATGCAAAAAATATAAAAAAGTAAAAATTATTTCTAGAGAGAGAATGAGTTGGTTTCAAAAACTTATGTTTTATCGGTTGATTCCAAATTTTGAACCTGATTTTTATAAATCATATCCAAATGTTTAGTATAGGAAATTTTAATTTATTCCTTGTTTGTGTTTATGCCTCAAATATAAGTATATTTGCCCTTTTAGATTGAATATTGATAAAAATTAATTGGGTGGTCTGTACTTTAAGGTGCCCCTTGGTTTCTTACCAATTTGCCACCAGGTTAAGTGATGTTGAATATGGTGCAATTTGCATGATAGTTTCAGTATTATCTTGTTTCTTCAAATTTGTACAAAATATGTTTGGTGACAAAAATCTCTAATTTTTTTCCTAAGGCCACACTAAATTAGTTTTTGACGATGATAGATTTTCACAAATGGATATTGATGAAAACCTGCAAGTCCACACTTTTTATTGGAAAGCTGCAAGTCCACAGTATTTTTTTTTTGGAAAGCTGCAAGTCCAACTTTTTATTGGAAAGCTGCAAGTCCACACTTTTTATTGAAAACCTGCTAGTCCACACTTTTTATTGGAAAGCTGCAAGTCCATTTTTTTTTGAAAACCTGCAAGTCCACACTTTTTTTTTGAAAAGCTGCAATTCCATTTTTTTTTGAAAAGCTGCAAGTCCATTTTTTTTTGAAAAGCTGCAAGTCCACACTTTTTTTTTGAAAAGCTGCAAGTCCACACTTTTTATTGAAAACCTGCAAGTCCACACTTTTTATTGGAAATCTACAAGTCCACACTATTTTTTTGAAAACCTGCAAGTCCACACTTTTAATTGAAAACCTGCAAGTCCACACTTTTTATTGGAAAGCTGCAAGTCCACACTTTTTATTGGAAAGCTGCAAGTCCACTTTTTTTTGAAAAGCTGCAATTCCATTTTTTTTGAAAAGCTGCAATTCCATTTTTTTGAAAAGCTGCAATTCCATTTTTTTGAAAAGCTGCAATTCCATTTTTTTGAAAAGCTGCAAGTCCATTTTTTTGAAAAGCTGCAAGTCCATTTTTTTGAAAAGCTGCAAGTCCACAAATTTTATTGAAAACCTGCAAGTCCAGACTTTTCATTGAAAACCTGCAAGTCCACACTTTTTATTGAAAAGCTGCAAGTCCACACTTTTTCTTGAAAACCTGCAAGACCACACTTTTTCTTGAAAACCTGCAAGACCACACTTTTTTTTTTTTTTTTTTGAAAAGCTGCAAGTCCACACTTTTTATTGGAAAGCTGCAAGTCCATTTTTTTTTTTGAAAAGCTGCAAGTCCATTTTTTTGAAAAGCTGCAAGTCCATTTTTTTGAAAAGCTGCAAGTCCATTTTTTTGAAAAGCTGCAAGTCCACACTTTTTATTGGAAAGCTGAAAGTCCACACTTTTTATTGAAAACCTGCAAGACCACACTTTTTTTTTTTTGAAAAGCTGCAAGTCCACACTTTTTATTGGAAAGCTGCAAGTCCACACTTTTTCTTGAAAACCTGCAAGACCACACTTTTTTTTTTGAAAAGCTGCAAGTCCACACTTTTTCTTGAAAACCTGCAAGACCACACTTTTTTTTTTTTGAAAAGCTGCAAGTCCACACTTTTTATTGGAAAGCTGCAAGTCCATTTTTTTTTTGAAAAGCTGCAAGTCCATTTTTTTTTTGAAAAGCTGCAAGTCCATTTTTTTTTTGAAAAGCTGCAAGTCCATTTTTTTTTGAAAAGCTGCAAGTCCATTTTTTTTTTGAAAAGCTGCAAGTCCATTTTTTTTTTGAAAAGCTGCAAGTCCATTTTTTTTTTGAAAAGCTGCAAGTCCATTTTTTTTTTGAAAAGCTGCAAGTCCATTTTTTTTTTGAAAAGCTGCAAGTCCATTTTTTTTTTGAAAAGCTGCAAGTCCATTTTTTTTTTGAAAAGCTGCAAGTCCATTTTTTTTTTTGAAAAGCTGCAAGTCCATTTTTTTTTGAAAAGCTGCAAGTCCATTTTTTTTTTGAAAAGCTGCAAGTCCATTTTTTTTGAAAAGCTGCAAGTCCATTTTTTTGAAAAGCTGCAAGTCCATTTTTTTGAAAAGCTGCAAGTCCATTTTTTTTGAAAAGCTGCAAGTCCATTTTTTTGAAAAGCTGCAAGTCCATTTTTTTTGAAAAGCTGCAAGTCCATTTTTTTGAAAAGCTGCAAGTCCATTTTTTTGAAAAGCTGCAAGTCCATTTTTTTGAAAAGCTGCAAGTCCATTTTTTTGAAAAGCTGCAAGTCCACTTTTTTTGAAAAGCTGCAAGTCCATTTTTTTGAAAAGCTGCAAGTCCACTTTTTTTGAAAAGCTGCAAGTCCATTTTTTTGAAAAGCTGCAAGTCCATTTTTTTTGAAAGCCTGCAAGTCCACACTTTTTATTGAAAAGCTGCAAGTCCACACTTTTTATTGGAAATCTGCAAGTCCACACTTTTTTTTTGAAAAGTTGCAAGTCCACACTATTTTTTTGGAAAGCTGCAAGTGTAAACTTTTTATTGAAAACCTGCAAGTCCCTTTTTTTTTTGAAAAACCTGCAAGTCCACACTTTTTACTGGAAAGCTGCAAGGCCACACTTTTTATTGGAAAGCTGAAAGTCCACTTTTTTTGAAAAGCTGCAAGTCCATTTTTTTTTTTTTTTTTTTTTTGAAAACCTGCAAGTCCACACTATTTTTTTTGGAAATCTGCAAGTCCACACTTTTTTTTGAAGACACTGCTAGTCCAAACTTTTTATTGAAAACCTGCAAGTCCACACTTTTTTTTGAAAATCTGCAAGTCCACACTTTTTTTTGAAGACACTGCAAGTGTAAACTTTTTATTGAAAACCTGCAAGTCCCTTTTTTTTGAAAAACCTGCAAGTTGACACTTTTTACTGGAAAGCTGCAAGTCCACACTTTTTATTGGAAAGCTGCAAGTCCATTTTTTTTTGAAAAGCTGCAAGTCCATTTTTTTTTTGAAAAGCTGCAAGTCCATTTTTTTTTTGAAAAGCTGCAAGTCCATTTTTTTTTTTTTTTTGAAAAGCTGCGAGTCCATTTTTTTGAAAGCCTGCAAGTCCACACTTTTAAATGAAAACCTGCAAGTCCACACTTTTTATTGGAAACCGGCAATTCCCTTTTTTTTTTTTTTTTTTTTGAAAAACCTGCAAGTCTACACTTTTAATTGGAAAGCTGCAAGTCCATACTATTTTTTTGTAAAGCTGCAAGTCCACAATATTTTTTTTTGAAAAGCTGCAAGACCACACTTTTTTTTATTGAAAACCTGCAAGTCCCATTTTTTTTGAAAACCTGCAATTCCACACTTTTTTTTTTTTTTTGAAAAGTTGCAAGTCCACACTGTTTATTGAAAATCTGCAAGTCCACTATTTTTGTCGGAAAGCTGCAAGTCCACAATTTTTATCGGAAAGCTGCAAGTCCACAATTTTTATTGAAAACCTGCAAGTACACACATTTTATTGAAAACCTGCAAGTCCAAACTTTTTTCTTTGAAAAGCTGCAAGTCTACACTATTTTTTTTTGAAAAGCTGCAAGTCTACACTATTTTTTTTGAAAAGCTGCAAGTCTACACTATTTTTTTTATTGAAAAACCTGCAAGTCCACACTTTTTTTATTGAAAACCTGCAATTCCACACTTTTTTTTTGAAAACCTGCAACTCCACACTTTTGATTGAAAACCTGCAACTCCACACTTTTGATTGAAAACCTGCAACTCCACACTTTTGATTGAAAACCTGCAACTCCACACTTTTGATTGAAAACCTGCAACTCCACACTTTTGATTGAAAACCTGCAACTCCACACTTTTGATTGAAAACCTGCAACTCCACACTTTTGATTGAAAACCTGCAACTCCACACTTTTGATTGAAAACCTGCAACTCCACACTTTTGATTGAAAACCTGCAACTCCACACTTTTGATTGAAAACCTGCAACTCCACACTTTTGATTGAAAACCTGCAACTCCACACTTTTGATTGAAAACCTGCAACTCCACACTTTTGATTGAAAACCTGCAACTCCACACTTTTCATTGAAAACCTGCAACTCCACACTTTTCATTGAAAACCTGCAACTCCACACTTTTCATTGAAAACCTGCAACTCCACACTTTTCATTGAAAACCTGCAACTCCACACTTTTCATTGAAAACCTGCAACTCCACACTTTTCATTGAAAACCTGCAAGTCCACACTTTTCATTGAAAACCTGCTAGTCCACACTTTTTATTGGAAAGCTGCAAGTCCACACTGTTTATTGAAAAGCTGCAAGTCCACACTATTTTTTTTTGGAAATCTGCAAGTCCACACTTTTTATTGAAGACACTGCTAGTCCAAACTTTTTATTGAAAACCTGCAAGTCCACACTATTTTTTTTTGAAAAGCTGCAAGTCCACACTTTTTATTGAAAACCTGCAAGTCCACACTTTTTTTTTATTGAAAACCTGCAAGTCCATTTTTTTTGAAAACCTGCAATTCCACACTTTTTTTTTTTTTTGAAAAGTTGCAAG
Source organism: Latrodectus hesperus (assembly GCA_037975125.1). Lineage (NCBI taxonomy): Eukaryota > Metazoa > Arthropoda > Arachnida > Araneae > Theridiidae > Latrodectus > Latrodectus hesperus. The sequence continues at coordinate 27,850,056 of CM075861.1, forward strand.
TCCACACTGTTTATTGAAAATCTGCAAGTCCACTATTTTTATCGGAAAGCTGCAAGTCCACAATTTTTATCGGAAAGCTGCAAGTCCACAATTTTTATCGGAAAGCTGCAAGTCCACAATTTTTATCGGAAAGCTGCAAGTCCACAATTTTTATCGGAAAGCTGCAAGTCCACAATTTTTATTGAAAACCTGCAAGTCCACACTTTTTATTGAAAAGCTGCAAGTCCACACTTTTGATTGAAAACCTGCAACTCCACACTTTTGATTGAAAACCTGCAACTCCACACTTTTGATTGAAAACCTGCAACTCCACACTTTTGATTGAAAACCTGCAACTCCACACTTTTGATTGAAAACCTGCAACTCCACACTTTTGATTGAAAACCTGCAACTCCACACTTTTCATTGAAAACCTGCAACTCCACACTTTTCATTGAAAACCTGCAACTCCACACTTTTCATTGAAAACCTGCAACTCCACACTTTTGATTGAAAACCTGCAACTCCACACTTTTGATTGAAAACCTGCAACTCCACACTTTTGATTGAAAACCTGCAACTCCACACTTTTGATTGAAAACCTGCAACTCCACACTTTTGATTGAAAACCTGCAACTCCACACTTTTGATTGAAAACCTGCAACTCCACACTTTTGATTGAAAACCTGCAACTCCACACTTTTGATTGAAAACCTGCAACTCCACACTTTTCATTGAAAACCTGCAACTCCACACTTTTCATTGAAAACCTGCAACTCCACACTTTTCATTGAAAACCTGCAACTCCACACTTTTCATTGAAAACCTGCAACTCCACACTTTTCATTGAAAACCTGCAACTCCACACTTTTCATTGAAAACCTGCAACTCCACACTTTTCATTGAAAACCTGCAACTCCACACTTTTCATTGAAAACCTGCAACTCCACACTTTTCATTGAAAACCTGCAACTCCACACTTTTCATTGAAAACCTGCAACTCCACACTTTTCATTGAAAACCTGCAACTCCACACTTTTCATTGAAAACCTGCAACTCCACACTTTTCATTGAAAACCTGCTAGTCCACACTTTTCATTTGAAAGCTGCAAGTCCACACTGTTTATTGAAAAGCTGCAAGTCCACACTATTTTTTTTGGAAATCTGCAAGTCCACACTTTTTTTTGAAGACACTGCTAGTCCAAACTTTTTATTGAAAACCTGCAAGTCCACACTTTTTTCTTTGAAAAGCTGCAAGTCCACACTATTTTTTTTTGAAAAGCTGCAAGTCTACACTATTTTTTTTGAAGACACTGCAAGTGTAAACTTTTTATTGAAAACCTACAAGTCCTTTTTTTTTAAAAACCTGCAAGTCCACACTTTTTATTGAAAAGCTGCAAGTCCACACTTTTTATTGAAAAGCTGCAAGTCCACACTTTTTATTGAAAAGCTGCAACTCCACACTTTTTATTGAAAAGCTGCAAGTCCATTTTTTTTTTTTGAAAAGCTGCAAGTTCTTTTTTTTTTTTTTTTTTTTTTTTGAAAAGCTGCAAGTCCAGTTTTTTTTGAAAAGCTGCAATTCCAGTTTTTTTGAAAAGCTGCAAGTCCATTTTTTTTGAAAAGCTGCAAGTCCATTTTTATTTTTTTTTGAAAACCTGCAAGTCCACACTTTTTTTTATTGAAAACCTGCAAGTCCACACTTTTTTTTATTGAAAACCTGCAAGTCCATTTTTTTTTGAAAACCTGCAAGTCCACTTTTTTTTTTTTTGAAAAGCTGCAAGTCCATTTTTTTTGAAACCTGCAAGTCCACACTATTTTTTTGGAAAGCTGCAAATCCACACTATTTTTTGAAAAGCAGCAAATCCACATTTTCTTTGAAAAGCTGCAAGTCCACACTTTTTTTTGAAAAGCTGCAAATCCACATTTTTTTTTGAAAACCTGCAAGTCCATACTATTTTTTTTTAAAGCTGCAATTCCACACTATTTTTTTTGAAAAGCTGCAAGTCTACACTATTTTTTTTTTTTTGAAAAGCTGCAAGTCCACACTATTTTTTTGAAAAGCTGCAAGTCCACACTTTTAATTGGAAAGCTGCATATCCACATTTTTTTTTGAAAAGCAGCAAATCCACATTTTTTTTGAAAAGCTGCAAGTCCACACTTTTAATTGGAAAGCTGCAAGTCCATACTATTTTCTTTTAAAGCTGCAAGTCCACACTATTTTTTTTTGAAAAGCTGCAAGTCCACACTTTTTATTGAAAAACCTGCAAGACCACACTTTTTTTTTATTGAAAACCTGCAAGTCCTTTTTTTTTTTTTGAAAATCTGCAAGTCCACACTTTTTATCGAAAAGCTGCAAGTCCACACTTTTTATTGAAAAGCTGCAAGTCCACACTACTTTTTTTTTTTTTGAAAAGCTGCGTCCACACATTTTATTGAAAACCTGCAAGTCCCTTTTTTTATTTTTTTTATTGAAAACCTGCAAGTCCACACTATTTTTTTTTGAAAAGCTGCAAGTCCACACTTTTTTTTGAAAAGCTGCAAGTCCACACTATTTTTTTTTTGAAAAGCTGCAAGTCCACACTATTTTTTTTAAAAGCTGCAAGTCCACACTATTTTTTTTAAAAGCTGCAAGTCCACACATTTTATTGAAAACCTGCAAGTCCCTTTTTTTATTGAAAACCTGCAAGTCCACACTTTTCATTGAAAACCTGCAAGTCCACGCTTTTCATTATCCATACTTTTTATTGAAAAGCTGCAAGTCGACACTTTTTATTGAAAACCTGCAAGTCCACACTTTTCATTGCCCACACTTTTTATTGGAAAGCTACAAGTCCATTTTTTTTGAAAAGCTGCAAGTCCATTTTTTTTTTGAAAAGCTGCAAGTCCATTTTTTTTTTTTTGAAAAGCTGCAAGTCCACTTTTTTTTTGAAAAGCTGCAAGTCCACTTTTTTTTTGAAAAGCTGCAAGTCCACTTTTTTTTTGAAAAGCTGCAAGTCCACACATTTTATTGAAAACCTGCAAGTCCCTTTTTTTATTTTTTTTATTGAAAACCTGCAAGTCCACACTTTTCATTGAAAACCTGCAAGTCCACACTTTTTATTGAAAAGCTACAAGTCCCTTTTTTATTTTTTTTATTGAAAACCTGCAAGTCCACACTTTTCATTGAAAACCTGCAAGTCCACACTTTTCATTGAAAACCTGCAAGTCCACACTTTTCATTGAAAACCTGCAAGTCCACACTTTTTATTGAAAACCTGCAAGTCCACACTTTTTATTGAAAACCTGCAAGTCCACACTTTTCATTGTCCACACTTTTTATTGAAAAGCTACAAGTCCCTTTTTTTATTTTTTTATTGAAAACCTGCAAGTCCACACTTTTCATTGAAAACCTGCAAGTCCACACTTTTCATTGAAAACCTGCAAGTCCACACTTTTTATTGAAAACCTGCAAGTCCACACTTTTTATTGAAAACCTGCAAGTCCACACTTTTCATTGCCCACACTTTTTATTGGAAAGCTACAAGTCCATTTTTTTTTGAAAAGCTGCAAGTCCATTTTTTTTTGAAAAGCTGCAAGTCCATTTTTTTTTGAAAAGCTGCAAGTCCATTTTTTATTGAAAAGCTGCAAGTCCATTTTTTATTGAAAAGCTGCAAGTCCATTTTTTATTGAAAAGCTGCAAGTCCATTTTTTATTGAAAAGCTGCAAGTCCATTTTTTATTGAAAAGCTGCAAGTCCATTTTTTATTGAAAAGCTGCAAGTCCATTTTTTATTGAAAAGCTGCAAGTCCATTTTTTATTGAAAAGCTGCAAGTCCATTTTTTATTGAAAAGCTGCAAGTCCATTTTTTATTGAAAAGCTGCAAGTCCATTTTTTATTGAAAAGCTGCAAGTCCATTTTTTATTGAAAAGCTGCAAGTCCATTTTTTATTGAAAAGCTGCAAGTCCATTTTTTATTGAAAAGCTGCAAGTCCATTTTTTTTTTTGAAAAGCTGCAAGTCCATTTTTTTTTTGAAAAGCTGCAAGTCCATTTTTTTTTTTGAAAAGCTGCAAGTCCATTTTTTTTTTGAAAAGCTGCAAGTCCATTTTTTTTTTGAAAAGCTGCAAGTCCATTTTTTTTTTTTTAAAAGCTGCAAGTCCATTTTTTTTTTTGAAAAGCTGCAAGTCCATTTTTTTTTTGAAAAGCTGCAAGTCCATTTTTTTTTGAAAAGCTGCAAGTCCATTTTTTTTTTGAAAAGCTGCAAGTCCATTTTTTTTTGAAAAGCTGCAAGTCCATTTTTTTTTTTTTGAAAATCTGCAAGTCCAATTTTTTTTTTTTTTAAATCTGCAAGTCCAATTTTTTTTTTTTTTTTTTTTTTGAAAATCTGCAAGTCCAATTTTTTTTTTTTGAAAATCTGCAAGTCCAATTTTTTTTTTTTGAAAAGCTGCAAGTCCTTTTTTTTTTTTGAAAAGCTGCAAGTCCACACATTTTATTGAAAAGCTGCAAGTCCACACATTTTATTGAAAAGCTGCAAGTCCACACTTTTTATTGAAAACCTGCAAGTCCACACTTTTCATTGTCCACACTTTTTATTGGAAACCTGCAAATCCACACTTTTTATTGGAAAGCTGCAAATCCACACTTTTTATTGGAAAGCTGACAAGTCCATTTTTTATTGGAAAGCTGACAAGTCCATTTTTTATTGGAAAGCTGCAAGTCCACACTTTTTATTGAAAAGCTGCTAGTCCACACTGCAAGACGGACCACTTTTTTTAACAGCTGCAAGACGGACCCCTTTTTTTTTTTTTAAGAGCTGCAAGACCACTTTTTTTTTTTTATGAGATTTTCAGGAGCTGCAAGACCACTTTTTCAGGAGCGGCAAGACCACTTTTTCAGGAGCGGCAAGACCACTTTTTCAGGAGCGGCAAGACCACTTTTTCAGGAGCGGCAAGACCACTTTTTCAGGAGCGGCAAGACCACATTTTCAGGAGCGGCAAGACCACATTTTCAGGAGCGGCAAGACCACATTTTCAGGAGCGGCAAGACCACATTTTCAGGAGCGGCAAGACCACATTTTCAGGAGCGGCAAGACCACATTTTCAGGAGCGGCAAGACCACATTTTCAGGAGCGGCAAGACCACTTTTTCAGGAGCGGCAAGACCACTTTTTCAGGAGCGGCAAGACCACTTTTTCAGGAGCTGCAAGACCACTTTTTCAGGAGCTGCAAGACCACTTTTTCAGGAGCTGCAAGACCACTTTTTCAGGAGCTGCAAGACCACTTTTTCAGGAGCTGCAAGACCACTTTTTCAGGAGCTGCAAGACCACTTTTTTTAGGAGCTGCAGGATCACTTTCATTAGGAACTGCAAGACCACACTTTCTTTAGGAGCTTCAAGACCACACTTGTTTTGAAGAGCTGCAAGAAAATTTTATTAATCATGCTCAAGTATATGAATTGGTATCAATGAGTAGAACAAAATTTGTATTAACTATTTATTTACTTGTTTATTAATATTTAAAAAAAATTGGTTTTTATTCCAATTATAATTTTTGGTTTTATTTTTTAGAGTTGATTTAATATATAACTATTTAAATTAAGGATTCTAAATCGGATTCCATTGTAAATTTGAACATTTTCACATGCAAAAATTAATTTGTTCCATCTCGCATATTGCAACCAAATGCTTTGCAACAACTACCACCTTTATTTGCTATCTGCATTTCAAAAAATTTTATAGAATTACTTTTAAATGAGTATTTCTCATAAGCAATGGAAACTACAGAAACTTCCATCCATAGAACATTGAGGTTTTCATACGACCGTATTCATCGTCAACCTTGACTGCTAGGTACGAGTGAAATCCCGGGTCAAAGCTGAAACGGTATTCACCATCAACTTCAGGAGGGGTAGCCGAGGCGAAAATCTGGCTCGACGTTCAAGAACCGTTCCTTCCCTATTCAGCAAGGTTAAACCTAACTGCAGATGTGCAATTTATATATACGATAACACGATAAGTGATCATGTGTATTTTTTTTTAAACTCTTATGTACTTTTTAATGTTTACTATTTGCAAACAAGTGGGTAAGTATCATTATTATTGTCTAATTGATAATAAGTTTGCAGTGTAAAAGAATCAACATTAATCATTTATTGAATTAAAACAAATTTTAATACTATTTCTTAATGGTACAGTTAATTTGAATTTTTCAACTCTTCTATGAAGATAAATTCCTTTCTTAGCAGAATTGTTTCGATTTTTAAATTTTATATGCCTGTTAATATAATAATTTTAGACTCGGGTTACAGAATGTTGTAATGTTATTCTTTTCATTGACTTCTTTAATATAGTAAATACAATTTATAAACTTAGAACTATGGAAGAAAATTTAAAAACATGTGTGTATATATATTGCAGTAATTGTCAATATTTGGAAAATTTTCCTTATCAAATTGATGATACTGAGATTGAAATTTAGTCGACAATCCTAATTTGTGTTGATAGAAGTTTACATTTGGTACCTCTTAATATTTTGGTACCGCAATATGGATGCAATATGGCCACTACAAAAAAGCTAAACTAAGATGAATTAAATTTCATCGTCAAATCAAGGGGTACCTTATTCAATACTGAACCAGTGTAAATGGTTCTTTTTGAATGGTAATAAACATAAAAAATTGGTACTTACATATTATCCTGTAAATTTTTTTCCCTCATAAAAGTGTGTCAAAGAATATTGAAAATTTTAATTATTTTTTTCAAATTTTGAAGGAAATGCTAAATATTTTTATTTTAACAAATAGATAAAAATTTTATTAGCAATTTATATGGTGCTAAATTGCATCATTAAAAGACATTTTTTCACAAGTATGGTTAACAGAATGATACATAAATGTTGAAAAATGTAGCAATGTTTTTTAATGAGCAGTTGTGACAAAAAATAACCAAATAATATTACTAACTATAATTTTTGATTTTATTACAATTCCAATGTATGATAATGTACAATGAAATCAAATATTACAAAATGAATTTCATACACTAACCACAAATTTAAAACTGCAAATTAGAATTATAAATCTAAGATATTCTAAATCTCGCCCTAAATTGTAGTACTTCATTGTGACAAATATATGATTCACATTAAATTATAATTTTTTCTTTTGATGAAACATTTGTCATTAACTATTCGTGAGAGCCTGTTTTCATACCAAAGCAGTATTTTTTTCTATTCATAGATACATATTATTGTTATGATGAGATGGTAATGAAGCTTCGCTTAAACTGACATTTAAAATTTCTTGCTGTGTTAAAGTAAAAAAATTTGTCTATGCATAAACAAAATATAGAAATTATCTTTCAATAATTAATTGGCTATTTTTTTTTAAAAAAAAAGCTAGTGATTTAATTGTAAACTGTTTATGTGTTTTACAATATTTTTAGAACTATACATACTTAAAATTTTTATTTTCTATTTGATTACTTCTTTATTTGAAGGGGTTGCCGAAATTTTTACTTTTGAACATACAACATCGTAAAAATTTACTAAGATATTTTTAAAATTCTTTCAATATACATTTTCTAAGAAAACGAATTATTCAATAATTCCAGGTTTCCTTTGTCAAAGTGCTCTTAATTTAGGAATATGTAATGTATTTCATTTTTGTAGATACTGTATACACTTATTTAACATACACTAATTAATATGCTATTGTTCCTCGCCTCTATAATTATTGAATGATTTTAATTTCACCGAACTATTCTTGATCTTTTCAAAAATTAAATTCTATGATTTTATTTCATGATATTTAATTTTGAATTGTGAATTTAACGTCTACATGTATACACATTTTTTTCTATTTTGTGTCTATTGAAGTTACTCTTACTACTTCATATATCATACTAACAAACAATGAAATTATTTGTTTTCTATATTTATTAACATTATCAGAGATAAATACATAAGAGTTTTATTAGATATATCAGAGATAACTTCTCATTTAACTAAATGCCTTATTTTGCTTGAGTTGCTGTTATACATTTTTAAAGTGATTCTGTGAAATAAGGTATTTGGTTTTATTATTTATAAAAATGGAGCAAAGATTAATTTAAATTACAAGTTTTACCTTTTAAAAAATATATTTGACTTTCTGTACTATTTTGAATGATCAAAAAAATAGTTTTAATTGAATTATATATGTTTATAATATATGCAAATTTTTATTGAATTTAATTTATTGCATTGCAAACTATTCTTATGTTACATCTAAGAACATATTTGAAATAATTGCTATATGTAATTTTAAAGGATGCATTTTAATGTTTATTTAAACAATACTAAGTTTTAATTATGCAAAACTATTTCCTGAAAAAAAATTTAATGGGTATAAAATTATAGTAAAATAACACAATTATTTTAATAGAAAAAAATATACATAATTTAATTGTATCAGAAAAATTAGTTCTTGTTGAGAGAATAATAGTAAAGTATATCAAAGTTTGTGCACCATAAAATATATCTATTCAGAGTTAGATTAGCGTTAAGAGATAAAATAAATAATAGAGGGTAAAAAATGAGAGTATTTTTTCTCATTCTGTAATCATGTCTATAATAATAAATTAAATATTTAATAAAAATTTCGAAATGCAGATGATTTCATCAACATGTTTACCAATTACGAAAGTAATTTGGTACTATTCTGCATGAAATTTTTGTAAGTATTTAATCAAGTGACTAATTTGACCAATGAGCGATCACATACGACTCATGGGTTGAACAACCAATTGTTCAACTACTTTTGCTTTCAGGTTAACGGTGAATACCACTTTCTAATTCTTCAGTTCTTATTCTTCTAATTCTTAAGGTGTTTGAACTCCCGGTTAACCCCCTGACCAAGGTTAATGGTGAAAACGGGGGTTAAAGGTTTCCAAATTGGAATGTGGACTTTGAAATCTAAATTCGTGTCTTGAAATATTTCATTTTTATAACAATAACTATTCTTGACTTTCACATTCGCCACAACCATATAATTCAGCCATTATACTGCTACAGTATCTAATAAAAGTATGGGGAAATAATCTAAAAAAACATTTAATTATACTAATTTTCTAGCAAGTTAACTGCACATTTGACTGTCCTCCTCAACAGCAGCCTGCAGGTTTGTCATGCGAGGCCTGTGGTCATCTACTGCCACTTTCATCTCAGAGGGACCAATTACCGACCTGAATTTGAAACTAATAGCTTGCCTTACATTCAGTCACAGCTTCATCCCCAAACGCTTAACATATTTTGCGACTTTTAATACACCACAACTCATAAGCTTACATTGAAATCTTAAAACAAGCAATACTAAACGAAACCCTCTGTCCATTTGTCTTGAATACTGTATGATTTACAACTGTTGAATATGCGTGGTGGACCTTCTCTTACACTGATTGATATTTCTGCTCTCAATCGACTGGTACCTCAATCACGTCATACACTAATTTGCATATTTGTTTTCATTCATTCAATTGCAATGTGAAAACGCCAAGAACTTTTTTGTTTACCTTATAATTTGTAGCAAATTACTCACATAATATTAGAAAATTAGATTTAAATCCCTTTAATGCACATAAATATTATAAACATTCTCTGTTTATATGGTTCTTTTAGAGGCGTGATTTATTCGCATTCATTTTAAATGCATATTCAATTATAAAGTGCGTGAGTTTTATAGTAATTTAACAATATTCAGCTTCTATTAAGTATTTTATTAAAATAATACAGCATCAATCGCATCATTACAGCAACTAAATATCCCACTCAGTGATATTTGGGGATCTGCAAATTTTTCAAATCATTTTCAGAAGGATTATAGATTTTCCCAGCACAATTGCTGAATCAAATTCAAATAATGACCCGATTCTGAAGAAAATTCTCACCGTTTGAATATCGTGACACCGATAAGTTACAAGAAAGCTGTCTAACTATCAGAATCTAAGAGGTGTAAAAATACTGCTACCAAAGAGCATTATGTCCACTTCATCATCCCCATGACATATTCAAAAGTCCTTGCAAGCTTAAGCTGCGACTCGGAAGCTGTGGCGCCGGTGTTCCAGCATATTCCTCGGTTGGACTTTGACAGCATTTTTGTTCGAAGAGTAAACTATGCATTGATTTCTTTTTCCATCTTTTAGTCATCTCTCAAGGCTGTGTGTAAAATCATGTAAAATGCAACCTTAATGTGAAATCCATTCTTTTCAACTAAAGATCTCCAGTTAAACATTCGATACAGAATTTAGTTTACGATTTCAAACATGCATACAAAATTATAAAACTTTTTTCTGTGTACACATCTGATGTACTCATTTCACAATCATTTTGTGAATAAAATAAATTTTAAAGAATCAACTCTTACCAAGTGTTTAAAGTGGATAGTCCAATAACATTTCCACCTCCGTCCGTCTTTTCCTGGTGACAATTGGTCGTGTAACTCGTGTACGACCTAAATAAGATTTTTTTTTAATATTTCAAAAACTACACAAAACTAGAGATTGTGAGAAGATGTGTTAATATTTCGACAAGAATGAAGAATAAAAGCTAAACTCACCAGGAAGAAAACGTCCTAACTCATCTCTGGCTATTCTTGACACTTTTTTTTTCGGTCGCCCCCTTGGTGCGGCAGCTGGAGGACTTGGTGGAAGACTTGCAAGACTTGTAAGACTTAAAAAGCTCATAAGACTTGCAAGACTTGGTGTAGGGCTTGGAGTTGGAATCGGCCCAGCAGCTGTCAATTAAAATATCTATATTTGAATGATCTCTAAATTATAACAAAATTAACACACACATTTAAAAATTAATATATTCTTAATTATTAATGTTGATTTATTTTGTAATAAATTCTGTGATGAAACAAACTGGCTTGTAATTATAAGACATTTATCACAGAGTCAATATTTGAATTTTACGGAAAATTATGTCCCTGAAATTGAGTTAGTCTTTGAAGTAATCACATAAGCATCCACCTTCATCTGCGAACGTGTCTTCAGTTGTGCAATCAATCCTCTTGCAATAAAACTTCTAAAAGGCTGCCAAAATTGGAATGTGGACTTTGAAATCTAAATTCCTGTTTTGAATTAAACATGTGAAAGCTCATAGGATATTTTTAAAAAAATCAACCTGTTTTGCAAAGATATAAATAATTTTTAGTATTGATAGAAACTATTCAAAATGACTTACTAATTATTTCATTTTCATAACAATGACTATTCTTAACTTTTATATTTGCAACCACCACATAATTCAGCCAATATACTGCTAATGTATCTTCATAAAAAATATGGAAGAATAATCTGAAAAACATTAAATTATGCCGCCCAACTTGTCTAGTGGTCAGCGTGCCTTACTGCGGATAAGGAAGTCCTGGGTTCGAATCCCAGTTCGGGCATGACTGTACTTTCTTTCTATCCTGTCTTTGTCCTTTCCTTGTATGAATGAAGTGTGAATGGTTGCCTACCCGATAAGCAGGTACCTATGGCATGTGTGTAGAGCAAAGTCGCACTTTCACCTCCATGGTGCTCTGTTTAAAACGAAAGACGCTCTTAATCGATTTAAATTCACATAGCCAAGGCATAGCGAGATTGGTTTGTCCAAGTGTCATTAGTAACAACAACATTAAATTACACTAATTGTCTAGCAAGTTCACTACACATTTGACTGTCTTCCTCAACAGCAGCCTGCAGGGTTTTGTCATTCGAGGCTTGTGGTCACCTTTTACCACCTTCATCACAGAGGGACAAATCTCTCGACCTGAATTTGTGAAACTATTAGCTTGTGCGTCACATTCAGTCACAGCCTTACCTCCGAACGCTTAGCATATTTTGCGGCTTGATGCAGCAATTCATAAGCTAAGAATTTTTAGCAAAAACCTTTGATGTTGATACCCTATTATTTTCCTGTTAACATTATATGATTAATAAATCATTCCATTTAATGAGATGGATTTTTTAAGTTTTTAAAGTTCCTAGAAACTGGGACATTTTGTGAAAGACATTGGCTATGAAAACACATAAAGAGTGGTCCACTAAATGGTTCAAGTGTAGAAATTTTTTGTGAACGAGAATTGAAGTCTTTTGCTGTCTGTGGAAACTTTACAGGTCTGTTTAGAATTCTCGTTAGTCTTGCAATTTATTTTTTCTAGATAGTTTTTGGTTCAGCATATTCAATTTCATATTTCAGCATAGGAAATCTTAAGTACCTTCTTGGAGAATATTGCATAAAATCAGACGATATTGATAAAGAGGGAAAATTTAAAAAACACAGACGGATATAAAAATAGTCTAACCTTCCCATCCAACGCAAAGCAATGCGAGGGATCAAAACTGTGAGCAATGAAAAATCGCCACTAGAGGGCGAACACAAAAAAGAGTCAGTTGATGTACGTCGATCGCGAGATGCGGTCAGAGATTTGGCGAAGCGCAATGTTCAATAAAGTTGTTATTTGTTACTGAAACGCAGTATTTTCATTTAAAACGTCCTGACATGGTTATAAGTATGAATAACCTTAAATGATAAATTAAGTAAAAGCACGTAGGCTTTTATTTTTTTCTTTTTTTTTTAACATTTCAGAAGTGGGATATTTATCCCCTTAGATGCTAGTTTTGTTTTCTTCTCCGATATGGAAACTCGTATATGCTTGTGAATCACGATTAAAAATAGGAATACGCTCCTCATAAGTAAGGCTTAATTTTGGGTGAAGAATAAGGAAGAATTTATGACGAAAGGTACTTGAAACTACGAGTTGCATCAACACGGAATAAAAGAAACGAAAATACGCAAGTGAGTGATCTTTTTTTATTTTGCGCTTTTGATTTCTGTAAGCTCTAAAATGACTTCATTTCTGGCGAAAGGAAAAAAGATAGATTTAATTACTTTAGCTACTGAATTAGGAGAAACCGTTCCCCAAGATTGTAAGGTAATAGATTTAAGGAACATAATCATTAGTTCAAAAAACTATGAAGAAGAATTTGTTAAAATTTTATTGGAAGGTATTATTGAAGATCGCTTAGCCCAAAAACAAGACGAAGAAAAAGCTCGTGAGTTTGAGTTACAAAAATTACGTTTACAGAATGAAAATGCATTAGGAAATGTCAGTAATGCGAGTAATTTTAATTCAGAAAGGCGTGATTCTTGCAATTTGCAACATCTTATGCAAAAATATGATGTGAATGAAGGTGATATAAGCTTTTATCTTATATTATTTGAAAGACAAGCGAGACGAATGGGTTTAGATGAAGCTCATTGGGTTTTCCATCTTTTAGGACTTCTACCATATGAAATAACTCAGTGTATTGCCCGCGAACCGGACGATAAAGCAAATGATTATTATTATGTGAAGGAACTATTATTAAAAAGATTTAAATTAAGTCCAGAAAGATTTCGGCAGAAATTTTATGAACATTCTCGTACAATTAAGAATACATGGAAAGATTTTACTTATGAGTTACGAAATTATTTTAATGAGTGGTTAGATGGTCTTAAAATTACTAATTTAGAAGATCTTAAGGACTTAATTGTTACAGAACAATTAAAGAAAAGTGTTTCCCCTACCATTCGTAATCACTTCATAGATGAATGGACCAATTTTATTAATCCAGATAAATTGGCTGAAAAATTAGATTCGTATGAGAATGCTAGATTCGGAATAAAATCTTGTATTGAAAACAAAAACGTGAAATGTTTTGAAAAAAGATCTTATTTTGATAATTATGTAAGCAAATTTAATGATCGCTGTAAAAATGAAAATTTCAAAAGTGAAGTAAGAGAAAACCGCGAATTTAAAAAGTTTCCTAAGAATGAGTGTTTTTATTCTAAAGAAAAGCGTAACACGAATTTTAGTTCTCGTAGTGATAAAAATAGCATTAAATGTTTCAATTGTAATGATTATGGGCACATTTCTAAAGACTGTCCAAAAGAAAGAAAAATTTTAATTTGTAGAGAATGTGGTGAGAGTGGACATACCCAACGGCATTGTTCGATAAACAAAGATAAAAATAGTTTGACGGTAAATGTTGAAAACCTTACCCCATTAAATGCTTATATGAAGGAAGCAAAAATAAATAATTCTGAGCATTCGATAAATAGCTTAATAGATACGGGATCGAGCATTTCATTAGTTAAGAATTCGGTTGCAATTAAATTAAAACTGAATATAATTCCGTTAAAGAGAAAGTTATTTGGATTTGGTTCTACTGTTGCATCTGCTTTCACTCTTGGGAAAAGTCAAGTGGAATTAAGAATCGATGACGTCAGAGCAACACTTGAAATTTTCGTTGTGAATGATGATACTATGGCGTTTGACCTAATTGTAGGAAGAGACTTTCTAGACAAAACAGAAATTGCTTTCGCACGAATTGGCTCCAAATTGCACATCTGGTATTCGAATAGTATTCCGTTTTCTGAAGTGGAAGTCGAATCGAAACATCAACAAATAAAACTAAAAACGGAAGAACCTATTATAATAGAAAAAAATAGCATAAATTTTATTCAGGCGAAAACAGAAAATATGAAAAACGGTCTTGTATTGTTAGAGGGAAAAGAAAAAAATGTCGAAATGAATAAAATAAATGATATTAAATTTGATAAAACTATTCCTTATGATAAGAAATTGGAAATTCTGAAAATAATTAATGATTATAGAGATTGTTTTGCCATGAATATAAGTGAGTTAGGATGTACTACATTGACTAAAATGGAAATTAATGAAGTTCCAGGAAGCAAACCAGTTTGTTTACGTCCCTATAAAACAAATGCAGCTGAGAGAAACTCTATTAAAAATATTGTTAAGGAATGGAAAGAAAACAAAATAGTTTCCGAAACAAGATCACCTTATGCCAGTCCAGTATTGTTAGTTCGAAAAAAACTGGTGAGGATAGACTTGTTGTAGATTACAGAAAATTAAATAATCAGACAGTTAAAGATAGGTTCCCTTTACCCAGAATTGATGATTTATTAGAATGTCTTGGTGAATGTAATATTTTTACGACATTAGATCTAGCTCATGGTTATCTCCAAATACCATTAACTGAGGAAGCTAAGTTAAAAACTGCTTTTATTACCCCAGATGAAACAGGTCAGTTTGAACGTATGATTTTTGGTTTGGCAAATGCACCTTCAGAATTTCAGAGATTAATGTATCAAGTATTAGGACCATTGTTAAATAAGAAGGTTTTGTGTTATTTAGATGATATTTTGATACCAGCGAAGAATTGGACTGATATGATTGAACGAATAAAAGAGGTATTTGACAAACTTAGATCTGCTAATTTGACTTTAAAATTGTCAAAATGTGAATTCGGTAAAAAGGAAGTAGAATTTTTAGGATTTATTGTTAATAGAGAAGGAATAAAACCAGGAATGAGAAAAATTAGATCAATAAGAGAATTTGCAACTCCTAAGAATATTCATGATATTCGTAGATTTTTAGGTTTAACTGGTTATTTTCGGAGATTTGTGGAAAAATATGCACAAAAGGCAGAACCTTTATCACGACTCTTGCAAAAAGAAGAATCTTTCAAGTGGGAAGAGGAGCAAGAGCAGTCTTTTCGATTATTGAAAAATAGCCTCACAGAGCAACCTGTGTTAGCCCATTATAACCCTCAAGCTAAAACGGAAGTACATTGTGATGCAAGCTCTAGTGGTTTAGCAGGTATGCTTTTACAACAAGGACCAGACAATAAATGGCGGTTAGTTTATTGTGTCAGCAAAAAGACAACTGAAATTGAGAAGAAGTATCATTCAAGCAAGCTCGAATTAATGGCCATTGTGTGGACTCTCGAAAGATTAAGGCAGTATTTATTAGGCATAAAATTCAAAATAGTGACAGATTGAATTCAAGCACATGATGTACATGAATTCAAAGAAAACAAACAATCCTCAGATTGCAAGATGGTGTAATTTAATTCAAGATTTCGATTTTGAAATAGAACATAGGCCTGGAAAAAAATGGTTCACGTAGACGCAATGAGCAGAGCTCCAGTTTTTGAATCAGAAGATACATTGACATCCCTCATCGAAAATAAATTAGAAGTTTGTTTGACCTTGAATGAAGATGAACAAATATTGATGATACAGCAAGCTGATCCAGAAATACGAAAATTAATAGAAATATTCAGAAAAAAAGATCAGGATAGAACAAAAGAAAAACAGCTTATAAGAAATTACGTGTTTAAGAGAAATAGATTATTTCGATGCATAAACGAAAATGGAAAAGAAAAATTTCTCTATGTTATTCCAAAGAATATGAGAAAAAGTACAGTAATCAAATTCCACGATCTTATGGGACATTTTTCTGTTGATAGAACTGTTAATAAGATAAAAGAATTGTATTGGTTTCCTTATATGAAACGTTATGTACGAAGGCACATTTCAAAATGTTTTGAATGTTTGATGAACAAAACGCCGTCAGGAAAACAGCCTGGCTTATTAAATCCAATTAAAACAGGTCGTAAACCTTTTTCAATTATACATATGGATCATTTAGGACCTTTTGTTAAGAGTTCTAAAGGTAATCAAGAACTTTTGGTCATGATAGATAATTTCACAAGATTTGTCCAATTGACTCCAGTAAAGAGTACGTCACCATCACATGTCCTGAAGGCTCTGAAAAAGTTTGTAAATACTTATGGTCTACCTGAGAAAATAATAACAGATCGAGGAACTTGTTTCACATCGCATCAATTTCAACAATATTGTGCTGAAAATGGTATACATCATACACTCAACTGTACGAAACGACCATGTGCAAATGGAATGGTTGAAAGAGTTAATAGAACAATATTGTCTACCATAACAACTGGTATGGAAGATCAGGATCATAAAGATTGGGATGTTAAAATACATGAGAGAAACTTGAACAACTTTGTAAACAAGTCAACGAACAAGACACCATTTGAATTGCTCCATGGTTATTCTCCACGATTCAACGATGGAATTTTGAGAAAGTTAGCTGATGAAGAAGCTCAGAGTTGGCAAGATCCATCTGTAGTGCAGGAAGAATCTCGAAGACAAATAGAAGAAAGTCAACAAAAAATGAAGAAGTATTATGATAAAAAGAGAAGTAGAGCAATCATGTTTGAACGAGGAGAGATTGTCGTAATGAAAAGAGCTCCGAAATCTTCAGGCCAACCTACGAAGACACAATTTAAATACCGAGGCCCTCTTATTGTTACCGAGGTATTGCCAAACGATGTCTACCGTGTGACTCAGCTGGAAGAAAAAAGAAAGGCCACTTCTACGCAACAACAGCTCACATTAGTCAACTAAAACCATGGCTAAATGAACCAGATTCGGATGAAGATAGTGATATCGATAGTGCCAAAAGTGATGATAATGACTATTCTCTGAACAATCCGAGACGCAATCCACATAGATCCACTCGCAAGGACTAAAGTTGAATGAGGGATCCTAAATGGTGAGACCTTTCCAATTTTATTTAAGGAAGAAACTTGTAATTTAAAAGCAATGAACTTATCATAAACTATTGACTCTAAAAATAAATAACATTAATGATAATTTACTGTATACTGAAATATTCATCAAACAATATGAAAGTCTGTTGAATTTATTCTGTGAATGATTTAATATTCCTAAGTTCATTTAAAGTTTTGTAAACTTTTGTTGTAAGTAATTTTATAAGAATTTAGAATTGTATCAAGAATTACTAGTGGAAAAAGTGTATTACATATATTATAGTTTTTTTTTAATCTAACATAATAATTTTTCTACTTTTAGTGAAAGATGTGTATTATTAATGATTATAATTGCAGTAATTGTTTGTGTGAATGAAAAATAATGTTAGTTACGTAGTTAATAATTTTATTTAATCTGCTGTGTTTGATTTTTAATGTTAATTTTGTTGTATTAATTAGTAATTGAATATTAATATACCAATTGAGGACAATTGTAAGGTCAGTCTGGCCGAATGTGAGCAATGAAAAATCGCCACTAGAGGGCGAACACAAAAGAGTCGGTTGATGTACGTCGATCGCGAGATGCGGTCAGAGATTTGGCGAAGCGCAATGTTCAATAAAGTTGTTATTTGTTACTGAAACGCAGTATTTTCATTTAAAACGTCCTGACATGGCTATAAGTATGAATAACATTAAATGATAAATTAAGTAAAAGCACGTAGGCTTTTATTATTTTTTTATTTTTTTTAACAAAA
Organism: Latrodectus hesperus; assembly: GCA_037975125.1. Classification (NCBI taxonomy): domain Eukaryota; kingdom Metazoa; phylum Arthropoda; class Arachnida; order Araneae; family Theridiidae; genus Latrodectus; species Latrodectus hesperus. The sequence goes on from CM075861.1 coordinate 27,868,213, forward strand.
CCATGAAATTGCGAATTATTCTGCAAATAACGATGCTTGGCACACCACTGCAGCATTCATAAAACATCTTCGCCATGAAGATTCAAAGCTTTCATATAACGTGATGACTAATTGGGGCTTAGTCATATTTTTAGCAGTCAATCGGCCAGCCTATAATGAATAACCTCTCCGGCCATTTTTTTCAAAAGTTCTTTGGTTCAAATCCGATTTCTACTTTGATGTTTGTGGTAGATCAAAATATTTTTTAAACTATACATTTTTTCTAACTCTTGTGCAAAAAATTACTCTTGAATGACAAATCAACAAACTAATTAGCTTTCAGCAATCTTGAAATCAAGTTTCTCTATTAGATTCCTATTTTAGAAACAAATATTATAGCTCGTTCCTTCATTAAAACTTATACTTTCCTTAGATTCAGTAAAAAGAAAGGGTCATTCCAGTGCTCCAAAAATTATGCTGGATTTACAACTTTATTTTCTACGGAAGATCGGATGAACATATCCTATATTTTTTCCAATTAGACACACTTACAGTCTGATGTACATTCAACATATTTGGACCCATTACTCATATTAACAGTGATTAAAATTAACTAAGTTAAATAGGTTAATTTTGCCCAAAATGATCATAACATACGGAATATTTATGAAAAAAAATGAGGCAAACACATACGTTTAAGTCAGTAAACGAGCAAGGTAAATCTATGAAAAATTAAATACAAAATAGTTACAGTATGATAACCAGCAACATTTGGAACTGTACGATTAAAAATTAAAATATAAAATAATCTCATTACTTTGATTTGTCTTCAAAGTTAATTTTTGCACTAATGTTTAGAACTAAACAGTGTAGTTTATCCTGTTAAAAATATATAATCTTTTTTTACTCTTTTAAATTTTTTTTGTGTGCTCAAATATACAGATAAAATGTTTTTTATATAATTATTTAGAGAGAGAGAGAGAGATAGTTCAATTAAAATAAATCTTAACTTCAAAAAATTCAAGAAATTTATAAAAAATTTGTACATGTTTCTAATTCTACACTGAAAAAATTTAAAAATTAAGATATAGTCTTTAAATGATGTAAATTTATTGAAAGAACATGAACTTGGATGAACAGCACTTCCAAAATGATTCTTATTAGAAATAAAGTTTGGTTATAATATTGAAATATATTTCAATATATCTTTGGAAAATATTAAATGCCTTAAAAATAAGAAAATTTTTACTACTATGATAACCACAATTGAGAAAATTTCTTCAAATAAAATTAGGCGATATAACAGGTAAAATATTTTATTTATCCCAGCACTTATGATTCTTGATAATAATTTGAACCAATGGAAAATTAAAAGAACAAAACAGTATCAGTGTAGAGAAAAAAATTATTTTTAATGTATATTGTTTGCCTGATATATAACACGTGAAAGCACATAGAATATTTTAAAATAAATCAACATGTTTTACAAAGATATATATACTTTAGTACTAATAGACACTATATTCAAAATGATTTCATTTTTATAATAACTATTCTTAACTTTTTTATTCGCAACAACCACTTAATTCAGGCAATATACTGCTAATGTATCTTCATAAAAAATATGGAAAAATAATCGGAAAAAATTCACTAGCAAGTTCGCTGCACATTTGACTTTTCCTTAGCAGCAGCCTCTAGGGTTTTGTCATTCGAGGCCTGTGGTAGTCTTTAACCACCTACATCACAAAGGGAAAACTCTTTCGACCTGAATTTGTGAAACTATTAGCATGTGCCTTACATTCAGTCACAGCCGTATACCCAAACGCTTAAATCACATGTTTGTACATAGATAAGACTTTCAGTATTTGATGTTTTTAAATTTGAATTTCTTAACAGATTAGTTTTTTGTGTAAAAATGTTTTTATTTCTATAGATAACCTATAAATTTAATGATTTGCTTATTTCTTAAAGAAATTCTCCCATAAATTTGTTATGTATCTTAACCATAATAACCTTTTTATTTACCATAAAAAACTAGACAATGACAACAGAATACCATATCACAGCAACTGTATTTAACTTGTACTATCATAAAGGTATCCAAACATTGCTCCGTTTTTACACAATACAGTAGTTTGCAGTACACAAATATAACAGGAGTTGCAATTATTTTTTAACATATTTTTTGTTAGCAGAAATTTAAATCTCAAAGAAAAAAATGTTAAACGACGGAAATATCGGAATAATGAAAACAATCAGAAATGGAATCCATGCAAATTCTCATTGGTTTAAAATTTTCATGACGCCAGATACAATGTTATAGCTACGTCACACTAAGACATCGACTAGAGCCCCTTAATTACCCAAACCCACATGAGATTTACCCTGTCCAAATTTTGGTGACTAATGTATCTCTTAGGAGTTTTCTGCTAATTGCCTTGAGAAATAAAGGATGTAAAGCAAATTTTTCTGAAATTTTTGCTACCAAACATTGCAACGCTTAAGCCATTAATAGTCAAAACTATTTTATGATGTTTATTTTTTCTTTAAAATCGCCTTTTTGGTACAGTTAGGGTTTACATTTTGTTAAAGAAACTTACCAGTTAAAAAGTAATATCAATATTCTTAAGATAAGTAATATTTTTAAATTACTAGAAAAATCTCATTTAAAATGTAATCAAGTTTAAAATTAACATCTTATTTCGTGGTATCTTGTTCGAAATGTTTATCATTTTATTTATCTGAATTAGAGTTTGTACACTAATTTTATTATGCTTTTAAATTTTGTATTTTGCTGCCACCAAACACATTTAATAAAAAAATAAAATGAAATAAATGGCTCACTAAAAGGCAGAACTTTAAAATTTATTTTAGATTGTATTATACATTATGTATGTATTGCTCTCAAATTATATATTTTGTAAAATATTACTTACTAGTTAGTTATAATACATATGAAAGATGATTATTTTTGTTAGTTATTATGTGTATAAAAACTATATTGTTATCATAAGTATGTATAATTGCTTGTTAGTAATATTATATTAATATAATAAATTACTTATACAATGTACAAAAGAAATGTTTTTTGCATTTGTATAACAATTTTATTCAATTCTTAAAAAATATAGATTTTTATTAAGTTTAACTATGAAAAGATCCAAAAATAAAAGTTTTTGGGTGGTTATAAATATTAGTCACAAAATTACAAACAATAAGTTAAAGGTATCAAAGTTCTATAACATATTATTCTAACTGCACTAGAAAAATTTCAAATATTCAAATAATTCATTAGTTTTATTAATCAAAATACTTACCTTCGGAGGATTCAGTGACCCTCTTCTTTGAGACTGGTGTAGTCTCGTCTTCACCTTAAAATGAAGAAGGATGAATCAAAAACAATTTCATATTTAAATTTCTTTATATGTAAAAAATATAAAATTTTATGTAATACTTCTTACATAATCTCAATTCTTTATTCCTTTGCTTAACGATTACTAAATATAATTCAGGCACACATTAAAGAATTTTTTGTGATGTAAGAAATTAATAAAGTAGAAAATTCTCACTTCATTGGTTAGTATATACAATTATCTATATTATTTATACAGGCTAACAAAGTTAAAAATATTTTTTTAATGAAGGAAATGCAAGAATATATACTAATATTTATCATGTGTATTTTTAATGAAACTAAGACACTACACCCTCCAAAAATTAAAGAAGATATTTTTTAATGTTGTGCTTCGAAAAACGACATTAACAATGAGATGTATAGTTTATATATAGATAAAAAACGAACTTGTGTAAATTTATGTATATATGCAATAATGACTACAACTTTAGTGATTAATAATATGAGTGACAAAAATAAGCAAATATTAGGCTTTCATAATTAAGGTAGAAATGTTTGTTCTTCATATTTTGTCAGTAGATTTGTCGACAATAGTCGAAGTACCCTGCAATATATGAGAAAACGTTTGCTCAATTTGTTTATGTGGCAGATGGAAATAAGGATGTCACAGGCTGATGCTGTTAGGTGCCTTAATGTCTCGCAGTGTGGTCCAATATCTCAGGAATATCAAAGCTTCTGTGTATAGAAAACCATGAGCTACAACAACTGAATAGACTGTTTTACTGCTCTTTCGGTCAAAAAGGAGGCTTCTCTGTGTAGCAACTATATGCAGACTACTCTAACATCAGGGAGAATAGCAACTAATACGGTGCAAAGGAATCTTCTTAATGCAAGACATTGATTATCAAAGAGCCTACATATATATCTTTGGCAAAATATTATGTAATTACTTTTAAGTGAAAGTCCATTTTTTTTATTAGAAAAAATATGTTTAATTCTCTTTGTGAACCCATGAATTTTTCATCCATAGAAAGAAATATTAAAAATTGCACATATACACATGCAGACTCCCCCCCCCCACATACACAATTTCATTCATGTTTTTAAATAGAACTACTCTATTATTTAACATCATTGAAGGTAAGTGTACTCATAACAATTTAAGTAGTGGAAGTTACCTGAGTTTCATTTAAAAAATCTGAATTTTGTGTAAACATAAGCTTAATTAATTGATAAAAGTTTGATTAGTGTTTTATATTATCTTAGATTAAAAAAGATTGAAGTATGCTTTGAATTTTAAAAGACAATTTAGATCAATTTTATTGTTGAGTTTTTAAAGGAGCATAACAGAAAACTACAAAAAGTTCAGGTTATTTTAAAGGAAACCAGGAAGCTAACATCCGAAATTACTTCACTACCCTCAGAAACAATCTTCGAATCTTCTTTTTGAAAAAATATGTGATCTGTGGAGATATTTAGAATACTGTAGTATCAAGATTTGATTTTATTAAATCTGATAAATTTGGTTCTAAGTGTTAGCAAGTTAAAATATTAAAAAATATAATTTTAAGTTTGTCATTATCAAAAAGCATAGTATATTTTCGCACTTTTCATATTCTAAGATAATACTGCCTATTTACAATGAAAGCTAACAGTATTGCCATCAAATCTTGCTGAAAGAGGGCAACATTATACAAATTACTATAAGAAAAATTTAAATTTTTAACTGAATTATATAAATTAAGTAACATCACTTTGCATAATTTATTGCGATGTGAGCGATTTTCTCGATTGTGTCTTCATTATTCAGATACATTTTATAATAAAGCATTTAATACATTTACATAATTATTTGATGTTTTAATATCAGTTTAGCTCACATTTTCTAATTTTTTTACTATTTGTTTAAAGCAATTTTAACAATTCAGTTTCTTTTAAAAGCTATAATTTTCTAAATTAATGCTTTCTACTCTTCTGAAATATAAATTTTAATCTAAAACTGAAGAAACATTAAAAGTAATGTAATAATTTTATAAATTTAAATATTAACTCATCTTGAAAGAAATCTTTCCAGAAAATGTATATACTTAGTATAAGATAACAATATTTAATATATTTCACCTCACTCAATGCAAATGTGTCAATATAAATATGAAATACATAGATCTGTAATTGTAAAATGAATTTAGCCAAATACTATACAAAATGCTGTTCTTTTAGTTGTAAGCAGTCTTTTTTTAAAGGAGATAATTAAACTATTCATGTAATATAAATCCAATAAACACTATCATTGGTCCAACATTTAAACCAATATATATACATACATATATATGACCAAAAGTATCACAAATTAATAAATCTATTTTCACATATAAATATAAATTTTTAAAAAAATTTATTTTTTTCAAATTTAGTCATTTTGGTTACTTTTTAAGAGTGTGTACATATAAAATCAGAAATTGAAGAGTTTCTTTCACAATGAAAATGAATTGTCAAATGAGGAATATTTCAATAATTTGTCAAGAAAATTTGTATAAATATCTTACATTCAAAAGACGGCCTCTTCCTTTTGGGAACTGGCTTACTTTTGCCATCATTCTCATCTACTCCTAATTGAAAAAAATAATCACAAATTTTGAATCAATATAAACAAAGTGGTTACTCTGAAATAGTCATTAAGAACACTGAAGCATTTTTTAAGATATTTATTAAAATTAAAGATTAAGTTTTATTTAAATTTTCTCAAGTACACAAAATATTTAATACTAATATATTTTGCAGGCATTTCAGTTGTTATCCTCTAGTAAGTATTTAGTTTTAATTAAAATTTAAATATCTAAAAATCTGAGATTTGGAATAAACGAACATTTCTAAGAGTCAAAGCCCTAAACTGTGTAACACTGTTTACAATTCTCTCAATTAGATGCATATTTGAGTCTTGACAAGGTACTTTCAGGTCATTCACATAAAGTCTACTGTAAACAAATTGTGGTAAATTTTGACATATGCTGTTAGATTCCCACTACTTGATTAATATCTTATATTTCGAATGGCAATAGCTTTCTTCATATGTTCTATTTGTGCAGTAAGAAATGATTGAGTTATAATTTTATTTTATTTGAGATGCTTTTAATAAGTATTACTTACATCATTCTGATTACTATTTTATGATTTAAAGCAGAGAGGGTGTTTTAAAGTTGTGTATAAACTTGTAACCCAAGTAGCTTTTATTGAAAGATTCATTGCACCAAAGAGTCAAGTTTCCTGATGTCAATGATTAAGGAGGACATACACTAATTGAGAAAAGTTAAAAGTTGACATTTAATATTGAGCCATAGGGTGACCATTAGCACGAAAAAAAGTTTTGGATGGAAATGATCCAACACAAAGAGTGTAAAAAGTTTAGTTGGAATATTAGAAAATTACCCCGAAAGTCATAGTTGTCCATTCTATGGAAAATTCCACAATGCCAAGCACATTCGTGTCTTTACCCTATGTCGCAAACAAAAAAATCTATTTTTCTCATGAAAGTGTTGCAAATTTGGGTTTCTAGATAAGTAACATTATCAAAAGTGGATCCTTCCTTATTGGAACCTCTATTTAACTGACTAAACTATTGGTTGATAAACGAGAGGAATTGAAATAACTTTACCAGGTTTCAGATATCACTACAAAGTACTGGAAACTTATTTTCAATCCAGATTCTGATAAATAAGAAGCCTGTCTGAGATTTAAATGTTGAAGCATAAGTTATCCGATTTCATTAGGTCTGCGACATGTGTTATTGATCTGCTGTAGTGTTTTCATTTTTTTTAAATTCAAAGATTTTAAATTCTTCATTTAGGGCAAATCTTTTTGATGGTGAAAAGCAGATACATTGCTTTTATACAAGAGCAGAAATGTTTGCTTTTAATGAAATTCTTTGAATGGAGAGGTATACCTTCTGAATTCCCTCCCTAACAACTTCCTGTTTCTTAAGAATGATTTTGTTTTTATCATTTCAACAAGGTTCCTGGATGGTTAGACATGTACAAGCCATAAGTTTGCCAGATTCCACACAGTTCCTCAAAATCATTTTAAATTCTGAAATTTCTCAAAGCAATCAATAGATTTTTACTCATTAACTTTGAGTATAATCTACTTTAAAATAATTTGGTACCTATAAACTGCATAAATATTACAGTTACTTAAAAATTTAGTCAACATGTCCGAAAGTTACAGTTTAATGGTTAGACTAAGTATTCAATAAGTGAAAGTCATCATTAACTTTTCTTTAAAATACAAATATATATTGTAAATCACATGAAATTTCATCCCGCCACATGATCAGAAAGTAAAATGAAAAGGAATTTAAAATGTTATCCAATTTTTTATTGAACTTTATTCTCATTTATATTCACTTAATATTGGGGTAAAAATCAAAGAACAGGTAAAGAAAAAATCAAACCAAGCAAATTAAGTAAGTTCACTTAACTTAACCATTTTCATGTAATTAGACTTATTCTAAAGTGGTTTTGCTTATTCGTGCTTTTTTCAAAATTATAGAATTCCATTCTCATGTGCCAATTTGTGCCAGGAATAGGCATTTCCCTCTCTCAGACCATCTGGAAAGGGTGAAATAAATTCCTACGCTCCAAGGTACAGAAGTACCGTTCTGACATTCAGATTCCTTCACAACTGTAGCAGAGAACTAGATATAGCAGGAAAATTAGTTTTCCAAAACATTTACTAAGTAAGTAATACTGTTAAGTTTTTGGTATATTTAACATAACTTATAAATTATACTGTAAACTATAACTTCACAGCTCATTCTGTAATTTAAAATCACCAGTGTAGGTCAACATTTTTTGTAATGACTTAATATTAGTGTAAAAAGCAACACGTTTTGTGCGTATGTTTGTATAGTTTCCCTTATAATGCAAACTAAGTTACTGGGGGCATAGGCTGTAGTGATCCCTTTCTCATATACTATAGATAGCAAAAATAAATAATTTTGTTGCACTAAGCAAAACAAACCACTCTTAAAATAAGTAATACAAAAATATCGAATCATTATACCAAGCTGTTACTTTTAAAAGTTAAGCTTTGTTTGAGATTACTTTTTATTTTGATACCTTTCAGGTTGATAGAAAACACTTAAAATATATTCTAAGACAAATGTGTTCTAACCAAAAATTGAAAAACTATATAAATATTTTATTATTTAAGACTCAGCATAAATATTTAGTCACTGGAGTTTTTAGGGAAAATTTGTTTTTCTTTGTTAAAACTATACTTTAGTTTACAAAAATGAATTCAAATTCAATCATTTCTGCAATTTTTTTAAATTGTATTTTAAGAAATTAAAATTCAAACATTTGATGTTTTGATTTCAGATATAAGTTTATTACCATGTATAAACTAGTAAATAAAATCATTTTTAGTTTCAAAAACAAAAAATTTCCTTATTTAGACATCAAAGATATTTCCATTAGGGATTGAAAAAGAACATTCAGAGTACTAGCAGAGTAAGTAATGTTATAAAGACCGTCTATTTGTAAGAAAAAATGTACAAGCAATATTTACAAAAAATTAATTTTAACTTGGGTTTAACAAAGTGTTAAAGAAAAAATTTGTATATCAAATTTATAAAAAAATTGTCAAAACAACATAAAATTTATATTTTTTCATTCTGTGCCAAAATATTATTCAATCATTAAATTTTGAATGAGTTTTATAAAAATTACATATTTGTAAGTATTTTGCTAAAAAACGATCCTATTTCTTTAAAAGAAAAATTTCATAAGTAAAAAAAAAAAAAAATACAACTATATTTTAATTTTCTAACATGGAAAATTTAAAAGTTCTGAAAAATAAACACACAGATATCCAAATGACATCCAATCAGATTTAATTTAATTATCTCATAGAGATCTTATTTAATTCAAATGGATATCAAAACATCTGAGATATCTAATGAATATCTAACGTATTCACAAGGGTTATCCAAAATCTCTAAGTGACATCCACTAGATGTCGCAATATCCGAATATCCACTTGGCATCTATTTGCTGCGACCCTTTCGATAACTGGTGGATATGCCGTAGATATTTGTATATCGTGTGGACATCTCAGAGACAAAACTTTATCCAATAAAATGTCTAGGACACATCTCTTAGACGACGTGTGGATCTTTGCGATTGTTTGGGTAATTAACAACGGAAATAAATATTTCCCAATCTCAGCCCATCTGGAAAGCTTGAATTAGTCTCACGCTTAAAGCATGGACGCGTTGTTCTGGCAGGAAATGCACTTCCAATTCTCTTTTACTCTAGAAGGTATGCGCTGGATTTTATCAGTAGACCAGAATAGTTCAAATGACCCATCCACTCTGCTCTGATGTAGTAGATAGTGTAAATAACACATTTCTTTCCAACCAAAATCTTAGTTCTGTACTTCACACTTAATACTGACCACTTATCTCTAAAACTGTCTGGAATCGTTAAATTCCAGGTTTACATCTTATGAATACACAAAAAAAAATTGTAATTCAGGTGTTAACTATAAAGACCCGATACTTGGATAGCTATCTTTTAAGTTCTATGAAATTTTCTACTGATTCATAAGTTCTGCTCAAAATGAGTTGAAGTTATAAATTACATTTCATGCAAATTTGATAACAAAATAATTATAAATGTTTGCTATCTCTTAACAGGTAAAAATAATATTACAATTATGAAATTAAACAACGAAATCAAATATCACAAAAAAATTAATTTTCAAAGATTCAACTTTGTACTTATAAGTATGAGAAAACTTACGATGGGAAGAGAAGCGATGGTCCCGGGCCTGCCTTCTGTGAGCATTCATTGCAGCTCTTCTTTCCTGCATAGCTCTTATTTTCCCTGAAATGAAAAATATTTCAACATATTTTTTGCAGTTATCAAACTGAGAAATCATTGTCTTAAACATTGGTATTTTATACAAAATACGTATCTTTGTAATAAAATATATCAATGTATGTTCTTTAATAATTAAATTTACAATATATAAATAAATATGATTAGTTACGAAATATACTTATTAAGCGTTAATGTATGTGTGTTTCTTATTATTTAAAGTACCGTATTTTCCTGCGTATGATCCGCGAATTTTGTGTTAAAAAAAGTTCCAGATTTCGTTGTGCATATTATACGCCGCCATAGATAATCTGATGAAAAAAAATCTCCTACGAAAAAATTTACATTTAAATTTTGAAAGATGCAGTGATTGTGTTATATAAAATAGATAACAGATGGCGATTAAAAATTTCTGGACTTAGTTTGTATAGTTCATCTATATTTAGTTTTGTCCAATTATATTCAAGGATGATTTGTTCTTGAACGTAATTGGAAGTTCGTCTAGAACAGAACGAATTCGATTCTTCGAAAATCATCCTTGAACTAATTTGAATTTAGTTACACTCATTTTGTCTTGGTCTGAGCAGTTGTGTCCTGAAAATATTTACTCATCGCCATGTTTAAGCAAAAACGTGTAAGTTACACTGCAGTTTAAACTAAAAGCTACTAGAGAAATTCTCTGAAATAGGGAAGCTGCAAGATTGTTTGGGGTTGACGAGTCCAACATTCGATTGTGGAAAAAAATAAGTCGAATTTTGAAAACTTATCAACGTAAAAGGGATAATCACAGTGTCTCACTGGCCTGAGTTGGAAAAAGAACTGAATAAATGGATGTTGAGTGAAAGAAATGGAAAAACAGTCTCGACTATAAACATTATAATGAAAGCTCAATTTCACGAGTAATGTGTATTGAAAACTCCTCTGGTGAGCCCACGTGGTGCTATCAGTTTATGAAAAGGAATAATTTAGCTGTATGTAGTCTTTAATTGGCCAGTTAAAATTACCCGAAGGCTGGCAAAAGAGATCTGATGACTTTATATTTTGTAAAAAAGCCATTCACACAAGAAAAAATTTTTACATCGGATTTGATTTTTAATATGGATGGAAGTTCCGTTATCCTTAGACCTACAGGGACCGTTCATGGAACAAGCAGCGTTACTATAAATACTATTGGCAATGAACGAACCTCATTTACAGTAATTCTATGCTGAGCCTTAAACTGTGTGAAATTACCACCGATGATGATATTTAAAAGAAATACACTTCAGAAAAAAAAATTTTCCTAGAGGTATGGAAATTAGGATAAATGAGAAAGGCAGGATGAATGAAGGAATTATGATGTCATGCATCTGGCGCATCAACTGGTGGAAACTCAAAAATTTCTTTTTTAATCCGAAACCTTTTTAATTATGAACTCTATGAAATCTAATGAAAATGTACAGGCCTTTAAATCTGCATCTGCAAAAACTGCTATAATTCATGGAGGACTCCCAAAAATATTACAGCCTTTAGACGTTGGAATTAACAGATCATTTAAATCATAAGTTCCCACAAAGTGGTCGAGATGGACCTCCAGGGGTCCATAGGAGATCACACGGGGGTCCACGAAGACAGGAAAAGAAAACGGGTTCACAAGTTGTAAGTGGGGGTCCACAAAAAATGTTCTGGTTTTCATAATAAAGAACAAAAATTCACGCTCTCTGTGATTTACCTATCAACGTAGGCAGGTAGTATCATTCACTAAGTAGGACTCAAACATATTCAAGATTCAATTCAAACACAATTGAATAGAACAATAGATAATAGTACAAGTGTACACCACATGTCGAGACTTGCCAAATACACTGTCTCATTAAAAGTATGAGTATGGCTTATTGTTGATTTACATTGCAGAGTTCATTGTTGAATTTTATCAATTTTTGATTGTTTGTATTAATGAATGTTTAATTCTATATAGCCACAAGTATTATTTTAATAAATAGGACGCAAGAAAATGTGCTACTTTTTTCCCCTTTTTAACACTGTCGAATTTAGGGTGATATTTTTTAGGAGTTTTGGGAATACAGTAGAAATGCAGCAGCAGGGGGTCTACCGAAAACAGTAAAGCTTTGAAAGTGGTCTATGAGAAAAAAAGTTTGGGAACCCACGATTTAAATCAAAGGTAGGAAAACTATGGGAGCACTGGATGTCCGAAGGGGGGGGGAATTCACCAAGACTGGAATATTAAAGCGTGCGCTATCATATGAAAATGTCTCCAACAGACTAGGCATTGAGTGCATGGAACGATGTCTCAGAAGATACAATAAAAAACACATTTAGAAAATGCAACTTTGAATATGAAAATGACTCTCCAATAATGAAGACTATCTAGTGACTCAGATGATACATTAAATAAATATATTATGAGTTTATTTCCGATTCTGATGAATTAGATTTTGATGGTTTATATATATTGTAAATATAGTGATCAAAGGTTACATTTTTTTTCTTGTTTTAAAATGTATCACTTTTTAATTGTGCTTATGTGAAACTTAATCTAGGCAAATTCGTTTCGTCTCACCTCTTAAAAACAGCAGAAAAATAATAAATAAAATTAATTTCAAAGACATTTCTGATTTTTTTATTAAATTCCGAAATGTTTCTATTTTTCAAAATCTATTTTCCTGATAATTCTTTATTTTTGTATAAATTTACTTGCTTTGCAAGTTTATACATGAAAATTAATTTTATTATAACTTTCAGTGATTAAATTTTCTGCTAGTGAAATATATACATTTTCTTCTATTTATTTCTCTCTGCAATAAGAAAAATTCCTCTGCTTTTCAGCTTTCCTTCCAACTGGCACCCGTTCGCCACAAATAAATAACGTCACAAAAACTTAAGCTTGGCTTTTCCAAATGATTGCATTATCTGCTTTTATAAACAAAGGATTTTACTTTTAATAAAGCAAACTATTTGTAATGTAGAATTCATCAATGTTTATCATGCGCAAGTGTTCAGATTTGCTTAACGCGCAATTCTTAACGATTTTAATGGGAGAATTAACAAATGTTTTTGGCAATCCAATATTTAAAAAATTTTTTTCTTTTAAACATGCCATGGGAAGCAGAAATTTTGTTGATAAATGGAACTAACTACAATAAGACATTGTACCGAATTGTGGATGATGCTTACTGTGCGGATTTTAAGTGCGATAATGGCAACAAACGCAGGAACAAAGATAAAGGGCAGTAGGAAAATAAAAATGCATAAAAAAAATGCCTTATTCGAAAATAAATTCTTTCATTTAAACATCAATAGAATTTTATTTTATTACATTATCAATATGGTTTGAATATTTATCGTAATAATAGCTGCGGATTATACAACGTTTTTTGCTTTTACCCGAAAAAAATAGCCATGTGGATTATAAGCCACTGCGGATTATACACAGGAAAATACGGTACAGGTAACCCTCCTATAACACGGGTTCGCTATAACACGATTCGTAAATTGCGGGAAAATTCCTACAACACGTCATCCTATAACACGGTTTTGTTCTAATGTTAGAGCTTGTTATCGGTCGGCGGAAACATGTTCACTCCTTTTCTAGGTTAGCGGCGACTCTCCGCGTCAGAATAGTGTTCCTACCACCTAACACTACTTCGTTGCTCCAACCATTGGATCAAGGTATTATTGATACCTTTTAAACGCGTATTATATAAGAAGATCCTTAGAGTGGATTTTAGACGCAACCGATTCGGAATCAATTAGCGTAATGGAAGCTTGGAAGAAATTTTCAATCAAGCACTGTATCGAAATCACATCTTTGTCGCTGAAGGTTGGTTTGTTTGTCGCTCAACGGTCATTTTTTTTGCACACGAGGGCTAATTAGACCGGGACTTACGGCTTAAAGTGGATTCCGAACCACTACAAACATCCATACCCAAGGTGGGATTCAAACCCACGAACTGTTGAACCGAAGACAAGAGTGCTAACCATTCGGCTGCCAGTTCGGCTCTTTGTCGCTGAAAGAAATATAAACATCAACCTTAAATGCGTGTTGGAAGAACATATGGCCCTCTTCAGTTGAAACAGAAAACATGCGTGAAACATCAGAAAACCAAATTGGTGCCATATTAAAAGTCGCTAAATCAATCGGAGGCAAAGGTTTTGTGGATAACTCATACCGCGAAATTTACAATGACCTAGTAAGAACTAGTCAGCAAAGTTCGATTACAGATTTTTTTAAGAGGGGAAAACATACAAAAACTTTAAATAGAGAAAAAAGCTGTTAAAGTGAAGGCGATTTCGTTTCACCCAAAAAACGTTATCGGTTGATTGTACTGAGCAGTGACGACGAATAAATTCATTAAATTAGGGTTGCGTTAGATTAAAATACTTTTTTTCTTACTTTGTGTTGGATATACATTTATTATTTAATAAAAATTAAGTTGTTTATGTCGAATTAAAAAAAATATTTGTTTTTAACAAGTTTTTGGAACGTAACCCCCTTTTTGTACTAGTTCTGGGTCTCATACAACACGATTTCACACAACACGGCACTTTCTAGGAATCTAACTACCGTGTTATCAGAGGGTTACCTGCATATGAAATTCTATATAAAAACGTTTTAACAAATATATAATTTTCAAAGTGTATATTCAGTACCTTTTCAGATATGTTTTTCGTGTAATCCATTACATCAAAATAAGAATTTAAATTAGAATACGATTTTAAAATTGGTTATACACAATATCTCGTCCACACAAAATAAGATTGTTAACTTGTATCTACATCCACTTCCAAAATTTAAATATACATTAATCTAAAAAATAGGCACCAATTTTTTTTTTTTTTTTTAGAAACATAATACATAGTAGCATTTTTAAAGATTAAGAAACATATTATAATTCAAACTTTAACCGACTCAGCGGCTCAGAAAATTTCAAGAATCTGCGAAAAATATTTCCTCTTTAAAAGCAGATATACTACTTTTACTTCCCTAAACTATACAAAAATCGTCGACTGTTTCCCATTCTCATTGGGAACATTTCCTACCCCCTGAAAACTGTCACATCGCTCAATTTAGAGGGAGGGGATGTCACTTACTACAAACTACCCTATCTAGGGTTGTATGTATTTGCCAGAAAGAATTGTACATCCCAATAAGTGGTTAAAACGAAAACTTTTTTTTTTTTATCTTTAGTTTTATATAAAACTTTAAAAAGCAAAGATTATTAATAAATAACTGTTTTTTGTGTAATTGAAAATGTTTGAAGATATTTCTCAGTGTTTTTAGGTTGACTTGGTAAATAATACGAAATTCAAAGAAATATGATATCCACAAATTATGATGTTTTAGATTTCTTACGCAGTTTAATTAAGAAAGTTGCTTGTCACATTTTCTTGTATATTTATCAATTTCTGTATAATGGAAATTTCTCTTTTTGAATGAGACGCAGAAGCTTTTCAAATTTTTATTACAGTAAGATAAAATAATGTAAGTAAAAATACATTTTCTCACATTATATTTTTCTTAACACAAGCAAATATTTACTTTATATGAATACATCTATGTAGTAATTAGTGTGGTGTTTATATGAAAATAAAAGGCTTAATTATTTTTCAATTTTTATAACGTTATTATCAAAATATCAATTAAAGCATTTTATTTATTTATCTATAAATGTTTTGAGTTTAAACAATTAAACATAACATTGGAAAATTTGCATAACATTGTGAATAAATGTGTGTAATGTTCTTGGTTTATACTATATCTAAAAAATAACTTTATATTTAAATATTTGAAACAGTTTTTTAGCCCCAAAAAAATTAAATATTTACAAAAAAAGATTAATTTTCATTTCTGTATTATTGTATATGAAAATAAAACTAATGTAAAATACATGTAGATAAACTTGCATTAACATTGTTCTGTATAAGAAGTTTTAATACATAATATTTGCTGATTGTGTACTTTCTTAATTATGATATTTCTTATATATTTACATTCTAAAACAATATTATAAAATCACTACTTTTACAATTTTTTTCCTTCATATTAAAAAAACATTATTCAGATATTTTGAAATTTCATAAATATCAAAATATATTCTCTATAGATCTAAAAATCATTCACGATAACGAATCTTTGCTAGGAATAAACGTACTTTTGAAGGAGAGGGTAGGAATGAAACACGGTGAGAGAAAGCAGTTTCTCATGTCTACTTCAACTAGAGTAATCAATAAAATCTCCTTTCATTCCATCTAACTAAATGGAAACATCTTTAACCACACAGGAAGCCACGTGTGCAGTGAATTATCTTCCTTGAAACGACGTGAAGTCCTGACGTATATACAGGGGATATATGGAAAGCTGTTTGAAACAGTACTCTTAATAGTCGAATACTTGTAAAATTTGCAGAGAAAATAAATTTAATATCTCATCCTTTAGTATTCAACTATCTGTGATAAAAAACTTCGCAAGGTTTTAAGGAAAGGAAATAATTAAGTGAAAAATGTTTGAATACTATAGGAGCTATTTATAACTACTGCTGCATAACAAAAAATATAGTAGTATCAATATGATAGAAACAAAATGATACAAAACAAATTTTGCTTATCAAATCATATAAGATTACAGGAATCCTATAAAAATTTTCAACTTTATAAATATTCTCTTTTTCTATATAAGTAAGGTAGAATTTTGGATAAAAATTTCAAAACAGCAATTTATTTTAAATTTTAAAAATTCTGAAAACAGAAAATTTCAAAAATTGCGTTAATAATTCAAATTTAATATCCTTGATTGCATTTCAACTAGATTTTATTTTTTGAAAAAATAATTTTATTTCAGTTTTTGTTATTTTGTATTGTTAACATTAACATTAATAAACGATTTAATGACTTAACAGATAAATACCTAAATCCGAAGTTCAGTCTGAAAATTATAATTTAATCATATAGTTCCTTTTTTGAAAATTATCTCAAATGTGCTAAAACAGTATTATGCTTTTAATATAATGAATATAAAAATATTATCAAAATTGAAAAAGTAATTATTTAAATTGACAGAGGATATATTCTTAAGACTTGAAAAGCTGACCAACAAAAATTTTTATAAGCATTTATTTTTCTATTCTTAATATTTATCTATTACTAGTTTAGAAAAAACATTAATGTTTTAGATTATCACAAATTTACTTAAGGCGAAAAAGTTATGTTTGGTATCGAAAGATTACTTTTTTATTTATTTATTCATTTTATAATTATTTATTTATTCATTTTATAAATTCAAAGCACGCCTTTAATTCTAAATTGATCAGTTTTATGAACGTTAATAAATATTCAATAATGAATCTTTTTTATAATTATATTTTTAGATCATATAACTAATGTACTATAAGTTTTCCCTGAATTTGTTAACTTTCTTTAGCATGGTTTATTTTTACTCAAATAAATAACACCATATTCCTATAAAAAAGATTAGCTAGCAATTTAAATATTGTATTAATATATATATATATATATATATATATATATATATATATATATATATATATATATATATATATATATATATATATATATATATATATATATATATATATATATATAATAAACAATGATTATTTTGCGAGCTCAAATTCATATGTATTTTAAGAAAATAAATTTTTTCTCATAATTTGAACAGCTAATTAATTTATTTCTAAGCCAATATCTCATTTTGAATTTCATTTTATTTCTGTAATCAATTTTGTCCTTTTAATATAATTAATCATATTTATGTAATCTATATCTTGCTATCGTTAATTCAGATTGTAACAACACAACTAAATTTAAACATTCTATGATTTCTGTAGTCGTATAACTTTAGCATACTATTTCATTCAGATGTGATGTGTTTTTTGCTTTCAAAACTTTAATTTTTTAAAAAGAAGTTTATTTGGAATATATAATTCGTTTTTTATATTTTTAAATTTAAATAACATAATCAATCGTTTATAGAATATACCATTTTATGTTTCAAAGATAAACCAGAAAAATTAATTTTTAATTCCAATAGGAAGAGTAAAGTAAATATATAAACACATTTTACAACAAGAAATTCTCTGGTTAAAATTATTATATTTAAAACTTTCTTATATACCTAATATGGATCGCGTTAAAAGATAATTATTTGTAAAACTAACTTATTAATAATTTGCTTATTTTAAAAATAAATATGGTAATAAAATGATTATTTTCTGTAGGTTAAAAATTTAATTGCTTAGATTGTAGCATTAATATGATTTCGATTCACTAATACACTATTTCGATAGGATTATTCCATTTCACACACCTTCTAAAATAAAAGAGCTAAAAATATTTTCTGCATTAAAAAGTTTAGCTCATCTTTAAATATAAAATTCCATTATTTTGCTTCTGAACAGTTTACTGTTTAAAAATTTGATTATTGATATTCCTCCTAAATCTATTTTGTTTTAAATCTGCAATAAATTTCTAGTAAGGAATTTTATTTTATTAAATAATATCGTTACGTCATCTAGAAAAAATTTTACATGTATGCAAATAAAAAAATATATAGAATAAAATAATTTTCACAGCAGAACAAAGCTAATATCAGAAATATTGTAGTTTATTTTTTAATCGAGAAAATTTCTTATATTGTAAAATTTTTAAGAAATAGTATCTTTTTAATATTGATGTATTAAAATAATGACTTTATATGGTGCAACAGTAAATAGTGTTGATATATTTTTCAATATTATGTTTCATTAAAAAGAAATAACACACATTCTTGGCTTCACACTTATGAGACTATCATGTTATACTATTGCCTTAAGATGATGCTTGTTTTATTATCAACATTTGAAGTGTATGTAAAAAGAAATTAAAGTAATAACGAAATAAAAAGCAATATGCAGAGAGTAAACTTATTAGTAAATTTTTAACTAATGCACAAAAATAAAAACGCAAATTAAATGAATTTTAGTCATTAAGGTAAATGTTATTTATTATGGACGACACATCGATTTTACTATAACAGCCATGAGCTCTTTCACTGGAAATTAAATAATTTCCCTTTACGAAATTTATTTGTTTATTTCAGTCATAACTAGTCGATAAAAAATGCCGTCAAAAACAATAAAAACTGAATTAAATAAGATGTAAGAAATAATTAGCATAAGCAGGAAAATTATTAAAATTTAACTTAGAAAAGAAGGCAAACTCATTAGTAATATAAAAGTACATATAGATTTAAAATTTTTGTGTAATAAAATAGTCTAATTTGATTAGCTTAGGAACTAAAATTAAAAATAATAATTGTATAAACTTGCATTTTATTTCTAAAGCAACAAATTTATCGATTGTTAAATTTTAAAGTTGAATCTTGGCGAAAAAATAATCAGTATTTTAGATATTTGGCTTAAAACTCAGGCTGAGTTGTAGTTTTCAAAAGAAAAGTCTCCAAGGAGTGTGGTTTGAGTGATTAAGACCGATCAATCAAACCACCGATTAGGGGAAAGCAAAAATAAGTGGTTTCTTCTATGCGAAAATATACGTCGCGGCCACTTTCGATGAAAACTCTGCGACGTATCTCTGCCGTCGCAGGCCGCTTTCGAACAGGAATTTTTCGACGTATCCCTGCCGCCATGAGTCGCTTTTCGTCCAGTTTATTGCCACGTAACAGATACGTCGCGGACGCTGATTCGGTTAAGAAAAATGAATGATTTGCCATCATAATTCTTCCAAGATTTTCTCAAGTATTTGATAAAGATAGAAATTTAACCTTTTACGTGATTTAATTGGAAGCATCGTACATTCTCTTATGAATAGGATTTAATGTGAAATTTTAAGGTTAAGGAGTAGACATAATTTTAACACAACTGAGGGACTGCTGCATTAATGGCTGGTCTGGAAGTAACTGTTTACAGATACCATAGACTCTGAACGGGTGATGTGCGATAGCTTTGTTTTTGCACACGAGGGCTAATTAGACTGGAACCTACAGCTTAATGTGGATTCAAACCATTACAAGTATTCATTCCTAAAGTGGGATTCGCACCCAAGAACTGATGAACCAAAGAGCGTTGACATTTTAACTAAAAGACACGAATTTCTTCCTAGGGATCAATGTTTATCATTGAAGCGTTAATTATCGTTAAGACTATATGCTAAATGTATTCAAAACAAAAAGTAAACAAACTAAAACAACAAAACGGATCAATGTGAAGAGTGATTTTTTTTTTTTCCAAAAGGGTACTGCAATATCCATTGTCCCCCTGGAAATGAAATTTGTTAGTTTCGTTTTTACTCAAATTTTTTCCCCCACACACGAGTGGCAATTACACCGGAACACAAGGCTTGAAGTGGATTCCGAACCACTACAAACATACAAGTCCTTGGTAGGATTCGAACCCACGAGCTGTTGAACGGAAGGCAAGAGAACTAAGTATTCGGTTTCCTGTATGGTGCGAGTTTTGTAAAGGGAACTGAAAATATTTTCTCCGAATTCTTAGAAAAATGGAAATTTCTTTTTAAATTTAGCATTTGTGTTTTTAGTATATCATTTTGAAGTTATTCATGGCTTAACTAAAATTTTTGGTCCTAAGCAAAATTGTTTTTGCTAAAAGGATTGAAATTTCAAAGAAATTAAATAACTCAAAAAATATCAAGTTTTATTTTGTTAATGTATTCCTTAAGTTTGCTGAATACCCAGTTTCTGCTAATAAAAATTCGTTAAGTCAATGCTTATACGTTTTCGGGAACAATTTTATTCATATAATTTTTCGTTGCCTTTATAGATCTTTGTATTTTTTTTAATAGATATCACATACTCTCAATCAACGGATATTTAGCTCGTGCATTCAAAGATTTTTGAAAAGGAAACAGTGAAAAACTTACCGTCTCTTTTTTCAAACTTCTCAGCCAATTTCTGGCGCCTGGCCCCCCTAAGTTGCATCGTGTGGACAGATCGGGTGCAGGTTACAGACCTCAGAGAATACCTGGTTGATGAGGAAGACATTTCTGAAAGAATACAGACATCGCGACTTTTAGAAAACTATATTTTAATATCAAGTAAAAACTTATTTTGAAGCTTTTGATTCACTGAACTTAGCATGCTTAAATCTTGACATGTTAAGCGGAAGGATGTCTTCTGTCCTTTGGATTGTCACTTTACGGTCAGTTTTTGTGTACGAATCGTATTACCATGACCCGTTGTAATCAGAATTACCATTTATTTGGGAGGTAAAAAATTCGAATCAGAAAAACTAAGAATTTTAACTTCGATTTTAATTCATCAAAATTTTACGCCAAACATTGACAGTGTTCAAATTAAACTTTAAAATTTTTTAAGCAATATAAGCTGAGTAACATTAGAAAAATACAATTTTATTAAATTTCGAATAAAGTAAAGGTTAAGAAAATAAGCTGCATAAGAGTATTTACTTCCAGCAACGATTAAGAAATCTTTTGTTACTTTTTTTGTACAACTTTTCTTATTTATACCGAAAAAAAATTGCCTTTTAGTAATACGCCGTTACTTAACCTGCGAAAGACAAAATGAAAATAAAAATAAAAATATTACTTACAAGTTAATTACATTTAAAAATAACAATTTTTTAAAAAACTTCTTACACGTATATTTTTAATATGGTGTTTCTATGTTTCTGCTCTATCTATGCTATTTATTGACACTTAAATGGATTTATTTGTAATTTATATTCTGGAGGAATAAGTCACAGAATTTATATTTCTATAAAATATTGTTTAGTTATTTCCGTACACTTTTTACCACACTACTAATTTGACCTGTAAATGTTCTTCAGTATTTTTGGAAACATTCATGTCTGAAGTGATAATTAAACCCTCAAATTATTGAATTGGACAATAAAGTGTTAATCAGTAAGCTACTAGCGCCTCCTTATTCATTTGCTATTCTGTATATGGTCTGTACTTAGCAAACTAGCACTGAAACACATTTGAACTGTAAAATCTGAATTCGAACTCTTTTGACACATTCCATTAATATAATGGATCAAGCATAAAATAATTTCCCTTTAAAACAAAGTTCGTAATTTTTTGAAGTATTCTCTTCGATTATATCGAGCATATTGATTTGTTTAACACAATAATTATGCTACACAAGTCATTCATCTAGCAATGAAACAAATATTTTAAAAATATTTAAAGAAAATATTTCAAAATATGTCACAATGTGGAAATTAAGAGAACGATTTCAATAAATTGTTCAAAGTTAATAACAAACCGCGTTTAAAAGAGATCTATTTAATATTTAATTCAATAATAAACTTATATTCGATAAACTTATAAATCTATACGAGCTATTTTAACAGTATACCATATCAAGCAAAAACTTTAACACAAGCTTCAATTTTGCTCACAAAATTTAATCTTACGACGCAAGGGAAACTCTTAAGCAAACAATTTTCTGACATTTGTATTCCAATTATCTGTTACTTTTGAAACGAAATGGAAGTTTAAATTTACTATGTCAAAAGTTTTTTGTACAATTATTCTCTTACATTCTATAATGACAAACTTTACAATGCCAACTATTATCGACCATTCGACACATTCTATGACGTAGAGTAAATTTGCTTCGAAAACATTTCTATAACTGGTTCCTCTCACATTAGCAATATTTTACATTTCCACAGAACGCAAATTCTTCAAAAATGATATTTTTCCGATATTTCAAAAAATATTTGCCCTATCTGCCGCCAAATTATTCAAGCTTCTCATATTACACCGCCGATCGGGTGATATTATAGGTCGGTGAGAATATATTTTATACAACACAAAATTTTTATAAGTAAAATTTTGAACTTATAAATGTAACATTTAACAAATATAACTCTCATTGTTATCATTTACCTATAAATATAACATTTAAAAGAAAATATTTCTGATTGATGGAAAAACAATTTAGAATAAGATTTTTAAACTTTTACTATTCTATTAAATAATGTCTTAATTCTTTAAAAAATAACTAAGGAAATATAGAATTAATAGCTTTCTAGTTTAAAGATCTTTAAATTGAAGATATCAAAACATGAGAATTCAAAACTAAAAATATTTACAAACCCGATAAATTACAGCTAGTTTAATACAAATACCTTAAGATAAGCAATTCCATAAATTTGATAAATTTTAAGATAATGAAGTTATTAAAAAATAGTATTTATCATTTGAAAAATTCAGATATGACGAGCCTTTTTGTATCAAATATTTACTATTGTGTATATAGGAGATGTTTCAACATAATTTGTATTGATTTCTATTTTCATAGATTGCCTATCATCAATCAATCAATCTTAGCCTCTGTCAACTGTTATACCTCATATTGACACACACATTCAATGATCTATTAAAATGTTCCACAGTTTAATTGTATATCAAAATATTTATATTCCGCCCACCCTTCCTAGTGGTCAGTTGTCTAACTGCAGATAGTGAGGTCCTAGGTTCGATTCCTGCTTCAGGACTCTAGGTTCTCTTTCTCTCTTTTGTCTTTGTATGAATGGGTTGCGAATGGTTGCCTACCTTAAATATGAGTATCTATGGTATGTGTGTGCAGAAAAAGTTGCACTTCACACCAAATTATGATTCAGTTGGAAAAGTGCCGCACACCCGAGTTGGCACAAGACAACAGCAACAAGATCAAAAATTTATATAAACTTGATATTTTTACAGTTACGGATTTTTCCTAATACTGGTGTTCATTCGCAGAACTTCAGAAGATTACGGTGTGCAGCTAAATGGTAAAATAAAATTATCGTGGAACAAAATGAAACAGATATTTACGTTCACGCGAAATTATGTGGATTTAACTGTTAGTAAAATAATTTTAAGTTACTTCGTGTTCACTTTCTTTCATTTTTAGATTTTTAAACATAAAAGATACTTAAATACGTATCGAAAGATACTTAAATACTTATCTTTTTTGACGTTCTTAAAGAAACAATATATTTTAAGTTACATTATATTTACTTATTTTTAATTTTAGTTTTTTTCAATATGCAGTGTGAAATAATACGCAACAATTTAATATTAATTTGATAGAATTTGTGCCAGTTTTACTAAGTGGAACGGATTTTTCTTATAGGCCTTTTGTAGTTATTTATATCGTTTATAGGTTTTGTCGAGCTGGTTTCCTTTCAGTAATTACTTGATTGAAATATCAGCTTATTTTTGTCAAAGTAAGTTAATAAGTCAAGCAAATGAATGGTCAGCGCTCTATAGTTCGGTTCAACAGTTCGTGGGCTGGAATCCACTTTAAACCCGGTCAAATTACAGCTGACATGAGCGAAAAATGACCATTAATCGACAAACAAATCAAACCTTAGTCAAGCAATCACATTTTGTGTGCAATTGGAATCCATCACTACCCGATGTGGTACAAAGACGTACAAATTGATCGAAGTCTACTTTATAACGAAGTTGATATTACGAGACACACTTATGTGAAAGTAAAGTAACAAAAAGAGCACTAATTTGTTTTATTATTATTTGTTTTTATTATTTAAATATTTTATGGAATTAACCAACACTTTTGTTTTTGACATTACACAAAAGCTTGCTTTCACATTTAACTTGTTTGCAGTTAAATTTATCATTAAAGTTTATTTAAAAAATTTGGAAAAATAGGCTTTGATTATTCATCCTTTCATTAAAAAAAAACCATACATATCAATATTTTTAATACATTTTATGAGCACATACTTTACTACAAAGGAAGCTGAAATATGCTATTTCTTAAATTGTCATTAAAATTATTCAGACAGAATTCACATTCAATTAATTAGACATGTTAAATATCGGGAAGGAAGTCCCATGTTAGATTTATATTGACGTCAGAAATATGACATAAAATTTGTTGATGTATAAAAACAAATTTCGATATCATTATTAATAAACATATGTAATATTTAAATTTTATAAAAGAACTCAATAATGGAAAACTGTTAATCACTCAAGAAAGTCCCTTGAAAATGCTCAATCACTCTATTTCATAAAAACATGAATTAATTCAAGGAATTTGAAATGAAATTGCTAATAAAACAAAATAAAGTTTTCAAAAAATTATAAATTACCCTCTCTTTGAATCAAAAAGATTAAGGTTGGTTATTCACTATCAAATAATCTAATATTAAAAAATAAGTAACTAAATACTTGAAATGGAATGGAAGTAAAAACTAATACTTTTAATGGAAAATAAAAAATAACATTACTTTCTTTGCTGATATCAATAATAAAAATCCGATAGACAAATACGCATTGCATGCATGAATGCCATCGCAATCTAACTTATGAAGAAGATATCATAAAATATCAGAAGATGCATTGTTTTAATAAATATTCTAAATTTGAAGAACTTTTTAAATACATTAAAATAGTTGAGGATTCATATTGTTTCAGAAGTCTTGAAACTGTTTTAAAATTTTAATACTGGAAGATTATTCTCTCTACAAAGTTATGACATTATAAAAAAGTTTTTAAGTATTTAATTCTTAAATTTTAGACATGCATTTTTTCATATACACAATATAGAAAAATTAATATTTTCTGAATTTTTCCCCCCATTCGCAAATGACTGTTTCAAAGATAATTAAAAAACTAAATTAATTCTTGTTTACACTGATTTTTAAATTATCGAAAAGGCAACTTTTCGATATTTAAATTCCTTGTGAAAATTAATCAAGTTTTCAGTACTTAAGTTGAAAAATATTCTTCTAAGCCGTTATATTTAAAGTACAATTCTAAATATATTTATTAAGATAAGCAGGGCTTACAAGGTTTTTATATTCCATTAGTATAAATTTTCATCATCAATGGTTATTTTGTTTGTCACTCAACGGTCATTTTTTGCACACGAGGGCTAATTAGACCGGGAACTACGGTTTAAAGTGGATTCCGAACCACTACAAGCATCCACACCCAAGGTGGGATTCGAATCCACGAACTGATAAACCGAAAATAAGAGCACTAACCATTCGGCTGCCAGCTCGGCTATCATCAATAAATAGTTCATTCTTAGAAAAATTTAATAAATGGCCACAACATAAAAACAATTCCCTTGTTTACATTAAAATAAGTACTTAAAGAGCGCATTAAATTTGGCTTTACATTCAGTTTATTAAAAAAATCTTTTTCAACCAGATTACGCAGCTAATCTATATTGAGAAACAAAAAGGTGATGTAACTATTAAAAGGCTGTCTTCATTACTTAACAGAATTTGACCTCTTGGTATTAGATTTGATTTTATATGAAATGACTATTGAAATGTGTGTTTTCAGTATATAGAGCTCACTGTGTCATATTAAAGTGCTCTTGATAGAATAATACACCGAGTTCGATCTCAACCGTTGCTGAATTCTATGCTGTTTGGAGTGATTTAATGCATGTTTTCCAGGTTTCCTTCCTTGCGACTCATCGTTAATATGGCTCACTATCAATGGAATTGTCCTCCGCGATCCAGAAGCAAAATGGACAGTAAAATAACCAACCCGTTACCTATCAACTTTGTGATTTCATAGATGCAATGTATATACGATAGTTTCACTTTTACTCAGAATGTAAGCTTCAAATCTGAATCATACTCACCGTGGCACATCAGTAATTGGATGTGAACCACGTTTACAAACATGTACATAAAAATGGGTGCTTGTAAGTTGCTCAGCTTTTTTTTTTTTTAAGCACGTTATTATGGGCTTACATCTATGAAAATTCTTTCTGAAAATCTAAGTATGGTAAATTTAGCTGTCAGTCTTACTTTGTCATAACATGAAAACTTTACCATAAGATCAAACATTTTTCCTTTATTATATCATATAACCTATTAGAAAACAATAAAATGCTTTTTTATCTTCTACATCTTAAAAAATGGTTATTTGAATTTTTGAATAATTATTCATAAACTATTTTTGTACTATCGCTTTTGGAACATGTGGATTAAATTACCCGAAGTTATTTTAAAAAGTCAGAATTAAAAATGAAGAATAAAATATCAGGACATTTATAGCGACATTGTTTCGTTGATGTAAAAATTTCTTAAATTTTTTAAATCAAATTTAGATGCACGTCAGGGTTGGTTTGGTTGGTTGGTTTCTTTGTCGCTCAACGGTCATTTTTTGCACACGGAGGCTAATTATACCAGGACTTACGGTTTAAAGTGGATTCCGAAGCACTACAAACATCCATACCCAAGGTGGGATTCGAACCCACGAACTGTTGAACCGGAGGCAAGAGCGCTAACCATTCGGCTGCCAGCTCGGCCGATACACTTCAGGGATTTATTACCTAAATAATATTTTGCTTAATGACGGCGTCTAGCTACTTAAGTAACAAATTCTATTGAAATTTAATTGTTCGGCGAGTATGAATAATATGCATTTCATATTCCTAAAGGTTAATTAAAAATTATTTGAATTTCTTTTCATTTTAATGTAAAATCAAAGCAAAATATTGCTCACTTTACTGGTTTTGCAAATTTAGAAGTGAATATTTATGATTATAAAATAAATTTATCATCACTTTAGTATGTTGGATTAATTGATTTTGAAAATGATAATTCTAACATCAATATTTTATACTACGTATAAAGTTAATCTTCATACACTAGTTTCAAGGGTGTTGTTTCGTCTACCTTTCTTGATCAGCCAGTTTGCCATTCTGACCAAGTTTGTTCATAGAAGTCAAGATTAATAAATTTAAAATAAAATTAATTTTAACATTCAAGTTTGTAAATATAAATTGAACTGAAGAACAAGTTTTGTTTAAATTAATTTTAAAATAAAATATTCTGTTAGATTTGTGCAGAGCATAGTCAACAATAAGAACAGTAACAAAGGGGAAAAAATTCTTAGTCACCGACACGTGAAGTTGATTTTATAACCACAAGACTTTCTGTTAATTACATAAAATCTAGACTGGTAAAATGTACTGAATTTTGACTGCAGTGATATAGAGTTACGAGTATTGTCTATAAACAAATATTATATCTTCAAAATAAATTAATGTCCTTAAATAATAAAATTATAAATAAAACTATAAAAATAAGAATTTTGAACATGAAAATTTAAAAGCCAAATTCCAAATGACCCGTGTAAATGAATCAAGAAATTATGTTATTGATATAATCTTTTTCCAACAAAAGTTGGTAAAAACCTAAACGCAAATACTAGTTAACAATACCTATCAAAAATAATAAGTAAGCAAATGTATAAAGTATTGAGATTTCAAACAAAAGAAAAGCATAAATTCAAATGGACCTTTGGAAAAGGAGAAATGTAACCACAAGTTCCAACAAATTAAACTTGTAAATGATTATTTTATATGAATGTGTTAAATATGTTCATTTTTTCAAGATTATTCATAATATTCTTGATTATTCTTAAACAATTAGAAATTCCACTGCAAAGAAAGTTGAAAAAGTAAACAAAAAATTATAATAAGTTATCGAATTTCAGAAGTGGATTTTTTTCTACACACACTTAATTTATAAAACATATGATACAATGCATATAATATTTAATTAATGTATTTTGACTTATGTTTTACAAATTTCATTATAACAATTTATTTAAGAAATTATTATAACAATAAATTCTTTAAATATTTACTATTTCTCAGTATTTTATTTAGCTAGATAGAAGTTAAATGGGATCATCTTTACTTCCTCTTACTAATATCTTTAATAAAGAACGATTGCTTCGATTAGATTAAACTGAAAAGAATTACTGCGCAAAATAAATATGGTTAGCAAATCACTTATTTTTGAGAATAGTAACTTAATGTTTGCGCCTGGATAACCAGAGTAAAAATTCTATTTAAGTCTACACACGTTAAACAATTTTACATTTATTACATGTATACGTTATAAACACACTGTATAACAATGACAAAATTTTAGTTAAAAATAATTTTCTAAACTGAATATATAAAAATATTAGAACTGAGTATTTTTTTAATCATAAATAGGATTTCTAATTATGCATGAAAATATGTATAACAACTTTTTATCTACCAATAGTAGATCTTTTAATATTTCAGACATAGAACAGAGAATCAAATAATTTAATAGAAATTAAAAATCTCACTTTTTCATTATTCAAATACATTTTATGATCTTCAAAACTTGTACATAATTATTAGAACTCTATAAAGTCACCGATACTCAAGGAATACAAAAATAATTATATTGATAAAGTGTAAATATGATTTTAAAAAAATGCAAATTTTAAAACCCAAATATTGCAACATAAAAAATATATCTTGTCATAGAACAGGCTCAGAATTTTTTTGCTAAGTGAAACCCTTCTAAATTTTCTCAATTTATGAAAAAAAAAAAAACGCTGGTTCTCAAATATCACATTCTTCTCTTGATAGTATATCCCGCAAAAACTGCAATTTATAACTTAAATTTTTTTGTTGATACGAATAAATAACTCAATTTTTTTTGAAACTGTCCTGTATTCCTAAAATAATTCAGTTAAAGGATTAATTTCGCAAATACTTGTGTATGATTTTTCTATAGACAATACCTGAAAGCTTTATTAATATGACAAATGTAAAATCGTGCCTAATTCAAAACCATTTCAGTTGTTAAATTATATTTTCCTGAATCAAAGTAAGTAAAA
This sequence comes from Latrodectus hesperus, assembly GCA_037975125.1. Lineage (NCBI taxonomy): Eukaryota > Metazoa > Arthropoda > Arachnida > Araneae > Theridiidae > Latrodectus > Latrodectus hesperus. The sequence continues at coordinate 27,898,075 of CM075861.1, forward strand.
ATATTATATATTAATCTAATATTTTAGATGAAGAAAACATAATAAATCAAAGAAATTTTAAAAAAAATGAAATAGAAAGCAAAATTTATATTTCATATTTGAGAACTATATACCTTAACTTTTAATTTCGTAATTGTATAACGTTAAAAAGGGTTATATATCAGTAAAAATCATGATAAATAAATTATATAACTTATTTTCCAATAAATGGTTTTTAAATGCTTACTATATTTGCTACCCATTAAAAATGTCTATAAGATAGTTCTGTTCTTCATTTTGTATCGTATACTATAATTAAACTTCGGTTTTTAAAAAATAACTGTCAGTAAGTAATAGAAAAATATTTTCAGTCATTCTAATATATAGAATAATTTTATTTACGTTTCCTTATGAAGCGGATAATGGAGATTTCATTAAAATATTCTTTGAGCACTAATTTGCTAAATTTATCACATTTAGAAACAATTAAACATAATATGGGGATTAAATATGAATATTACTTCTAAAACAACCAAATTAACTTTCTTGAATGTTAAAAATGTCACATTTGCTATGAAAATCAATAAACTAAAAACGATCATCGAAATCTCCATTTTAGAAAAAATTTCACTATCATTTTTTCCCTAACTTTCAGTTTTCTATTAAATTAATACTTATTTTTTATTTGCAATCAAAATCAACATATACTAAATGTTAAATAAAGTAGTTACTTACCACAATCCAAGGATCTTTAACTTACAGGAAAATATTATAAATTAATTTTAGATGATTTATAAATCACAACAATAGCAGTTAGAAAACACTAGCAATTTGCAAACTATGCAAAATTGGCAAGGAACAAAATCAGCAAGGAGGTAGATTAGCAACAAAGAATATCAGCAACGAGCAAACTAGCTATGAGAAATTTGTCTGACTTAGGATGTTTTATTTCAAATCTGGGAGCCAATTAGCAGAAGGCAATATTCAGTCAGCTCTGATTCGCCACGAAGTTTTAAAAGCGCCTTCTGGTGATATTGTATGGAAGTTTTGAAGGTCAACATATTCCCATATGAAACTTTTGAACTAGAATTGATAAACATTTTAATATTCATGTATTTAAAACAAAGTAAAAATGAATTCCTTTCATCCAATCCAACATTTTCAAAAATCATTTAAGTAAAAATAATATGGTAAAAAATGATAATTCCTACATTCTTCTTTTCCAGAAAAAATCTTTCATATAGAATTTCTAAGTGCCGTCAAAACTAATAGCAAAACAAAAGATTATCAATCTGTACTGATTTGATAAGTAATAAAAACTGTATATATTTGTAAATATCTGATTTGAAACATAGATCGTGTTAATAATACTTACGCCAGGCGGATTATGGTAAAGTAAAAGATCTCTATCAATATTATTCTTTTACTATGATTCCTAATTAAGAGCGATTGTGAAAGTCGTTAGAAATTAGAAATGTACTTTAGTCTCCGGTACACTTAGACCTTGTATGTAAAAGCTGATTGCAGAATTAACGATACATAAAATGACATTGATAGAGCTTTAACACCCAACCTCTTTAGGTGGTTGTATGGGTTCTTAAGCCGCCCGCTCTGTCTAGTGGTCAGAGAGCCTGACTACGGATAGGGAAGTCCTGGGTTCGAATCCTGGTTCGGGCATGGATGTACTTTCTAACTATCCTGTCTTTGTCCTTTACTTGTATGAATAAGGTGTGAATGGTTGCCTACCCTATAAACGGGTCCCTATGGCATGTGTGTACTGAGGAAGTCGGGACTCCACACCAAAATATGGTTCAGTTGAAAAAGTGGAGCAGCGCATCCCATATTGCCAGCCTAGCTGGCACACGACAACAACAACAAGGGTTCTTAAAAAACACTGATATTTATCTTTTTGGAATGCTTTTTATACATAATTCACGTGTCACAAGAAAAGATGCCCGGAAAATTGTCAAGCACCCATCCTGAAAAACCTACACATATAAAAGGTAGGAATAAACCCTCCATTTCCCGTTGATCAATAGTGACTGGAATCAAACTTGGGACATTTCGTTCGGAAAAGAGATGCCTTACCATTACGCCACGAACATTGAAAGTGCTTATTATTAAAAACTAAGGCATCATTAGAACTGCTTAAAAATAAGAATATTTTTTCAATATAACAATGGTGTCAATCAAAACATATTCACCGTGACATAGTAAGGCAATGTTTTTCAAAGTAAGAGATGATGAGTTCAATTCCATTCACTGTTAAAGGACACTTCTTTTACTTTCACTTTAAATTAAAATTAGAGGAAATAGGAACCAATTCGTCTTTCAATGTGTACGCTCTGTGCAAGATGAGACGTAGAATGTGTTCGTTCTGATTAATTGAAAACTGTTTTGGCTTGTTTATATATCGGTCATTTTAGAGCATCGGATTCTACTTTAAGCTTTAATTTCCGGTTAGCCCTTGTCAGCAAGAAATAATAGTTGATCGTAACTACACAATCGGTAAAAATTAATTAGATTATTTAACATTAAGTTTCGATGTTAAAAGTTGAATAAATTGTAGTTTGCTTAAATAACTTTACATATGATTGATTAAGAAAATATTAAGAGTGAAATTTCTTCATTTAAGCCCATTTTTAGATCAATTCTGAATTATTACAAATGTCAAAGACTTGAGCGGGAATCGAACTCGTGACCAATAGAACTGAACTAGTGCGCTAAACAATCGATAGCCATCTGAATACGTAAATTATATGAAGGAATAATGAATGATATTCTCGGATTATTTTCGTGGCAAAATTCGGTAACCTTAATTTACAAAAAAGATAAAATGAAAAATTTTATTATCATTCTTGATTGGTAAATTTTTTTCAAAGATACGTTAACCCTTAAAAGTTAAACACATGCGTTAATTCATATTGTATGCAAAGAGAGGAAACAATGAATACCCCCACAAGGTTTACTTTGGAGCTGGTTCTCATATAAACAATATGAAAAATAAACAATTAGAAATTACAAAAGCAGTGAACACAATACAAGTTGTGTGTATGTGTGAATATAATGTGATTCTTAAATTTTTAATAAATAGCATTAAAAAGAGTTTCTTTATAATAGCAAAATTATTTCTAAAATCTTATTGTTGAATATTCTACTCTAAAATTAAATTAATATATCGATAACATTTAATTTTATGTGAATATGTTATAGAAATTTTAGTTTAACTTTTAAATTTCTCATTTTCTTTATAAAAATTTTAAATGAAGAATGATATTGAGAACCTTGTTTCTGAAACTGTTTTGACAGTTAAGCTTCCTAAATTGCTTTGCATAAACTGATGCTGCGTGTTTAGTATAGCAACACATTGACCTCATCCTGTAAGATTTAACTGTAAGAAAGTGTACAAGAATTTACCATTCAATTTTCACTTAAAAATCCTTGTTTTTTATAATTTTTACATACTGCTAATTAAAATTATTGAATAAAATACAATTATCATTCCTGGTAGAATATCGGGGAATATACTATCAGAATAAGACCCGAAGCAAAACACTTTACATAAAAGTGAAAAAAGTTTCAACTGACAAGTTTTTGAATCAAATTTAGAATTACATCGAACTATACGCTTTTGCTGTTATTAACGTATTCAACTATATACTTAGCCATGTGCCAAGTACATCTCGTCATTGTTTGGAATAGCATGAAAAATCAACTACACAAACTAAACTCATTATTTATCGGAAAAAATTTAATTTTTTGGGAATTTAGCTTTCATTTCCAATGGAAAAACACAAATACTGATCAAATAGGAACGTGTCATGGTAAAAAGTTATAATCTCTGGTTTAAGCATTTCAGATTATCTAAATAAAATCGTTATTCTATTCGTCCACCACCAACTGTGAGTTCGAATTCAAATTAAAATAGCTATATGGAATCAAAGGAAACTTACATTAGGGGGGGATGCTGGTCTTTAGTTAGAGAAGTTCAGCTGTTCCATTTTAAAATTATAAGTAGTAGTCTGCAATCTGCATAGAAATGTTTTTATTTCGTTAGGAAAGAGACATTCTGCAGGTGTTGTAGCTCGTTGTCGCCTTAGAACAAGCCTTCTGAACACAGAAGTTTCGGTTTTATATTGATTCCAGAAAGGGTGGACCACACTGCGAGACACATTTAAAGCCCTTAGCAGCATCAGTTTGACATTTCCATCCATCCGATCACACGGCATTTTAACGAATCGGACAAATGGCTTGCTCAGATATTCTGGGAGCCCTCTGACTATTGTCAATGAAACTGCTGTCAAAAGTTACAAGCGTAATTACAAAGCTTGGTGTTTGCCTATCTCTCTCTCTCCTGTTCTTTTCTGTCAAAAACAATGGTATCTAGCGTTTTTGTACAAACTTATACAAGTTCACATTTATCATTTCTATAAAAAAAATAATTTGTTAAGGTCATTAATTTACTATGAGCTTCGAAAAACGTTATTCCTTAATATTTGAAGGTCAGTGTATTTCTAAATATGTAATCTCAATCATATTCACAAAATTTAATTTTTAATACATATTCATAATTTATTTTATTTATAATACATTAAGTATTTTTATTTATAATATATTTAAAGATTTTTTTATTTTTGTTCTTGTATGGTACGATAATAACTCAGAAAAATATGTTCTTGCAAATAAAAAAAATACATCTGAAAAATGCTTGAGCATATCACCATATACCTAAAATGAAACAGTACACAAATATGCCACTCAAATTTAACCATTCACAAGGAATTGCTATCTAGTATGGATTTTAAGAATTCTGATGTGTGGATTTTTTTATTTATAATTTACATTTGACATTATTTAAAAATAGTGATGATAAAGAAATATGGTCTGGAAGATCGTACTTTGGATTTGTATAAAGATCTGACTAACAGATTTATTAAAATATGCCTTTCCAAAGTTTAAAAGATAAAAAACATGAAATAAAAATTATTATATGAAAGTATCGTGTCCTACCCATAAAACATTCGAAAACGCTGAAAATTCAAAACACAATGAAACATTCATGCCGCAAAGAAATTAAAAGATAAGCAAAATTTCATTTTCCGTCTGCCAATCCTTAAAATTAATCAAAACCCTATTAACATACAATATATTTCCCAATTAAAAAAGCAATTCAGCTGCTCCTTACTCTGGGATCATTTTCAAATCGGTTGATTTTCTATTCATCATCAGCTGCCTTGGAATAAATTGAATAATTTAATTGATGTTTATTAGATCCAAGTTGATAATTATTGGTTTTATTGATACTTAATGGAGACAAAATAACCAACTATAGTTCTGTATATGTTTTAAAGCACACATCAGAACTATCACCTGCAATAAAATCTTCACATGCTGCACATTTTCTTTGAAAAGCGTTAAGAGTTATCCTTAAATTAACGACATTAAAAATTGATAGCATCTATACTGATAAGTACTCTCTCTTTTTATTTTAATTTAAAACATAATTATTTACCATATGCTAAGATTTTAAAATCTAAATTGCGAAAATCCATAAATAAAGGAATAAAACTTATTTGAACGAGAAACAACTTATTAAAAGAAAATTTTACGAGGGAAGTTTGAAATTATACTTAATTTCATTATTCTTAAAGTATAAACGGATGAATATCTGTTACTACTTGATTTTATTGCAACACAAGATAAACAACCAAATTATACTTGAAAGAAAATCAGTTTAAAGCGTGCAAACGAAGGGCAAACAATACTTTACTATTTCTCTAAGGAGAATCGCGTGATATAATTCCTTTTTTTTCCAATTTTTATTTTATGTATTGATGATTTTAATTTACCGAGGAGTCAGAAAATGTGACTTCGTTTTTAAAAAATATGTTACTTAGCAGTGAGATGCGCATTTTGATTTTTACGTCATCTGTGTTCGTAACTGAGCCCATAATTAATTTCAAAACAAATAGAAAAATCACTTTATAAAAAGGCCTCGTTTTTCCCCACACAAAATAGTCTATAAACGCTAGTTTTTGATAGTATATTCAAAGTCAAATCTCTAGCACCTAATTGGTCATTATGTTGAAATTGAGGATTTCATAAGATCTAATTTGTTTGACTTATTTTTTATACAAAGTAATAATGAACCAGAACTGGTCTACAGCTCAAAAATCTGAAGATCTTTTACTACGATTGTGCAACCTTGATCAAAAAATAAAAATTTTACTTTTCTCCATTTTACTATCGATAATCCATGGTGGTACGCAATTCTTCATTTACTTTAGTGTTTTAAAGTTTACAGAAATACTTTTTGTTTGATTCCTAACTTCTTGGAGTCACGTTCTGTTGAACTTAATTTAGGAAATATCACAAAAGAAATTATTTCGAAAAAATACTGTTTTCAAGGTTCAAATTCTGCTTGGAACCTCATGATGATGTGCTTTATAAGCAGAATTGCGCTGAACAGCAGTCGAATTGATTTTGCAGACGATTTACAGGTATAGTCCAGTGTGAGAATTTAAATGATGCCTGCATTCAATTTCAGACCATTTTAAATTATATTTATGAATGATCTCCAAGCTTTTTAAACTTTAGTTTAACCTTATAAAATTAGTAATTTTAATGATTCATAAAATATCTGTGTTACCTTGATGCCTCTTTTTTCAATGCCATATCATACCAAAGAACCTTAAAAAAATGTTGTAAGTATGGTTTTTCTCTGAATTTCTACAGAAAAAAGTGCTAGAAACTAAATTGACAACAATTCGGGAACATTTTTTATCTTCAATAAATTGCTAGTTTAGTGGATGAAAGTACTAAAAATTATTCCTTTCTTGTTATTCAATTATGCTGTATAATCTAGAAGCGAAATTTCTCTAAGTTATTTATTTAAATTAAATTTTTTCCACGATCTGCAATATATGCTGTTGCTGACAGTTTAACACAAACCTCTTAACACATACTTCAAGATATTACCATATCATTTGAAGTCACAGTCAACATTGAGCTTTATTCCAAAAACAGTATTTTTCATTCCAAACTACAACACAACAAGAAGAATATATTTCCTTTTATAATGTGTATACGTATTAAAATAATTATTGCTCTTCTACTTATTAAATTGAAATAAAAATTACATTTTGTAGGAAAATTGGAATTGTTGCCGTTTAATCATTGCGAAAGTTACAGTTGAAAAGTTTCAGCTATTTGCGTTGGTTCAGCTGCGCAACCAACCCTAGCTGAAAACTACTAGTTGCGCCAGATTCCGAAGGTATGTGTTAAAGCCATCTGCTTGAGAATCTTTCAAACAGCGAATTTCGGAAAATTTTTTCGTCACAAGCCATAAATATGGCTTACTATCTGAAATAATTGTACCTAAAAGAAATGAGAGGAGATATTTTCTAATGTTTTATAAAGTCATTTGGCTAGTAAGTTATTTTCGACAACCAAAAGAAAATTATTTAAAAATAGTGCATTTTTTTTTTTGTATATTTTGAAGATCTTTGGGGTAGTTTTACTTTTTACATTTAAATTAACTAACGAAAAAATAAATATTAAATTTTTAAGTACTGTTATGAAAAACTGAGAAAAATCAGACTTAAAAAATTAATTTTTCAGATAATTAAACCTGTGTTTGCTTTCCTTGAAAAATTTATATTAACATTCATAATAACACAAAAATTTAAAATTTTTATTTTTTATTTATTTAAATATAATTCCAAATTAAAAGATTCTAAAACTGCAATCAGTTAAAACAATTGGAAAAAAAAATCGAAGTTTTGTAGAAATAGATGAAAATGAGAGAAAAAAATATACGGCCAAAATCAAACTGACACTGATTTGTGAAAAGGAAACACTATGGAAGGCTTAAAAAAGGTAAATATTTATATTATAAATTGTGTTTGTGTGTGCAAGAATTCTAATAGATTATCAGAGGGAAAATTCCGTAGGCCCAATTATTTGAATAAATATCAGTGCTTTTCAAAAATAAAAAAAAAAGTTAACGATTGGAAAACAAAACTTCCTTAGAAGCATTGATTTCTATCTCTCTTCCTTCTTTAATGCTGAGGGGGGGCGGACTCGAGACTTCTGCTCCAACGATTCTAAAGTTTAATTAATGCCTCCTTCGTCTATATCTGCAGTGCTTTAGAATCAACTTTAAACTGCGTGTATCAGTCTTGATTAGCTTTCGAATGCAAGAAAGGATCATAGAGCGACAAATAACATTTGTCCATTTGTAAAGCTAAATTTTGAATTTTATTATGTACTTGATATTCCCCAAGCACAATTTTATCTGAACAACCTACTTATGAAAGGATTATTTTTATTTCTTTATAAAAATCTCATGTTTATGATTTATGTGATTTATGAAATTTAACAGAGCGATTGTAAAATATTTGATATTTTATTCGAGTTAATTTCTCATGTTTTACCTGTCGATGACACAATATTAGTTTTGTTCAAATTTTTTTAGGAAATTAATAAAATTTAAATAATTACTTTCTGCATATTCCATACAATAGGGAATGTTTTAAATTATGAAGCACCATTCACGTAATTATGTATTCTTCATATATCATTGTATGTCATTCATTAATTCATGCAGCAATGTAGAAGTTCAAAACTATATGAAAATGAAAACGGAAAAAAAATTTCTGAGAGTACATTGTGAACTGCCAATCAGTTTAAGACTGCTGTAATGTCCATTGCGTAACTTCCTTAAGAGAGAACATTTTACAATCGTATAAGCGAATCGCAAAGTAGAAAAACCGGAAAATTCCCAAGTACTCACCTGGATGGATAAACATATAGAAAAGAAAAGTTCAGCTACTGTAGAACATCTACAGTTAATCAGTAATGGATGGAATAGAACCAAGGACTTTTTGCTCTGAAGAGAGGTGTCCACCACTAGTACACGGTGAGCCTAAATGAAAGAGATTAGACCTGTAGACTATCGTGAGCCCAAAAATGAAGGAACTTGAAAGTACCTGAGATTTAAATAAGCATTGGAAACAATTGAAAAAATTTTAAATTAGAGCATTTCCAGAAGAATATCTTGTTTCCAATCTAAAGCTGTTTAATTAGAAAACATTTCTTAAAAGCTCTTTTTAATAGCAATGGCGTATATTGCCTTTTGTGAGGAATTTTTATAGGCATCGAGTCGTATATATTTATGTTGCAATCAAGGAAATGGGAAAACCTCCCACACAACAATTCGAAAGAAATGCATACTGAAGAGGTAACTGCACATTTACTTATCGCTCTACAGCAGCTGCGGGGACTGAACACGAGACATTTCGAACTGAAGAGCACTGTCTTACTACTAAGCCATGGTGAGAATATTTTCGGCCAACTTTGAAAAATTTTATTCCTTGTCAGAAAATTTTAAGTTAAAACGTCATTATCACGGAGAAAAGCCGATTTGTCATCCAAGTGTAATCGATTTGGACTCTTCGTAACTCATTCAACCCTTGGATTATGATATTTACAGTGGCTCAGCATCTGAATCCAGTTAGCCTTTTTGGACAAAAATTAAAAAACAACAGACAAACCCGCAGATATTTTTCGGTAAATTTAACTTTTTTAGAGTCACCTCCCAACACGCATTTTATGAGAATATTTAAGCGCTTATAAAACTTATTTATTTAATGTTAATTTAAAAAGGTGAAAAAATATTACCATGATGTGTAAAAGTCCACCTTAAAAAAGAATGTGAAAATATTCCTCCTAGACTAAGATTATCATCCAGTAAGGAAAGTGGGAGCGGACCCTTCATCAGATTTTACAACATACAATTTTCTTTGACTCACGTCTCAAGCATGATGCTAATGGAATGCATGATTTGCTTGCTTATCTCTTAAAAATAGAATGAATTTATAAATTATAAAGAAATTTATATCTTTTTTTAAGAATGCATATTTTATTTTATTCCTTTTTATTCTTTGACACCACCGCACGAAGTGAGTAGTTTGTCTGTTGTGACCTGCATTTTAGTGACCACCGCGTAAATTGTTTTCATGAAGAGCTTTTCATGAACAGCATGTCACGTGTCACAAGAGAGGAAAATTGCAACATGTTTGCAATAATATTTTATTCCTTTTACCATGCAAAACAGCAGAAATTATTGATGGCTCAACTTCTGATTCCCGGGCCTCAGCATTTTTATCTTTAGACGACTAATAACAAATAGTCTGGTGGTGTTTCCCTTCACACGTGTTACAAATCAGTTTGGATTTGCATTCTCAATTTTGTTTTACACCAAGGCACAAAAAACATCTGCCGAAAGCTTTAGTTAGTTTCTTTTTTCTTCGATGCTCAAGTTGCAGTTTTCCACCGGGTGGACTTTTCTACAAAACATGCAAGATTTATAAGTTTGAGAAACTACCGAAAAACCGCAAGTGGATGACTCAGTCTTTTTCTCCTTCAAGAGTGGGGTCGATCTTACCTGTTTTTCAAGTGGTTTTTGCGAATATGGAAGTGTTTCTGTGCTTTTTATTTCGAGTTCCATAAAATTTAACAATTTATGAATATCTGTAACGGAAGAATCTCTTATATTTTGTCTGTTATATTCTAACGTTAAATCACTTGGTAAATTTTTTTATATGACAGTAATAAGGTTTGAAGTATAAGATTCAGGTTCAACTCCTAAAGACTGTAAACTTCTCACATTAATTTCAATTTCATCATGCATTCTTTTTAATCTCAAAATATCATGCGATTTGTATACGGGGTAGAGATTTAACAATTTGTTCACATCATATGATGATTAGTTATTAGGTCTTTACGACCAAATCGTTCTTTTAAATTTTCACTGCTGAATCATAATTATTATCCGATATTTCGAAACTTTCATTGACATTCAACGTTGCTCCACCTAAATATGATTTCAAATAGTTGAACTTTATCAATTTTTGTTAAGCCGTAATTGTCATCAATAGAGACTTTGAAAGTATTCCAGAAACTATTAAAATGTGCTAGATCACCAAAAAATGTTTGAATTTTTAATTTAGGGAGCTTTACTTGTTTATTTTCGTAATAAGAGTTTTGATTTGAATTCAAATTCTGCGTTTCAGAGGAGTTTACGTTTACAAAGTTACTTTGCTTTAATCGCTTTTGAGCACGGAAAATAGTTAACGATATTTAACGGCATAGTCACGAATAGTAGGCAAATTAGTTTCGAATTCTTCTACTTTGGATAAATTTTCGATTTGCTTATCTATTTGTTTTAATATTTCATTTTTATGTGTGAGTTGATTTACACACATTCTTCTAACAAATCAAATCCTTCCTTTTTTATTAAGTTTTCGATCTGTTTTACTAATTTAGTAACAACACTCCTCACAAAGGATCTGTTTCTAATAATCTTTTCGATTTCCATTTTCATTTTCAATCAATCCTGCATGCAAAGAATAAAAAGAACAATCCTACCTTGGCTGTCTTCGAAAACTGCACGGGTGGCGCAAAATACAATGATCCAAATTTTAAGATGATCCAAGGAAATTCGCAAATTCGAAGTTCGAATTTAATAATCTATCGTGTGTACCAAAAATAATATATGATCCTTTCCCGGCCAATGCACCATTAAGAAAAATTATCTACAAAATCTATAATCTAAATAAGAAAGAGTGCATTCAAAACACGTCTCGGGAAAGTAAACAAGAGATCATATATTGTAAGCAAAAAGAATTTTAGTAAACACAAAAGGTACACACATTTACAATTACACATAAATTTGATTTAAGTTAACGAACCATATTCAAGAAATCTAAAGGAACTTATTGTTCCATCGAACAGTTGGGAAAACTTTCTCCTTCAAACGAAACAAAATCTAAAGTGCGAAGTATTCATACATAATAGTACACCATCTAACTTTTTTCCTCAGCTGTGATCGAACATGGGATCTCCCACATGAAAGAGCACTCTTCAGCCACAAAGAGAGCAAATCATTTTTATTCTTACCTAAAATTTCTTAAATTAAATGAAGGACAAATTTTTTCCATTCACTCCACTGTCTATATAATCTTTATTTTATTTATCTACCTAATTGTCGTCCGGAGTTGAATTGAGAAAGACTATACGAACTAAAATGAAATTTATATCAAAGGATGTCCATTCCTAGTAATCTTAAAATAAAAACGATGTTTCATTTTAAAAGTTTGACTATCGTGTTTTTATTTGATTTAAAGCATGAATGACGCTGATTTTAACTCCCTATAAAATTATTTATTCCATGGTGCAATTAATTTATGAAAAATATCACTCTTCTCCGCTCAAAAACTCTTTCCAATTCAAAAAATATGATTTTTTCGGCTTTTACAATTCTCTTGTATGAGTTATCAGAGGAAAGAAAACTATGTATGGCACTGAATCCCCATTCCTCTCCACATTCTCACGGTATAATTTATTTTTTAAATAATGTTATTTACTTTTTTTGAAAATTTATTGTTTTCAACGTTTGCAGCGCAAGTCTTTTAGTCCTTCACAATTTGTCACCAGATTTAAATCCATTGGGACGTGAATAGAAAAATTCTTAACTTTAACATTGTAATAAATTTGTTATTCAAGTAAAATTTTCAAACCACCATATCTCATTCGATTTGTTTATAAATTATCGTTGTTGAGACTTAATGATTTGAATGAAATCAATACTAAATATAAAGTTAAATAAATAAAAATTAGTTTAAAAAGCAAATAGTCAGTTTATTACTCAATGGCTATTTTTTGTGTACAAGTGCTATAAATAACTCATTCCCTAAAACTAATAAACACCGGACAATACGGCCAATTAACATACACTAAATGATTGACGTTTCCTTTAAAGTTCCAATGAGAAATATTAAAAAAAGTTATCAAAATAAAGTAATAATATTTTTATTTTTTAGTTAATATTTTATTGTTATAAATAAATTGAATTGATTACTTCATTGAAGAAGATTTAAAGGAAGAAAAGGATAGATTTAGGAAAATATCTTAAGAAAAATGATAACTACATATATCACGTGAAGTGGAAAATCATATTCTTTTAAGCAAATGGAGTGGTTTTTAATAGGCACTTGGAAAGACAAAACAGGCAGTTGAACACAATATATATTGCCCACAATGAATAATTTCAAAATTAATAAATAACTAATAATACTACTTTATCATGAAAAACTTATTAAAAATATATTTAGCATGAAAACAATTGAAAGAAAAGCAAAAATAAAATTTTATCGTTTAATTTCTCAAACAGAACACCAGGATTCAATATATTAAGCATTTTCTACACACGCTGTTTATAATAATAATTAACCTAACTTGCTATTTAAATATGGCTTTTGTTCAAAATATGTTGTTGAGCATATTTTACCTTGAAAATTCATCTCTAATGCCTCGCAACTTGTCTAGTGGTCAGGGTGCCTGACTACGGATAGGGAGGTCCTGGGTTCGAATCCCGGTTCGAACATGGATGTACTTTCTCTCTATCTATCCTGTCTTTGTCCTTTCTTCTATCCTGTCTCTATCTATCCTGTCTTTGTCCGGACGACAATTCACCGAATTGTCGTCCGGAGTTAAACTGAGATGGACTACACTGACTGGAAGGAAATTTATATCACAGGATGTACATTCCTAGCTTAAAGTATAAACCATGTTTCATTTTAAAAGTTTGACTATGGCGTTTGTATTTGATTTAAAGGACATGAATGACGCTGATTTTAATTTCCTATAAAGTTATTTATTTTATCGTGTAATTAAATTACGGAAAATCTCACATTCAGAACTCTTTCCAAATAAAAAAAGAGCCTTTTTCGTCTTTTACAATTCTACTGTATGAGTTATGAGGGAAAAAAAAAATATGTATGACACTTACCCTACTCCTCTCCACATTCTCACGGTATAATTTATTTTTTAAATAATGTTATTTACTTTTTTGAAAATGTATTGTTTTCAACGTTGGCAACAAACGTCATTTAGCCATTCACAATTTCTCACCAGACTTAAATCCATTGGAACGTGAATAGAAAAAATTCCTAACTGTAACATTTTAATAAATTCGTTATTCAAGTAAAATTTTCAAGCCTCCATATCTCATTCGATTTGTTTTTAAATTATCATTGCGGAGATTTAATTATTTGAATATAATCAATATTAAATATAAAGTTAAATAAATAAAAATTAGCCTTAAAAACAAATAGTTTTTCACCCAACGGTTATATTTTGCGTATAAGTGCTATAAAAAAAATAAGCACCGGGCAATGCGGCTCGTTAACATTCACTAAATGTTTGACGCTTCCTTTAAACGTACAATGAGAAAAATTTTTAAAAAGTATCGAAATAAAGTAATAATATTTTATTTTTCGCGCAATATTTTGTTATCCGCCTTAAGATTTTATATTTTATTTTATTAGTGTTTTAAATTAAATGATTCTTTCCTGCTTATTAAATTCGTGTTGCATCCATGAATGAGCGAAAAAATTGAGTTGATTACTTCATTGAAGAAGATTTAAAGGAAGAAAAGGGTAGATTTAGGGAAAAAAAACTTTAAAAAATAATAACTACCTATTTCATATGAAGCGCAAAATCATATTCTTTTAAACGAATGGAGTGGTTTCACAAAATAGATAACAAAGTCACACAAAATAGAAATTGCTTGTTATGACTACACTCATAATTAAAATAAATCGCAGGTGCATAGTACAATTTGTTCTTTGTAAGCAGAAGATTTTCAATTTTCATATATAAAAACATGGCTTAAATGAAAAAATTCTACGATATTTTATTGTCCTTAAATGATGTCATAAATTATTTATTTCTTTTACAATTTGCTATATGCACTTTTAAATTTAAAAGTTTTTGTGAGAAAATATTTTTGATTCCATTCTTTTTATAATGAGTTCCACTGAAATTGTTTCCTAAAAAACTATATTTTGACACTGAGTAACACTTATTTTATTGTCCTTTTTTTTTACAGAATCAATTTAATTATGCTAAGTGATTAACTGAATAATAATCGCTTTACTTTATATTCAGCTAATTGTTGTGAAGTTTTTTGATGTACCCGCTCTTATCAATGATACTTCAACAGCAAGTCTCAGTCAAATTAAACTTGGCAGGCAAAATATGAAAATCGACTTCCACTACAATTATATGGTTCAGAAAACTTTTTGTAATTCAGTTTAAAACTCGTTGAAAAAACCCCACATAAGAAGAGTACATGGTGCGAAACAAGCACAATTTTCGACCACTGATAGGAAATTATATACCAGATATATAGGGTTGTTTCTTTCATAAATCATTTCTCTTTTCTTTAAACAAAAGTTCAGTTGACAAGCGAGAAAGAGAGAAAATTATTTTTTTCGATTTTTATGCAAAAAAAAAAAAAAAAAAACTGATTAACTTTTCGTGCCAACCTAAGACATAAGTGAAAGTTATTGTTTAGGCTGCTAATTATAAAGTTGTTCTTCTCTGGTTTTCCATTTAAATAACCTTTTTGCTGTTAAAATTATGAATTTAATATTTATGTTTAGTTATTTTAGATAACAAATTCTGATACAAACATTTTTAATCATACGTTCTAAAACATTCATTTCAATAATTTTTAAGAATTAACTTTTTGTTCCAGTTCTCGCTACATATACACTTAGCAACAAGATGGAACAATCTGATGTGAATTTAGAAAATTTTCAACAATTTTCTTGATTGACAGGGTTTTACACCATTACCGAAATACATACAAATAAAAATGCCTGAATACCGTGAAGAAACCATGATTGTAATTAAATTCTAAGACTTCAATATTAAATTTTTCCACGCGATAATTAAATCTAGAATATAAGCCCCTAATTTACCATATCCGCATAATATTTTCAAAACTGTAATTATGCTACATACTAATCGTAATTGTGAAAACTACAAATTTTGTGAAGGAATTTGGAGTTCGTATTAGAATACAAAGTTATAAATTTAGCCACCTCATGGAAAAAGATGCTACTGTAGTTTTAATTTTATTTTCAAGATTTTTTTTTCATTTACCGGATAGTTAAGGCCATGCCTCTTTAATTCCAATGCATACAATTTATTACATTAGTTAAATTCAAAAGAATATTTTGCACATACGCACATACATAAAAAAATTAATAGGACATAAGTTTGCTGCAAAATTTAGATTCAAAACTTGACAGATCAGATTGGATGAAGTTATTGCAAGTAACCTTGTAGTCGCAGGTTTGATTACTCTTTTTCAGTGATTAAATTCGTTATAGTTAAAAGCGAATGCACAGACTTAATTATTTCAGGATCTCGTAAAAAAGTGAATCTGTATAAGTAACTTCTTATTTAATTTATTATAATTCTGTCATTTTGTCATATTACCGCAGAATTTCATTCCAAATAAGAAGTTTATAATGTGCAGGTAAATCTCATAATAAAAGAATACAATACAGATAACAAAATAATGAAGTCCCCACTTTAAAATATATAGATTATTTTAAAGAACCAGGCAATACCTTTAAGTTAGAGAGGAAAAAAGTGTGTGTATGTGTTACAGTTATAAGAATAAATGTACTTATTAATCGCAATTTAATAAACTGAAAACTGATAATACTGCTTACATTTCCCTTATTTTTGATGAAGCAAATACATCAATTACTACATCAGTGTCGATCACTTCTAATTTTCCTCGTTCTACGCTTAAAAATGCTAAGCCACATAGATGATCTTATCCTATGGTTGAACTTTGTAATGTCTCATAGTCAGCACTTGATATTTGAAGAGCCTCTGGTGGGGAGGGTGAGTAGGGAGACGGTTGGTGCCAGGAACAGTCTGACGAAGCTGTGTTTGTTTTTTTTTTCTTTGAATATTGATTGATACTTACTCTTTGTACCCTACGCAGGCGTGAGAGAGATGTTAGCGAACCCAGATATGACTCCTTTATAATTTTGCTTCTTTGTTAATTAAATGTGTTTGTTTTCAAAATTTGGAGTCATTAGTTTGTTTCATAACAACTTAAATATGCCAAAAATAATTTAATGTACTGAACGAATGTTCGCAACATGCGATTCTTATTGAAACAGAAAGGGTAATTTGAAGTACTATTCTCATATTTGGAGAAACATCATTATATGATTATATGATGGTAAACATAGTTTAAGACGTTTAATTTCTATAAAATATTGATAATTTTAGAAAAAAACTTATTCTAATAATTTTAGAGAAAAATATCTTGGATAATGTGTTTATTATAAATAAAAAGTATAGCTAATTCTCGATGGAAAGAGGAAAGTTAAGGTGAAAATTAAAGTCAGAAGCAAAATCGTAAGAGTACAATGTATTCTGTCTTTAAACTCATTTTCATATGTTTTTATAGATAAATAAAAAATCTGTAATGTTACATAATTAAAAGCATATCCACACATTTTCCACAAATATATTTGTTTTTCAAAACTAAGTACTTAAAATTACATTAAGTAAAAAAATACATTAAAACCTTCAAGATCGCTTTTCTGGCAACTAAGTACTTTAATTGATTAGTAATTAAATAAACACTAAAGCTTTTATTTTTTCAGTGTGTTTGCCGATTTTAATATAACTTGACAAGCAAATCAAAAATTAATGATTTCCTGTAATTGGATTGGGTTCCTTTCCTAAAAATAATCCAATGCAAGGAAAAATCGGCTTCTAAATAGAATATTTTAAATTAATAATCAAGAAAATAGAATTAAATTATTTATTATTTTTTATCTAATGTTAAAATTACTTAATTTTTTAATCTAATGTTAAAATTAGTTTATATTTTAATCTTATGTAATAATAATGTAAGGATGAATGACTAATTCATCTTATGCAAAAATGGCCTAAATATTCTAAATTAATCCAATCTATATGAATATCCTAAATTTTACATGCTAAGTAATTAGCATAGATTTCATCAGATTATATTTTACTTTAATAATAATAATAATAATAATATATATATATATATATATATATATATATATATATATATATATATACATATATATATATATATATATATATATATATATATATATATATATATATATATATATACATATATATATCACGTCTTGGCCTGGACTTTAAGCATGTTTACATTAGTAAAAATTTTCTACCTTCCACTGGATTATAATATATTCCCACAAATATAAATATGTTTCATGTAATTCGTTATTTTAAGCATAATTAGTTTTAAGTTCGACTCCAATTGTTGTCGATAATTTCATTTTGAATCACCAGGGGGCAGGAAGAAGTTTGAGAATATATAATTTTTTTTCACTATAAAAGAGTTATCTTTCATTAATTTTTTGAGAAAAGAAATTGACTCATTAACCAGGTTTATTTTAAAATATGCTGCACTTTTCTGTAAGTGTTTTGTTTTTGATTTAATAGATATGATAATTTGCATTTAATGATTTATATGTGTTCCAAACTGCTTTCCAAAAAGTGGACACGATGAAAAAAAAATCAGTTTTCTCGGCAAATAATTTTGATTTGCTAATAGCGAACGCCTATAATGTTATTTGTAAAAACAAATTTTAAAAATATAAAGAAACTTAAGAACAATACAAGAGAAAAAATTACCCTGCACAGAATATTTCCTCACTTTAAGTTATCAGTCTCATAAAGGAAGGATCTCAACTCAGAAAATGATTTCTTTGTAAACACAAAAATATTTTCTAGTTTTTAAAAATGTTGAAAAATGATATGCAATTCAACCAATGAAGATGTTTTGATGACGTTTTTTGAATGCCTCTAAATTCGAATGTTCTTACTTGTTTATCTATCAGCATTTTACGTGTTATATCATTATCTGAGTATTTTTCTTAAAATTCACACAAAATAAATAGATTTTAAAATTATTTTTTAACATTAATATTTACAACTAATTTTATACATACCTATATATAGCCTTTAAAAACATTATCTAAAAGCCAAAAAGCAATTTGTTAAAACTATTAAGCCAAAAAACAGTTTGTTTTCCGCTATTTAAATGAATGCTTATACTTCAGTAGCTTGTTTCTGTTGTACATCTATTGAATTTTTTAAGTATAGCTTTTAACATGGATTATAAATGTAATATATATTTTTTAGTTTTAACATTTAGTTGAAATTATTGAAGATATTACACTCATCAGGATTTTTTTTTTATTATTTATCCTTAGCAAGAAACATTTTACATTATTATAATTTTGATGTGAATTTTTAAATTCAAAAGCATACTTTTGACAAAATTATAATAATGTAAATTGTTTCTTGCTAAGGATGAATAATAAAAAAAAATCAAGATGAGTGTAACACCTTCAATTCAATATCAAATCAATATCAATTCAATATCAAATCAATATCAATTCAATATCAAATCAATATCAATTCAATATCAAATCAATATCAATTCAATATCAATTGTAATATCAAATTCAAAATCCTACTTCCGTGTGTGGTTGCTAGTCCACCATCGGGCGCCTCCCCAGGTGGCGGATAGGGGAATGCTTCCGGAATATTTTTGTGTGGTACCGGGAAAATGAAATACCCGGGGCGGACCAAAACTAGCATGCCACGTCTGTCCAGAGTGAGCGGCTTCTACAGCGTCTGTCTCAGAGTGAGCGGCTTCTACAGCGTCTGTCTCAGAGTAAGAGCGGCTTCTACAGCGTCTGTCTCAGAGTAGAGCGGCTTCTACAGCGTCTGTATCAGAGTGAGCGGCTTCTACAGCGTCTGTATCAGAGTGAGCGGCTTCTACAGCGTCTGTCTCAGAGTGAGCGGCTTCTACAGCGTCTGTTCTCCATGTTAAGAGCGGCTTCTACAGCGTCTGTATCAGAGTGAGCGGCTTCTACAGCGTCTGTTCTCCATGTTAGGAGCGGCTGGCTTTTGGGGGACTTCAACCTCCGGTGCCCCAGACCTCCGGGTTCTCAAAGATGCTCACTTACTCTTTACCATGAATTTTTTTTGGACATTTTAGATATTTTTGGTTTTATGGAGGTTGTCTAGCCTAGCTAGACAACCTGAGATAATTAACAACAACAGCAACAAAAGCATACTTAAGGTACTCATAAACTGAAAAAATATTAGTATTTCTTAAGTTTTAATGAAATATAACACTAACCATCTACTTTTGGTGCAATAAGTCTGTGAAACTTACCTTCGTAAAACTCCATCATAGTATTTACCTTACTTACCACGTTCCTTCCTTAAATAGTTTACGAACACTCATTGTAAATGTAAATACCTAATCTCAGTACACAGACTAACGCCCACCTATTTATCTGTATGATGTTATTAACAATATGGCTTATTTTTAGACTAAAACAAATACTATTCGAAATAAAATTGTTAGTAAGTTAAATAGCAGGCTCACATTAGATTTCTCCAACCTTAAGATACTTAAGTCAAAAAAACTAGATAAATTTCACATCGTAGGTACATATTAGAGGAAAAAGGTTGTCATATTTTTAATAAAAATAATCAAGGGAAGCAAATAATTCAAATACTTATAAGAAACCAGTTTCTTAAGTATTATAGCATCAAGTATGTGTAAATTAAAAAAAAACTGAGCGTTTTCACAAATAAATCTATAAAACATTTTTTATTTTTCCAAAAATGCAAATTAGCCATATTTTTGAAGAAATAATTTAAAAATCTCTATATAATGTATAAAAAATAATAACATATCATTAATTGCAGGCTAAATTTAGAAAATGTTCTTTTCTTCAAAGTTGAGTAATGAAAAGACTTTATGCTATTTATCATCGTAGATATTAGATTTACAAAAATTAAAGTGTAATTTCCAATTTAGAAAAACGGAGCTAAAAATTAAAATTATTTAAATGTCTTATATTTATTGTATAAATTATAATTTCTAACTATCATATGTTACATTACTTATACTTTGTGTTTGTTAGTTCTCTTTGCTGTACAAAAATGTTTAGTTTGCTCAAAATAATTTAAATATTTCTGGTAAAGCGATAATTCAACGAGTTACATAAAATCTCATATTTAATAAAGTAATAATAGTAAAGACTAGTTTTATTTTGTGATTTTGAAATGTACCTTAAATACTAGTCTACTTCAAAATAGTAACTTAAAAGTTATAATGTTTAAACCAAAATACAGGGTGGCGCGCGGCAGACGGACGGATTTGAAAAGGTCATTGCTCGCTTCCTAACCGTTGGCACTGCTCGAAGGAGTCGTGGTTCGAAAGAGCGAGATCGGAAATCTGTCTCCATATCAAGGTCAGTCCACAAGATGGAATGGTCAGTAGTGAAGCGTGTGTTTTGCGTGGAAGCATATTTTTCAAACGGCCGTTCGATTGTCCGTGCGCAGCGCGCTTAACGTTCGGAATTCCACATCGCCCCTCGCAGTTTCCAGATTTGGCCCTCTGTGACTTTTTCTTGTGGGGCTACCTAAAATCCCTCGTCTACAACGACCGTCGTAGGACCCTGGAAGCCCTATATGCAACATTCAGGCCAGCAACCAACAGGTTCCTGTAGAAATGCTGGAAAGAGTACATGAAAATTTCAGGAAAAGGCTTATGCAATGCGGGGAGTGTGAGGGCCGCCATTTGGGCGATATTTTATTTAAAGCTATCTAAACTTTATTTTCCCTTGCCAGTATATATGAACAAAATTAAAAACATTGTTGTTGTTTAATATTTTGTATTTTATTGACTTTTGATATCTATCCGTCTGCTGTGCGCCACCCTGTATAATTAAAAAGTTCCCTAATGGTGTAAGAAAGACATTGATCACATATAAAGACTTAATATTAACATTGTAATCACTCATAAAAGATTGTTAATGCTCATTAAATGTCCGAAACTTGTTTTAATAGTAATAAAAAATATTTGACAGAAACAAAATTGAACTATTAATTTGAAATTGCTATTCTTCTGAGTAGTTATTTTAACCATTATTTAATATAATTTAGGAAGGAATTTTCTTTATATGCATAATAACAGTAAGATATCACATTAAAATAATATCATTAGAAAGACATTATCTACTACAAGTTATTGCTATTGCAACAGTAAATAATTTATGCTGAATAAGGAATGGCCAATTTTAATTTCAGTTTCTCGATGGGATGTATTATTTTAAATTCTACACAGAATTATGCTTTGCGCATTTTTTATTTGGTGCCATTGAATCTGCATGAACTTGCACTGTTGTCTTCGGACTTACACACTGTTCTAATCTTAGATGGGTTTTATGTGCATAACACTTTTTAATTCGCAGATGGACTGCACTCCTATTCAAACTGTGAAAAGGAATTTATTATAGGATAATTATCTAAACATAACCAATTTTATTAGCTATTACAGCTATTTATAACATGGATATTTTTAAATTAATGCAACTTCCTTAATGTCATTTTCATTGGTAATTTAATTGAAAATTAATGTATGAAAAACTTTTCGTGTCCTGTAAGATACAAGTAAAAACCTCGTTAAGAATAATTTTATTTTCTTATAAACTATACATTTAGGAAATTAATATCATTATTCCATATGAGAAATGTGACAGCAGTTATATATGTGCAATGCATTAAGTGTTTTCTGTGTTATGCCCTTCAGCACAAGAGTAGCAGCATCCTTCATTTTGTGTGGGTTTGCTATGAGTACACATAGTAGCATGTGTATTTCTTAACAGATGCAGCGTCTCAGAACTTTCTTCTTTACTATCCTATGTCAGGGCTAGGGAAAATAAGGGCAGGCTCATCGCTTTGATGTATCGCATGCCGCCTTGTCACCGGAGAGGGGAAGAGGGTGACGTCACTGGGCATCAACTGGCTGGCATTCTCTATGCTAGCTTGTGTCTGATCGCAGCTTTCTCATTCATTTTGGCTTGTTTAATGTTAATGTTTTCATTTTAAGCAAGAGTATTTTTTAAAGAAGAAAACATGACATCGTGTGCTGTTGCTACGTGTTCAAATATGTATCGAAATACAAAAGAAAAACACATAGTATTTCATCGATTTCCAAAAGAAAATCAAATGCTTTCGAAGGAATGGGTGCAAAAATGTCGAAGAAGTGACAAAATCAACATCAAGAATGCTAGAGTGTGCAGTGAGCATTTGATTTGAATGAATATATGGACGACATGCAAAATAGACTACTTGGTTTGCCAGAGAGAAAAATATTAAAACCGACGGCTCTGCCTAATCTTAAGTTACCGGCTTTAAACATAATTCAAAATACTCCAAGAGAACAGAGACAAACGAAAAGAAGAAGATTAGTAGAAGCTATTGAAAGAATTGAGTGCGTGAGTCCACATAAATTATGTGATGCAGAAAATCAGTGTGATGATGATATTAAGTGCCTTAAATGCAATGAATATTTAAAAAATATTGAAGAAATGAAAAAAAGAATATTAGAATATCTCTTTCCCTAGCCCTGACCCTATGTAAGGTTGCATGTATTTAGCAGTTGGATAGAATGAATTGTACATCCAAATAAAAGTGGTACCATTTAAAATACATACTTTGCATGTTTTTGTATAATTTTTAAAAAGCAAAAAAATAATAATCTATTAGAGTAATTTAAAATGAAGAAATTTCTCTGTGCTTTCATATAAATTTAATGAATAATATGAAGTATAAAGAATAACAGTTATCTTTAAATTATTTTGGTGTGGATTTTGTATGCTTTTTTGATAGTCCCAGCTGAAAAAAAATGTTTATGCACTTCTTAATGGATAAATATAATTTTTTGTTCATTTAAATTTACTAATAGCCAAAATTTATTAGCTAAATTACTTTTTTCTAATCTCGAACCTAAATCTTAGGTAGAATATCACTTGCCATTTTTTTTAAAGTATATGAGTCCAAAATATTGTGCCCGACACCTGACTGACCTTCAAAAAAAGGTCAGTCAGGTGCCGGGCACAATATTTTGGACAAAGAGATCCTCTAAAATGAAAACGCTTCGGCAGGAATGTTCTCACGAGTGTAAGGCTACAGTATAGCCTCAATAACAAAAGTATAGGCAAACGTTTCATATATCAAATGTTAGGACAAAGGTTCAATAACAATTTCGCAAAGTTTCAATAACAACTGAAACTGATCTTTCTTTATCGTTGCTTGACAGCTGAAGTAAAACCAGACTTTTCTGTTACTATTAACATAGTTAAATTCTTATAAGTTTACATTAATAATATTTAAATTATATTGAATTTTCTTTTTTTGCAAATAATTTTTTGTAACGTTATTGCAGTGAAAATAAGATTAAATTTTCACATTTTTTATCATAAAAGAAAATCAAAAATATTAATGAAATAATGCTTGTTAAATAAAATTATTTAATCTCTTATGTATATAAGAAATTTAAAGTAGCACGTCAAATAATATTTCAAATCATAAAAATTCCGAAAAATTATTTTACACTTTTGAATTTTTAAATAATTATTACATTCAGAGATGTCCAATGGAAATAATATTCATTAAAACTTTTTTTTTTGTTTTTATTTTGAGTAAAACAAACTTATTTGATTTCTTAATATTATTATTATCACTTAGTTTAGTATATAACTTGACTTAGAAAGCCTGTATAATAATTAAGACTCATAAAGGGCACTTTGTCCTTGGTGTAATCACAAAATAAAATAAGGTGTATATTATGAGTCTGTAATCTCCCTGAATTAATAAATCCAAAAATTACCCTGTATATAACATTAACACAAATAATTTGATTAATATACTGAAATACAAACCTCTCATATGCATAAAAATTGGAACTAACCACTCTAATATTCCAGAAATTTTATATGAAAAACTTAAGATATTTTCGTACAATAGTATCACAAACTTTGAACAAAATGTGAAACATAAAAAGGAAAGGATTAAAAGAATAAAAAGCGATAATCTAACTGATTAAAAAATGAAAATCGAAAGCATGATTAAAAGAACATTATTCTTATAAGGAACTAAACCATGCAAAATTATTATTAATAAGGAAATATAAAAGTAAGAGTTACGTTTATTGCGATCTCTTGGTTCTTCCCCAGTTTTCATCAACAACATTTTTTCCAAATCTGATTCTTCCCTGGAGCTTTTTTTTATCTTCCCCTGGACATGACACAATAATTATAAAATGCAAAGTTTATTTCTCCGAATAAAATTGGTATTATGATAAAACTAAGATTGAAACTTTCTGAAAACTTTTGTTTATCTTTGAAATGATTTGGTGCCCCTCGCCCAACAGCACCCGGGGCATGATAACCCCCCTTGCCCCCCCCGTCGCTACTTCTCTGATATATATATATGTATAGGAATCCTATATACCGTATTTGACGGCGTATCAGCAAACTTCAGGCAGGCCTAGCCTGCTTTTGAGGTCACCTGGGCGCAGAATACAAAAACTCATTTTTCTCCTAAAATTATTTTTTATAATAAAATAAGTAGCATGGTTAGTCTTGGAACGTGATGCATTACTAAAGTAAACCATTCGTTTGTCTGTACATTGAGTATTTCCTAAGATATTGGAGACTATTGAAATCAATGTAAGTGGGAATCAGAAGTCACACGTACCATATGGGCGCCCTATACAAAAACAGATTTTTCTCCTAAAATATATTTTTTATAATAAAATAAGTAGCATGGTTAGTCTTGGAACGTGATGCATTACTAAAGTAAACCATTCGTTTGTCTGTACATTGAGTATTTCCTAAGATATTGGAGACTATTGAAATCAATGTAAGTGGGAATCAGAAGTCACACGTACCATATGGGCGCAGTATACAAAAACAGATTTTTCTCCTAAAATATATTTTTTATAATAAAATAAGTAGCATGGTTAGTCTTGGAACGTGATGCATTACTAAAGTAAACCATTCGTTTGTCTGTACATTGAGTATTTCCTAAGATATTGGAGACTATTGAAATCAATGTAAGTGGGAATCAGAAGTCACACGTACCATATGGGCGCCCTATACAAAAACAGATTTTTCTCCTAAAATATATTTTTTATAATAAAATAAGTAGCATGGTTAGTCTTGGAACGTGATGCATTACTAAAGTAAACCATTCGTTTGTCTGTACATTGAGTATTTCCTAAGATATTGGAGACTATTGAAATCAATGTAAGTGGGAATCAGAAGTCACACGTACCATATGGGCGCCCTATACAAAAACAGATTTTTCTCCTAAAATATATTTTTTATAATAAAATAAGTAGCATGGTTAGTCTTGGAACGTGATGCATTACTAAAGTAAACCATTCGTTTGTCTGTACATTGAGTATTTCCTAAGATATTGGAGACTATTGAAATCAATGTAAGTGGGAATCAGAAGTCACACGTACCATATGGGCGCCCTATACAAAAACAGATTTTTCTCCTAAAATATATTTTTTATAATAAAATAAGTAGCATGGTTAGTCTTGGAACGTGATGCATTACTAAAGTAAACCATTCGTTTGTCTGTACATTGAGTATTTCCTAAGATATTGGAGACTATTGAAATCAATGTAAGTGGGAATCAGAAGTCACACGTACCATATGGGCGCCCTATACAAAAACAGATTTTTCTCCTAAAATATATTTTTTATAATAAAATAAGTAGCATGGTTAGTCTTGGAACGTGATGCATTACTAAAGTAAACCATTCGTTTGTCTGTACATTGAGTATTTCCTAAGATATTGGAGACTATTGAAATCAATGTAAGTGGGAATCAGAAGTCACACGTACCATATGGGCGCCCTATACAAAAACAGATTTTTCTCCTAAAATATATTTTTTATAATAAAATAAGTAGCATGGTTAGTCTTGGAACGTGATGCATTACTAAAGTAAACCATTCGTTTGTCTGTACATTGAGTATTTCCTAAGATATTGGAGACTATTGAAATCAATGTAAGTGGGAATCAGAAGTCACACGTACCATATGGGCGCCCTATACAAAAACAGATTTTTCTCCTAAAATATATTTTTTATAATAAAATAAGTAGCATGGTTAGTCTTGGAACGTGATGCATTACTAAAGTAAACCATTCGTTTGTCTGTACATTGAGTATTTCCTAAGATATTGGAGACTATTGAAATCAATGTAAGTGGGAATCAGAAGTCACACGTACCATATGGGCGCCCTATACAAAAACAGATTTTTCTCCTAAAATATATTTTTTGTCATAAAGTGATTATTACAGTTAGTCTTAGAATGTGATTTAATACTAAATGAAACCATTCATTTGTGAATAGATGGAGAATATCTTAAGAAATTGGGGAATTTTTAAATCAATGTATATCGGAATCTGAAGTCACTTGTGTCATTTTGTCTTGTCCTTGTGAACACCATGTCGATGGGAAACTTACAATATTACCGCAGCAAAATTAAATGTTATAAGATGAGTCTGAATACATAATTTTATGTGAATACTTGAATAATTTTTTGTGTGAGATATAGTAATTCCTTTTTTTCCTGAAATTTATTAGAATTCACTTGAGTCTATTGAGCGTATTATACAAAAATTCATTTTTTACTAAAAATTTAATTTTATAATAAAATGAATACCACAATTATTTTTAGAATGTGATTTTATACCAAATGAAACCGTTTGTTTGTGCATTCTCTGGGTATTTCTTAAGATATAATGAAATTTCGAAATAAATGTAGCGGGAATCGTAAGTCACACGTACCATATGGGTGAACTATACAAAAAACTAATTTTATTCCTGAAATATATTTTTTGTAATAAAAAAATGCTACAGTTTTTCTTAGAATGTGATGTAATTTTAAATGAAACTATTTATTTGTCTATTCATTGGGTAGTTCCTAAGATATTGGGGACTTTTGACATCAATGTAAGCAGGAAAGAGAAGTCACTTGTGTCACAAGGGCGCAGTATACAAAAACTCATTTTTCTCCTAAGATGTGTATTTATAAAAAAATGAATATGACAGTTAGTCTTAGAATTTGATTTATTACGAAATAAAACTATCGCTTGTGCATAGATTCAGAATTTCTCAAGCTATTGGGGAATTTTTTATAAATCCATGTACATGTACGGAAGCTAAAGTCACTTTTGTCATTTGGTCCTGTGCATGTGAATATAATGTCCATGGGAAATTCTAAATTTTAACGCAAAGAAATTAAATTTTAAAACATGATTTAAATTCCAGTAATTTTTGTGAAATATTTATAAGTTTTTGTGTGAAATATAGTTCCTTTTTTGCTAAAACTTTTTAGAATTCATTTGAGTCATTTGGGCGCCTTATACAAAAACTCATTTTTCTCTAAAAATTTATTTTTTATAATAAAATGAATATGACAGTTAGTCTTAGAATGTGATTTATTACGAAATTAAACCATTCGCTTGTGCAGGGATTCAGAATTTCTCAAGGTGTTGGGGAATTTTGAAATCCATGTGCATCGGAATCTGAAGTCACTTGTGTCATTTGGGCTTGTGCATTTGAATGTAATGTCCATGGGAAAATTGAAATTTTACCACGAAGAAATAAAATTTTATAACATGAGTTAAATTGCAGTAATTTATGTGAATACGTAAATAACTTTTTGTATGAGATACCCTTTTTGCTGAAACCTATTAGAATTCATTTGAGTCAATTGGAAGCATTATACAAAAACTCATTTTTCTCTAAAAATTTATTTTTATAATAAAATGAATATGACAGTTAGTCTTAGAATGTGATTTATTACGAAATTAAACCATTCGCTTGTGCAGAGATTCAGAATTTCTCAAGCTGTTGGGGAATTTTGAAATCCATGTACATCGGAATCTGAAGTCACTTGTGTCATTTGGGCTTGTGCATGTGAATGTAATGTCCATGGGAAAATTGAAATTTTACCACGAAGAAATAAAATTTTATAACATGAGTTAAATTGCAGTAATTTATGTGAATACGTAAATAACTTTTTGTATGAGATACCTTTTTTGCTGAAACCTATTAGAATTCATTTGAGTCAATTGGAAGCATTATACAAAAACTCATTTTTCTCTAAAAATTTATTTTTTATAATAAAATGAATATGACAGTTAGTCTTAGAATGTGATTTATTACGAAATTAAACCATTCGCTTGTGCAGAGATTCAGAATTTCTCAAGGTGTTGGGGAATTTTGAAATCCATGTACATCGGAATCTGAAGTCACTTGTGTCATTTGGGCTTGTGCATGTGAATGTAATGTCCATGGGAAAATTGAAATTTTACCACGAAGAAATAAAATTTTATAACATGAGTTAAATTGCAGTAATTTATGTGAATACGTAAATAACTTTTTGTATGAGATACCCTTTTTGCTGAAACCTATTAGAATTCATTTGAGTCAATTGGAAGCATTATACAAAAACTCATTTTTCTCTAAAAATTTATTTTTTATAATAAAATGAATATGACAGTTAGTCTTAGAATGTGATTTATTACGAAATTAAACCATTCGCTTGTGCAGAGATTCAGAATTTCTCAAGGTGTTGGGGAATTTTGAAATCCATGTACATCGGAATCTGAAGTCACTTGTGTCATTTGGGCTTGTGCATGTGAATGTAATGTCCATGGGAAAATTGAAATTTTACCACGAAGAAATAAAATTTTATAACATGAGTTAAATTGCAGTAATTTATGTGAATACGTAAATAACTTTTTGTATGAGATACCTTTTTTGCTGAAACCTATTAGAATTCATTTGAGTCAATTGGAAGCATTATACAAAAACTCATTTTTCTCTAAAAATTTATTTTTTATAATAAAATGAATATGACAGTTAGTCTTAGAATGTGATTTATTACGAAATTAAACCATTCGCTTGTGCAGAGATTCAGAATTTCTCAAGGTGTTGGGGAATTTTGAAATCCATGTACATCGGAATCTGAAGTCACTTGTGTCATTTGGGCTTGTGCATGTGAATGTAATGTCCATGGGAAAATTGAAATTTTACCACGAAGAAATAAAATTTTATAACATGAGTTAAATTGCAGTAATTTATGTGAATACGTAAATAACTTTTTGTATGAGATACCCTTTTTGCTGAAACCTATTAGAATTCATTTGAGTCAATTGGAAGCATTATACAAAAACTCATTTTTCTCTAAAAATTTATTTTTTATAATAAAATGAATATGACAGTTAGTCTTAGAATGTGATTTATTACGAAATTAAACCATTCGCTTGTGCAGAGATTCAGAATTTCTCAAGGTGTTGGGGAATTTTGAAATCCATGTACATCGGAATCTGAAGTCACTTGTGTCATTTGGGCTTGTGCATGTGAATGTAATGTCCATGGGAAAATTGAAATTTTACCACGAAGAAATAAAATTTTATAACATGAGTTAAATTGCAGTAATTTATGTGAATACGTAAATAACTTTTTGTATGAGATACCTTTTTTGCTGAAACCTATTAGAATTCATTTGAGTCAATTGGAAGCATTATACAAAAACTCATTTTTCTCTAAAAATTTATTTTTATAATAAAATGAATATGACAGTTAGTCTTAGAATGTGATTTATTACGAAATTAAACCATTCGCTTGTGCAGAGATTCAGAATTTCTCAAGCTGTTGGGGAATTTTGAAATCCATGTACATCGGAATCTGAAGTCACTTGTGTCATTTGGGCTTGTGCATGTGAATGTAATGTCCATGGGAAAATTGAAATTTTACCACGAAGAAATAAAATTTTATAACATGAGTTAAATTGCAGTAATTTATGTGAATACGTAAATAACTTTTTGTATGAGATACCCTTTTTGCTGAAACCTATTAGAATTCATTTGAGTCAATTGGAAGCATTATACAAAAACTCATTTTTCTCTAAAAATTTATTTTTTATAATAAAATGAATATGACAGTTAGTCTTAGAATGTGATTTATTACGAAATTAAACCATTCGCTTGTGCAGAGATTCAGAATTTCTCAAGGTGTTGGGGAATTTTGAAATCCATGTACATCGGAATCTGAAGTCACTTGTGTCATTTGGGCTTGTGCATGTGAATGTAATGTCCATGGGAAAATTGAAATTTTACCACGAAGAAATAAAATTTTATAACATGAGTTAAATTGCAGTAATTTATGTGAATACGTAAATAACTTTTTGTATGAGATACCCTTTTTGCTGAAACCTATTAGAATTCATTTGAGTCAATTGGAAGCATTATACAAAAACTCATTTTTCTCTAAAAATTTATTTTTTATAATAAAATGAATACCACCATTATTTTTAGAATGTGATTGTTTACTTAATGAATATTACTATACCAATCCTATTTTCTGAATATGTGGATATGGTCCAAAATAGTTTGCGAGCTGCTAAAATAAGCTTTCTGCGATTTTCGATGTTGTCAGAAAAAGATTTTCCTCTATGATGGTTTTAACAGCATTGATCAATGGACAGAACTTTCCGGTAGACCTAATGACTTTCTTATATAAAAATACAGGTAACCCTCCTATAACACGGTTTCGCTATAACACGATTCGTAAATTGCGGGAAAATTCCTACAACACGTCATCCTATAACACGGTTTTGTTCCAATGTTAGAGCTTGTTATCGGTCGGCGGCATCCCTGGATGCAAATCAAATAGATTTTGAGGACGATGATGAAGATTGTGCAGTTAAGAATTTAACATTAAAAGAATTACAAGAAGGCCTATGCTTAGCGGAAAATCTCGAGTCATTTTTCTTGAAAACAGACCCTTCCACGGAAAGAAGTCGAAAATTCAAAAGGGAACTGCAAAACTGTTAGCTAGTAAGAACTAGTCAGCAAAGTTCGATTACAGATTTTTTTAAGAGGGGAAAATATACAAAAACTTTAAATAGAGAAAAAAGTTCTGAAAGTGAAGGCGATATCGTTCCACCCAAAAACGTTCTCGGTTGATTGTACTGAGCAGTGACGACGAATAAATTCATTAAATTAGGGTTGCGTTAGATTAAAATATTTTTTTCTTACTTTGTGTTGGATATACATTTATTATTTAATAAAAATTAAGTTGTTTATGTCGAATTTAAAAAAAAATATTTGTTTTTAATAAGTTTTTGGAACGTAACCCCCCTTTTTGTACTAGTTCTGGGTCTCATACAACACGATTTCACACAACACGGCATTTTCTAGGAACCTAACTACCGTGTTATAGGAGGGTTACCTGTATTTCTCTTAGCATACTTACAGCTGTGGTTATCTAATGGTGTGAAAACGTTATTCACGTAATCGGTATAGGAAGCGTTTTCGATACTTGATTTACCAGAAGATCGTCTTTTGACACTGCCTGATGGACGACGTGACAGCCTAAGTCTGTTTATAGGCAATTTAACAGCATCTGAGCTCTAGTCTTCCGGTTGGTCTTTTCATAGACTTTCCACATGTCCTAAAAGAGGAATCATATCCACATGTCCTAAAGAGGAAATGGTTGTTATTCAATACAAGCCTAAGGAATTCGTCTGTAAAAAAAGTGCGACCAATGATGTTAAATAGTAGGGCTTGTGTAATAATGTTGTTGTTGCTCCAGCATGCGACCCTGAGTTCGGCTCAACCAGTTAATAAAAAACAGCA
Organism: Latrodectus hesperus; assembly: GCA_037975125.1. Lineage (NCBI taxonomy): Eukaryota > Metazoa > Arthropoda > Arachnida > Araneae > Theridiidae > Latrodectus > Latrodectus hesperus. Next base: position 27,930,540 of record CM075861.1, read on the forward strand.
GGACGGAGTGTTTGTAATTGTGAAGCAAGGACCCAGCAGAAGACCCTCTGCCACCTCCAGAAGTATCATTTCTCCTGGAGGAAATTGTGTCCTCGCCCACTTTTAACATACTCTAGCCGACCTTAGTGAGGCCGACGGATCTTCGGTTAAACTGGGATTCGAACTCACTATCTTCCGATGATGAGAACGACGCGCTAACCAACCAGGCCACCGCGGCCTTTGTACAATGATATAAGCAAATATGGAAAACGCAAATTAATATTTTAGAATACAAAAGCAAATTAATGCAATAATGTTTAAAGTCATTTATTATAATAAGCGTTCAAATTTTTCATGTTTTTATCTTTAATAAAAAGGATTAAATATATTTGATAAATAAATTATTCACATGCAGATTACAAGTGCAATATTTTATAACAGAATGATTGTAAACTTCATTTTTTATTGAATAAAATTTTCACGGAATTAATTCTGAGATCAAAATAGACCAAATATCTAACTACTTCTAATATAATATTTTTACTCTTTTGTTCCATCAATTTATTTTTATTTAAAATCATGTTAATAATTTATTTAATTTGCTCTTTATTTGTGACTTTATATATTTCAATAATTTATCAAATTTCAGTTAATATAATAATATTAAATTCAGGCATTTAATTTCAAACCATTAAAAATAGTAGAATTAATTATATAATAAAACTTATAATTGGAATAAATGTTTAAAATATGTACTTAACCAAAGCATGACAAATTCTTTTGTATTTATATATTCTGATAATCGCTATTTTATTGGTTAGAAATAAGCTCAATTTTTGTTCTTTATTACTCCCTCAATTACAAAAAATGATAATAATATTATCAATAATCATTATAGAAAAGAGTACTTTCATGTATCATTGTTTTTAATTTCATATCTTTTACACGTACGTTTTGGCAAGAGTAAGTCAGATTTTGAAATCCAAAATTATTTTAATTGTTTATTGAATGAATTTAATCAAATCTAATAGGCATAATTAATAAACAATTCTTGTTTATGGTATTTATATCTTTAGTATTGATAATTTTTAGCATGATATTTTTTAAAAATATTTTTAATAAATTTTTTTGTTTAACTATAATTAATAAAAATGCTACTCGCGTCATAAATTTTATTAAAATCTGTCCAAATAATTTTAACGTAATATTAACATTATTCCGCTTTAAAACACATTATAAAATTACAAATTACTTTCAAAATAAATGACAAAAATATTTCTAATCAAATTTCTGAAATGAGAATAATATATATAATGAAACAAACATCTATACAGCTAGGTATGACTTCAGAAAAACTTTAAAAAAAGTTATAGATGAATATATCTCTCTTCAGTTTCATTTATTTACAAAATCTAGTTTTTTTGCAGTTGTTACTATTTACAGCTTTATTTAAAGCTAAAATAAAGTATTTAAGAAATGTATTTATGTATACTCGTAATATATATATAGATATGTATGTATGTATTATTCAAAACAAAAAATAAATAAATACTGGTATAATTTTTGTTGTTGTTGTTGTTACTTCTGACACTTGGACAAGCTAAGCTCGCTATGCCGTTGGCAGTGCGAATTAAGTCAAAAGGGTGCGTCTTTCGTTTGGAACAGAGCACCACGAAGGTGAAAGTACGTCTTTGCTCTAATTAAGGTGCCTCGTCATTTTGAACCAAAGTCAGGTGACGAGGCCACACCTGAGCTGGCACCCTCCTTCACATCCACGCCACACCAGCGGAAGGACTTTGGACGTCACAGATTAACGTAGACACGTCCCCAACCTACGGAGTTCCAGCAACCCAGTGAAGGAGAGTACACCGTGGTCACCCTCCCAACCACTGCCTGCGGCAAATGATGCTTCACTTTGCTGAGCTTACGGGAAGCGGCATGAAGCTACTGAGCCACTGGAGCTCTGGTATAATTTTTAAATATGTATATTTATATAGAGGCTTTGACAATTAATAACAAATACACAAAAGAGAAATTTCGAAAAGTATTTTTAATATAGAACAAAGTGGTGATATATATATTTATGTAAAAGACTATAACAAAGAATTCATAAGGTTTTATAAATATTTTGTTGCATTTTCATCTCCAGTAAAATCCTTTAAAATTTAGAATCTTTTGTAAAATTCTTGAAACACTGAATTTTTTACACTTAAATAAAATAATGTTTTTCACTAGAAAAGTTATCTATTTACTGATGAAAAGTTTTTATTTTTTTATTTATTTATTTATTTGTATTAATTTATTAAATAATTTTTTGCAATTTCTTGAAGATAGTTTAGTCAATATCTAATAGATAACAGCACTATTTATTTTAAATTTGGGCAATTTTCTGTTTTATTTATTTATTTATTATAGTTTTATTTTTCTATACACAGGATTCTGTGTTTAAAAAACTCTATAATTGGTATCTTCTTAACAATAAATTCAATGTCCATATATAAAGCAATATTATACCAACATTTCTATGGAATGATTATAAATATAGACGACACCAGAACTTACAAAACATGTAGGAACTGCCCGGCCATCATAAATGAAGTTCTCTTTCAGGGAAATATCTATGATTCCTTAACTGCATACTGGAGATTTAAACCGAATTATGTATAAAGTGAAAATAAACAGCATAAAATAAAAAAGGATATTAATAGGGTATGATGATTCCCCTTCATCTGTATACAAAGTTTACTCCTTATGACCATGCATTCATTTAGGTGGTCAACCATCGCAGAATTAAGCAGTTGCCATTCTTCTTGTAGAGCAGTTTCCAGCTCAATAAGAGTGGCTGGAGGTGGGAAACGTGAAGATACAGCACGGCCGAGAGTATCCGAAAGATTTTCAACGGGATTAAGGTCGGGCGAATATGCTAGCCACGCCATACGCGCAATCCCTTCACCCTCCAGTTAGTCATCGACGATGTCATCTCTATGGGGACGTGCGTTATCGTCCATTAAAACAAAAGTAGAGCCAACTGCTGAAGCGTACAATCTCACAATGGGTTCTAGGACTTCATCTCGATACCGAACAGCCATCACGGAACCCCGTTTAAGGATGTGCAGGTCGGTGCGGTATCTTAATGAAATCCCTCCCCACACCATAATGCTTTCGCCTCGGAATGCGTGATGTTCGGTGATTGCGTGTTCCTTGTTCACTCCATATCCTTATACGCTTGTCATCTGGCTCCAGAGCAAATCTTGACTCATCAGTAAATATGACATTGCCCTAGTCAGACACAGTCCAATTGACATTTTCCCGACACCAGTTTAATCATGCCCCTCTTGATTGGACGGATAGACAAACACAAACTCGAGGTACCCAGGCGTACAGTCCACTCATATAAAATCTTCGGCGTGCAGTAGCTGCAGATATCACCTTACCAATGGACGCTGTAACCATAGATGTCACACGTGTGGAGGTCGCTCTGCGATTCCGCTTGGCTAAAATCGCAATATATCGATCTTCCGCGGGGTTTGTAACCCTTGGGCGATTGGCTACGGGCCATCGGACAACTGTCTGTGAGGTTTGGAATTGTTTTCCGTAAATGTGAAATTACAGAATGATGAACGCCGATGAAAAGAGCAACATCTGAGATCGACTGTCCTGCTTCAATGCACCTCACAGCACGCCAGCGCTCAGAATCTTCTATTCGTCTTCTGGAAGTCATAGAAGCACGTATGGCTTGAAAACAAATTGTATAAAACACCTTCTATCAGCACTTACAATCACCTTCTGTAACCCTTCATAAAGCTGGTATCTTATAAGACTGCCCTTTTTGCATATTTCTTGACATGATATCGCGATTGGTTGTTACCTAACATATTTGCATACTTTTATCTACCTCTGCAGCGATTTGCATCCTCTTCAATTCTGATTGGCTTCCGGAAATTAGCATTTTCCTCTCCGTGCTTAACTTTAGGAAGTGAGTGTATTATAAAAGGGATAAGAGGAATTATAAAAACCAATAAGCAGTTCAAAAAAATTGTAAGAAATTTTTAATTTTTCTTATTAAAATGGTAGCTGTTCTTTTTTAATAAGGGGTGTGTTATGTTTCTGTGTCAATGGTTATATTCTACTCTGTATTTTTGGGGTTAGAAAATGTCCGTATATTTTTATACTGTACAATCAACAGAGTTCTATATATATATGCATATATATACATACATATATATATATATATATATATATATATATATATATATATATATATATCCTTTTTTTAATAAGGAATTAACAGTGATAAAAGGAAAAAAAAGGAAAAGAGAAATTTATTACAAATGATAAATTACTTATCGTATTGATTTTATTTGAATAATTCACAGGAATTGCACACGTTGATATCCCTGGCAACGTGATAGGCGATGAGCTTACAGAAGAGGGCCGTGATTTTCCTCAGCCATCCAAATGCTTGACCTTCATTGGCGAAAATTAATTTGTCTGCAAGTTAAAAAGTTTTTCATTCCAGAATTAAACAGTGGCAGAACTATTTCAAATATAACAGCCAGACTTAGGTCAAAACTCTTGAAGGGCATGAGAATTCCTGCAAATGGACAAAGGAGTTACACCAGGCTTTGTCTTTACTGCTCGGATAACACACAACTGTCTCTGCAACAAATCTATGCCTGTCCAGCAATGCTGGGCATGCTTTTTAACATCAGCACAGAGGATCCTGTGGGGCTTCTATTTACAGATAAAGCAGTAGAGATCGCCAAGGCTAACTTGGACAGCTTCGGAGACATTTAGGGTTCTTGCACGTACTCCATGGACACGAAATCATCATCATAGGAATTGCAGACCACAAGTTGAAATGAAATTTTGAAGTTCTTTTTTTCTTTCTTCAGTATTCAATATAAATTATAAAATATATTAAGTGCTATCTATTTCTTCTCAAATCGTTAATTATTCTAAAAATATATTTAAATTAATAAGGAATCTGAAACAAATCTTTGAAATCAGTTCTCAATAGAATGTACAAAATAACTTTTGTTTGTATCCAATGAATAAGAATATTTTTGATAAATTAAGCTCATAGACTTCTGTTATCAAGTTCATTATTAGAGATTAACGTACAAAGATAAATAATATAAAAGTATTAAAAAATAATTAAAAGAAAATTTTTAATATTGGCGTATATATATATTGTCGCGTAGATGAAGTGAATGTAGTAAAGCCAATGGAAACGAAAGCGCTCAAGATTAAATTTATTATTAAATCTAATCAGTCGCTATTTATATACAATTTCGGAACCTTCCAGACTTAGAAGGCCCGCAGAAAATTGGACACTGAAATTTACATGAATTTGCATAATTAACTTAAATTAAGAAATTAACAGAAATAAATTTTAACGCAACTTGCCCCGCTTGCCTTTGAACCCGCAACCTCTGGCTCGCGAGTCCGAAGCTTTACCGACTGAGCCACGAAGTCCTTGATCAGGAGGAATAATTTTCGCTACAATATATATAAGCAAGACATTTGTCTTAAAATTTAAATGAGATAGTTTATAAATATTGTAATTAGGTACTTGCATATGACGTCATTGGGTCCTTGCGGACGAAATTGTCTGCTTACTTTCTAGAGGAAAATTGAAAATAAACATAAGTTAAGATTCATCTTGTGAAATGTATACAATAATCCTTGATGAATTAGTATTAATCGCTTGCAAACTAAAATGAAATGAAAAAGAAACACGAGTGTAGATTTGTGGTAAAAACACACTTCTATTTATGGATTCAATTTTCATGGGTCTCAAAATGCCTGCAGGAACCTAGAGAAAACATATTAACAATCGCCACGTTTTCCGTTTGCAGCTGTCATCTTCTTCTCGAAGTGAAAGTATATGATCATTAATTTAAAATTTTATTAATTCATAAAATTAAAAAAAAATTTAAATCGTCCTTGCCGATTTAAATTAATTATAAAACGGATGTTTTGTTTTATCTTTTTCATTTTGCTTTTTCTTCTGTTCTCTTGTCAACGTGTAAATGACTTGATTCAATGAAAAACGGCTTCGCAAACTGATGCTCTGGTTTTTCGAAATCATTTTATTAACAAAATGAACTTCGACACTATTCTCAGACATTCGAGGGTGAACTTTCGCCTTGTTTGCTGCCGCTCAAAGTATGTGATTTGAAGGCAGGCAGCGAATTCATCGACAAGTCGGATTTGCGACACCGTCTCAATACGATGTCTAATTAATTCCGTGTATCACTAAGTATGAAACTTTATCTGACGTCATGGATATTTTTAACCAATGAAAATTTAACAAAGTGATGTAATCATGATCTCAACTGGAACGATGGAAACAACCACTTTATGGTTAACAAAAGAATGTGTATGTGTTGTTGCTAATGACACTTGGACAAGCCAAGCTCGCTTTGCTTTGGCTATGCGAAATTTAATTTAATTGGGAGCGTCTTTTGTTTAATCAGTGCACCATGAAGGTAAAAGTACGACTTTTGCTCTTCAAATCCACCGATAGATGGCAGCACCAGAGGATATACTCCCTCAATTTTGGCATTGATCTGAAGGGGGAGTAAATTTCTCCAGACCATTGCACCCATGGTAACTGCTCAACGACCGACCACAGGACTTTCGATTCCACAGATTTAACGAGCACGTATATCGCCTGTACTCGGTGGGTCTTTGGCGGCATTGGGAATCGAACCCCACCCTTCCGGATGGAAGGCTGATACCCTAACCACTAGGCTACCACGGCCCTCAATAATGTGACGACAACGTGGGATGCAAGTGTTTCGGAAATGGTTACAATGTGTATGTAAATTGATTATGTGACTGAAATGATTTTCTCGAAATGAAAATGTTGGAAGTTTAAAAAATAAAGTACAACCAGAATATATTATAATTCAAAATTTACAAACACTTAGGATGGCCGCAAATTAACAAGGAGAGGAACATGACAGGCGAAAAATTATTGACCAATAAAAGCAAGTTATTTTTGTGCTGCGAACCATTCCAAAGAAGTATCAGAGGACCATGATAACGGTAATTATGTTCTCTTCTCTATCATTCAAATTTTGTTTCTCATCTTCAGCAGAAATGGAATGGTCTCAAGGGCTAAATTTTAAAATCTATCCATGGAGAAGTTGATGTAGTTTAAAAGGAAATATGAAGCGTTCATGTGACGACAACGTGGGATACAAGTGTTTCGGAAATGGTTACAACGAGTGAACCTTGGTATTCTCTAAATATGTTGATACTGAATTTTTACTTAGGAAATCCAATCTACCATTTGTTTATTTGCAGCAATAATGTGTTTCTTTTTTCTATTTTTATTTATTTGTTTTAGCTGAGTTACACCGATCAACATTAATTTCCATCGAAGATGATATGACATCATATGTTGCAAACAACATTACAAGAAATTGAATTTGTTCTTCAGATGAAAGTTAGTAAAGAAAAATTATATTTGTTTTAGAGTTAAGCTTTTCCAGAGTACAAAAATATACAAATGCTTACAAACATCAAGTAATTTTACAGGTATTATTCATTATAGATTCAAAATTAATAATTATTATTAAAATTGAAATTGAATCAGAAATATATGAATTGTTAGAAATATGTTTATCTATTATTATTTGAATTGCTTTGTGCAATTAATTTTAGTTTTAATCAGATTCAATTTTCATGAAATTTGATACATTATTTTGGGTTTTCTGAAACGACAAAAAAACCCAACATACATTATTTATTTTATTATATTCATACAAACACATATATGTAATATTAAATTCAAACCAAATTGAAATAATTGAATTAGTTATTTGTTAAATACATTTATTTATTGTATTTCTGAATTTATCAATATTCCCTCGTTTTTATTTTTACTCTTAAAATTCTAGATTTAAAAGCTCAAGTGCCATCTGATTCCAAAACCTTTTTCTGCATTTTGAACACTCCCATTGCCCCATCTGTTTCCCGTAGATTCAATACTAACCAGAAAAGAAGACTTCTAACCATGATGAGGACAATTTCACAGCAATCTGTTAAATGAAACTTCACACTAATTCTAAATTATGAATTTATAAATAGTAAATTTATGAAATAAATACTACACACACTCTAATGTGGCAAAGATAGTTTTCAAAAAGTATTTTATTTAACAAATAAACTGCTGGCAACCCAAATAGCAACACCAAGAAAGACACGCGATATCACAACAAAATTTATTTTTATAGATGACATGTTGAGGCCAAGTATTATATGAATTAATTTAAAGACTTCTGTAAAGTGTGATTTCCACCAAAATCAGTAGCCAGAGTAACCGCCATTTTTGGAGATCGCCGCTGTCACACGCCTCAGCATTGATTCAAAGAGATTGTGGTTGCGTTCTTGAAGTACAATCGACCAAGCAGCTTCCACACGTTGCCAAAGTTGATCTGGTGTGACAGTAGGGCATGTAACCAGGGCCAATCGTTAAGCAACCATGAATCACATGTTTTCTATCGGCGAAAGATCCGGAGAGTGAGCCGACCAGGGAAGCAATTCAATCTGGTGATTCATGAAGAATCCTTGGACAATGCGTGCCATGTGTGGTCATGCATTATGCTATTGAAATATGGCTGTGGGCAAAGTCCTAAAGGTATAAGAAGGACAACTGGCTCCAATATCTCGAAGATGTTGTGCTGGCTGTTTAAAGTACCGGCAATGCATAATTTAGTACTTTAGAAGAGGGCGCGAATGATATCCAATACCACTCCATACCCTAATACCTAGAGCAGGACCAGTGTGGCGGTGCATAACGCAGCTGTTCAGCATCCTCTCTCCACTGTGTCTCCAGACTAGAAGGTGACCATCGTGGTGTTACAGACAGAAGCGTGACTCCTCAGTAAAGACAATTTCATTCCATTCTGCCGTCCACAACCTTCTTTCATCGCACCAATGGCGGTGGAGACGTCTGTGGATCTGCGTCAAAGGTAGACGAAGCAATGGACGTATTGCGGACAGACCACTCTGCTGTAAATGACATCGAAAGGTACGCGCAGACACTGGATGAAGCGTTACAGACTGAATGTGCTGTGTTATGGTTTGTGATGTGACTGAGTGATCCGTCGCTGCTGTGTGTGCAGGATTTGCCTGTTATCATATGAAGTGGGGCAATGAGGTGGATGGAATCGAACACATCGGTCCGTCGTACCCTCCTGCATCCAACGATCACATATCCGCATTACAGTTGTTTGGTTTCGTTCAACATGACTACCGATTTCCCTGAAAGATAATCCATAATCTCGGTAGGTCACTATTCTTCTTCTGTCAAACTCGGATACTTGATCAAAAAATGATCGCTGTTTTCTACAAGTTATAGTTGATTTTTTTTTTGAAAAAAACCACAAAACCACATTTATTTTTACTTAGTTTCAGTTTATATTAATTACTGTAAATTAAATTAAAAAATTAATACCATTTAAAAAATCTTTGGTAAAATTATTTAATAACGATTAAAATTGTAAAAATAATTTAAACCATTTCATACAGTTTTTTGCTTTTTTTAATTTTGTTTATTCTGCCTTACAAGATTCATGTTGAAAGAAGGAAAATTGAAAGTTAAAAAGCAACACTTGGGATGGGATTGGGAATTATTTTCAATTTCCACTTCCAATAACTGTTTCATGCCTATTTCAAAAGCACGTAGTTTATTACACATTACTTTCTGGCCCTTAAGAGTCGGTTAATGCCTATTTCATTTTTCGCCTGCACTTCTGCAATGCCACATCACTGAGAAAAACTCAGCCACGGCCCTTAGGAAATCTCATTCAGTATAGGTGCGAATGTTTAACGTTTTCAGATTAACTCGATAATCTGCGAACTAAAGCCTGATAACAAATGCATCTAAAGAACGGCTAACTAAGAATCTACCAAGGTCCTGTGCCCTAATTTAATTAATTTGTTTCCACCCTATCTTCTTAGCTAATTGTACAGTTTCTTTCATCCTCCAATTCTTACTTTAATTGAACAATTTATGATTTTAATTCATATAAGTTATACATACTGCATCAATAAAACATTAACATTCACCATTTGATAATTTATTTTTATTTACATATTATTAAAAATTATTGGAATTTTGCCGTATGTTAATTATATTCTTGTTAAATGTCAGTTATTTTCCCATCAAATTTGTTGCCCCCCCTTCTTCTTTTTACATTTCATGTTCCTTATTTTAGAATTTTTTTTTGCTATGAATGAAATTTGATTTTGCTTCCTCTTTTTAAGGCTGCCTTAGCTATAAGTAAAGTGACAATGCAGTATCTTTCATTTCACTTTTCCAAATTCTGAAAACTGAATCGAATTTTTTTAATTTTTCTCACAATTTACATAAGAAAAGTATAATGTTTATTGTAAGCCATATTGCCAATAATGTAGAAAAAAGTTGATTTCAATCGGTTCAGATCATTAATTTATTACCCCATGAGGGAAAATCTCGAAAAATTCTTAATGTCCAACAGACGTGAATGCAAAAGTTAGAACCACAGCATTCTTGTTCAACAAAAAATGGGATCGAATGTGCTATAATCCTTACTTAAGATCATGGTCCAACCACTCATGTAATTTGGTGATCTGTTGTAGAAATATTTTGACATAATAAAATGGATAATCCAATGATGGGAAGCTGTTGTAAAACCTATTTAAGCATCCATTGCTTACTTGCCTTTTGGAAGGATTTTTCATGAGTTGCAGGCCATGTGTCTCAATGGAAGAGATTCAGAATAACTTGCAAGCATTTACTTGAACAACATACAGGTGAAAAGTTGAATCTCCTGTTGTTCAATAATGCCTAGGATTGAGACTTGTATTTTCACTCTGAATGGCGTGGTCTCATCTGTAGGCCATGATAAGCTTTATTTTTGATTCCACGATGTGAATTGCTTAATGAATTAACTTTTTGTTTTAATGCATTTAAAACCTCCGATAGATGGGAATGCAGAAAGCAGAAATGATACATCCATCTCCCATTGTTCTGCGATGGCTCAAATCATACTCACTTCACTCTGAAAAAAAGTGTTCCCATGTTAGGCCATGTTAAACCCGAGCTGTAAATAACAGAAATAAAATACATTCATTTTAAAGGATTTCTTAAAATTTGATTAAATGTCTCTCAGCATGATCAAATAAAGAAATCATCTTTTGCAATGAGCCAAAAATATACTCCAGATATTAATTTGCCAGTTTTGATTATTTCAGTAGTTCAATTTTTTTGATTAATAATTCAGTAATATGTTCGTTGTGTTGTTGTTACTTATGACACTTGGACAAGGCAAACTGGCTATGCCGTTGGATATGCGAATTTAAGTTAGTAGGGTACGTCTATCGCTTAACCAGAGCACCACGAAGGTGAAAATACGACTTTACTCTAAACTCCTCCAATAGATGGCACCATCAGAGGATTCACTCCTTCAATTTGGACAATGATCTGGAGAAGGAGGAAATGTTCTCCAGACCATTATACTCAGGGTTACTGCTCAACTACCTACCACACGACTTTCGATTTCACAGATTTAATAAGCACGTATATCGGATGTACTCGGTGAGTCTTTGGCTGCATTAGGAATCAAACCCCACCCTTCGTGCTGGAAGACTGGTGCCCTAATCACTATGCTAATTCAGCCCTTAATATGTTCGTTAAAATGACATCATAACTCTTGAGAATAATTTATACATTTTTCTGTTTTTCTTAGATTTAAAGAAAAAATGCCTCAGTTTCCCACTTGAATAACTTTAAAATTGGATTTCTGTATTAAAAATAAGGTCATAATCATAATATCAACTTGCAATCGAGGCTCTATTCCTGATAGGGTAAAGCACTTAAAAGAAATGACACTCATTCTGTTTCAAAAATGAGAACCATTTTTGGTCAATATTTGAAATTTCTTAAACATAAATTTCATCTTTTTTTTTTGTTCAAATGCAAGCGTTGATTTAGATTAACTGTATTTTCTGAATTTACTCTCTCTTTATGTCTATCCATTCCTCTTTTTCTGGGTATTTTTGGCTTGATATCCTTTTTTTCTCTGATTCTCACTTCATTTTTGAAAATTTCATTATCTAGCATTAATTTTCTTTTGTTAACTATTTTAATATTGCCTGCAACTATTTCATTTAAGTTTTTTAGGATTTTTGTTGGCATACTTTGCTAACTTTGGACTGAAAAGAATATTTTATCTACCATTTCTTATGTCAGAAAAAATGCAGCAAAAAAGGAACTCTAAGCTATCTCGATGATACGCAAGATTTAAATTAATTGCTCAAGTAATTCAAACTTTTTAGTGATATAAGGTATACATGAGTTAGTTAATAAAGTTAAGTTATTTTTAATGTAAATATATCTAAACCAAAGGGGAACATGTAATATACCATAATATATCATTTTCAATTTTATAATAGTAAAACCGATTTTCTTTATTTCAGTTATATCTAAAATTAGAAAATTCATATTACTAAATCTTCTTCTATTTTTGATTTTGAAAACTAAATTATGTTATTGTAATAGTGTTAATGTAGAATATAAAATTAAAAAGTAATCAAAACATTTTGCTTTTAAACCAAAAATTAAAATTAATTTCCTTGAAAATGTGCACAAAGCCAAGCAAAATTAACTGTTCTTATATTTTTCAATAAAATCAGAAATGCTCTGAATCAGTCTGAATTTACAACGTAATTCATTGAAATTTTTAACTAAACTGATTATACTTAATATTTCAAACTGAAAAATCATTTTTGAATAAAAATGAAAATTTTGTGAGAGTCAAATTAGCAAATACTTAGAACTGGTGATATAAAATAAAAGAAAAAAATGAAGAAGAAGGATCAAGTTGATGAATTTCCCTATAATTTAGAAATAATTTTACTATTTGATGCTTACAGTTTTGCATCGTCTATCTCGTTTCTAGTAAGAGAAATCTATGTACACTGGATATTGTTCTCTGAAGAACTCCCTCGTTGAGAGAAATGTAATGAAAAAGTTATTTCAGAATCTTCTCACACCAGTATATCGATAATAGATAATAACAAATCCTCTAAAGAATTATGGAGACTTCTTCATTCTGAGGCAAAACAATAAATCCACCGACAAATTTTCCTAAATCTCAATAGCAATTAAACTTTTTACTGCACAAATTTATATTAGAAAAATTTATAACTTTTTTCATAAAAACATAAAAAGGAATTTATAACTTCTTTAGTACAATAAACAAAGTATTTATACAAAACTCCTAGAGAACTCTGACGTGAAAACTGATGTTATTCTCGGCCTTATTTAACTGTACTCCAATTTGGCACACTTTATATAATTTCCAAAATTTATATAAAGTTTTCAAGTTATCTTAGACAAACTATATACCAATGAAAACAAGAATTTATTAATTAAAAAATGTATGCTTAGTTTTCGATTTAATTAGTTTTTTCAGTGAATGAAATATGTGTGTGACATTCTTCATGACTTTTAAATAATAAATAATTATTAAAATAGGATTCAAAATGTCTGATCCTGCAATCTAAAAGTTAAATTTTCTTGGGCTGAATTGCTTTCATTTTAAAAAACAGATACAAAAGTTGAAATTCCTCTAAAAATACTTCATTTTTTAAATTTTAATATATGAATATATGATATATCGGACTTCTCATTACTACCAACAAAATATGTTTAATAAATAAATAAAAAAGTCTTTAAAAGGTATTGGTACACCCTTTTCACTTGTATGGACTGTACGCAGCATAAATTGAATTTATCAATTGTTGGCACAGCTGAATATAGTATAATATAGTAATTAATTTTCAAAAAAAAGTTTAAGATTTATTATTTTCATCTTTGTCAGAAACACTTTGTTTGTTTTCAGATAACTGCACTCGTTTTACATAATTTTTTTCACTTAGGAACTCTATATCCTGGTTCCGTTTGTTTAGGCTGAAGTACTCTTCAAAATTTGGAGATATTGTTAGGTCCAAGTGGCATAATACTTATCCATTGCCCTTTTCATAATCTTTATCACTATTTTATTTGACTAATCTGGTAGCAGATATCATCTTATTGTGCTGAATATTATGTTAACTGCATTTATTAATTTAAACATATCCGCGTTATTTATGAAGTTATGCTCAACTCCATTATTAAACAGCCACATGTGTACATATCCTGAGAGTATGAGTGGTTGTGTATAGTTTTATTCATAATTTTCTCATTTGTGGAATTTTTGTCAATAGTGAATGTTTTAGCTATTCATCTTCCTTTTCATGATAAAATTTTTACAGAAGTTTTTACCCATGCATCTGTATGATTTTCTGAAAGAATTTCATCATCATCATTCATGGTATGCCATCCCAGGATGGACCAATGCCTTTTGAACAAGTTTCTTCCATCCACCTCTTCTGGCAGTCAAACTCTTCCAATTTCTAGTCCCAAGGAACATACAGTCTTCCTCTACTGCATCCATCCATCTCAGCTTGGGCCTTCCTTTTATTTTTGTGTTGATGGATTTGGCTAAGAAAATTGCCTTAAGGGTCTTATTGTCTTTCATTCTGATAACATGCCCAATCCAATTAAGGCGGCCTATTTTAAAGTGATGCACAACGTCTGGCTCTTTATACAGTCGGTAGATTTTTCTGTTGTATCTTGTGCGCCAGGCACCATTTTCTTTTGTACCTCCGAAGACACTTCCTAAGATTATGCGCTCAAACTGACCAAACAGCCTCTCCTCTTTTACTGTTAAAGTCCAAGTCTCCGAAGCATAGGTCAAAACAGGACCCTGAAAGAGTTTGTGTGGAACAAAAATGAGTTTTAGCGATTGGAGCACTCAAGTCAAAAATATGGTAAGAAGTCATTTAATCAAAAATATATCTTTTATAGTAAAACAAACGTTTCACATAGTTTTGGAAGTATAAAGAATTTTTCTCAATTTAAAGTCTAACTGACAGCCAATGATTAGTCCTCTGGTTTTCGGGTCAGCAGTTCATAAGTTTGAATCCATCCTGGAGCTCCGATGTTTTTTCACTGCTTTAAAATCCACTAAAAACTGTAGAACCAGGTCTAACTAGCCTTCGTGTGAAAAAAATGACTGCTGAGCGACAAGTAAAACATTAACAACAGATTAGTTTTTTATTCTGTTTTTCAGTGGTAAAATTTTCTGATTTCAATGGAACTGTTCAAATGTGGATGTCTTATTTGGTTACATATTAAATAATATTTTTTTATTTATTTTTATATGAGCACCTGTTATACGTCTAGAGTCAAATATTGATTAACGCATCCACTGATTTAATAATCAAATTATTCATTAAATCATGCTCAATTACTTGATTTCTTATGCTTAAACATATGTCTGAGCATATTTTTCCCAGTTTCTATCTTAGAAAGAAGCCTAGAATACTTAATTAAATGTTTTTTTTTTCACAAACGCGTGTATATAAAGTTTTAAGCGTGTATCGTAATAAGTTTTCTTGACTGATTGTGTGGTTGGAGGGGGAAAAATCCTTGCCTCAGCCATTGGAATTCAGTAACCCGAAATGGAAAATTTAGCCGTATTTTAAGAAATATTCTCTCTCTCTTTCATAATGAAGTAGAACTGGAGTAACCTAAAGAGTGTTGTGATTCTATTACATAAACATATTGGTTTAACTATAGAAGTGTGTTTTTAACGCACCATGTCAATTTTTTAATTTTCAACAGAATTATCGAAATATCAAATTCCAGTCTACTTCCAAACTGTAATGAAAAATATTTTATTTTCAAACAAGCATCTGAAAAATGTTCAAAGGTTCAATTACGCTGATGCACACATCAATTTAATGGTGCACGCGCGATTTATTTATTGTGTGAGTTATGCTTAATACATTCTTGATACATAAAACTTGAATAATTTTTATTTTTATTTTTAAACATTCAGTATAATTCGAGAGACAAAATGTAATCAGGTGGTCTAATCAGGTAATCAGGTGGAGTTGTATTTAATTTTTTCTACTTTTTCTACTCTGTTTCTTCCAAGAGGAAAGTTTCTTTTCGAGTGATTTATCTTTGTTTGTGTTAGGAAAGCTTGTTTACAAAGTTTTATACACCCATCTTTACAAATATTCCTTAAATAGTGTGAAAATACCTCCATCAAGGTCTGTAACTTTTTGAATGCTAAATATCCAGCACAATGGATTGGACGTAGAGGACCTGTGGCTTGGCCTCCTCACTCACCGGACCTAAGCCCACAGGATTTTTTCTTCTGGGGGCACATGAAAACTTTGTGTTCGTGAAGCCTGAGGACTCAATTCAAGATCTCGTGGCTAAAATTTTGTTTCCGGAGACAAAATTAATACGACACCAGAAATCTTCGAGAAAGTGCACCATTCGTTCTTTCCCCAGTGTCAACTGTGCAGTGATACACATGGGCGGCATTTTGAGCATTTCCTGTAATGCTTTCACTAAACAATAAATAGGACTGTAACTTTTGGTATTATTTATTCGCTTACCCAACACCATTGTAAATGTTGGGCAAGCACTGTCAGGTGAAAATTCTTCTTTTCTGCCTCTCATAGTGGAATGCGACTCTATGTTCCTATGTAATTATTGCTTGTTTGGATGGGTACTATCATCCCTCTTAATTTGTAAAAATAATTTAAAATCACCCTGTATATATATATATATATATAGTGTGTGTGTGTGATGTGATGATGATATATATATATATATATATATATATATATATATATATATAATAATCAGACAAATAATCAGAAAAATCAGACAAAATAAGTAAATAAAATAAAATAGAGTAAGTAAATACAAAAACCTATCTCTCTTTTTTTTACTAGCGCTTGTAACTCCTGAACTGTTGATCCCGGGATTCGAATCCCGGTTCGGGTGTGGATGTTCTCTCTGTGTTTCTCTGTCCTTTCTTCTGTGATGATGTACGAATGTGGCCCTCCCTATAAACGGGTTTGTGGTGGTATGGCGCGGACAATGCTACTCGCCTCTGTGACTTGGTTACGTGACAAATGAGTAGCAGTTTCTGGCCTTATTGTGGCAAAGGGTTCATCACCCAAGTGTGCCCGCCGTTGAGAAAAAAAAATATCTTCAGTACTAACTTCTGAATATTCAGGAATTTTCAAAAGAACGTTTCTGAATTCTTTAAGTGACACGTCTCTCTCTCTCTCTCCCTCTTATTCTCATTTTCTCCCTTCTTTTACCTTTCATTTCATTTTTTTTTTAGTCTAATTTAATTTCCCGAAATTCTGAAAGCGATTCGATAATCAGTGATTCGGATAGTTTGAGTTCTACTGTATTTTATTTACTTAATTAACAAATATAATTGTCATTATAACTGATTTAGTATGCTACAAATATATCCACATAATTTTACTTGTAAATACATTTTCTAAATATTTCTGAAAATTCAGAAAATAGAAAAATTTTTTAATAATATTTGCGGCTTTAAGTTCAATTAAATTATTGTAAAATTTAAGAAACCATGAAGATATTAATTCAAAATTTGACATTTATTAAAATAACAAATTGCTTTTATATGAAATATTTGCGATGCTTTTAAAAAGTTAATATTTTGATTATACAGTTCTGATTAAAAGAATTGTCATCGCATCACAATGATAAGTTTTATGAATACTAGCATCAGTAACTGAGAAAAACTTTTAAAATCCAAAAAAATTAATATTAAACAGACCTTGTATTCAAAGTCCTAAGAATTTTAATTTTAATTATCTATTTTTGATACATAATAAAATGCTTTTACCGAAATTCTATGGTACTTAAACAATTTTGTAATGAATGATTCGAAATTACGAACATATTTTTAAAGGAATCACATCATACTTCACAGAAGCAATTCAGAAAAGAAAAATTTATTAATTAAATTTATGTTTAAAACTATGGAAAAGCGAAAATATTTACAAAACATTCTGCGATTCTGAAATATTTTATAAACTTCCAAACAGAGCTTCTGTATTTATTTGCACAGTCATTCATTTTTAAAAATAAGTGAGCTTTTTTTTCCTCAAAAAGAAATAATATATTTTTACAGCCATTTTAAAGAGATTTGATATACTTATAATAAAAGTTATTTCAAATTATCACTAACACCATTTTCAGTTATCTCAAGTTTACACAAGTAAAAAACCAAATATCGTGGTTCGATGAGGATTGACCTCTAAAAAGAAAATGAATTTCAAATTTTAATATTTTCAGTAAAGAAAACAATATTATAAAAATTTTTCATTTTTGACAATTTTTGACAATATTATAAAAATATAATTAAATTGAAATAAAATAATAAACAGATTTACTGTATTAATTTTATTCTAGGCTTATCAAGTGTTGAAAAAACAATTATTGTTGCCACGAAAATAGAATCCAAGTCAAAAGATATTAGAAAAATTCGTAACAGGTGATTTACTTACTTCCTTTTATTAAGAGAGAAAAATTTAATGGAATTATAATAATCAAACGATGCAGTTGATTTAATTTTATGACAAATGTAGTTTGGTATCTGAACGGCTACGATATTTGCTTACTTTTTGGTATTTTTCCACGTACAATCAATGATACAAAAAGATATTAGTACATAATATATGACAAACATAGAAAATTAAGGAATGAGTGATTTTCATTTAACTATCTAAACTATATATGATGATTTATTATAAACTAATAAAACAAAGGTTACACAAATGCTAATGTAATGAGAATTTTATACTAAATTTTGTGAAACTTGTGTTATCAATTTACTGTGAACCTCACACAGACACACACAGTAATTTAGAAAATTTTTTCATGTACCTTGTACTCAAGTATTATTTCAAGTATCTTAAAAGAGCAAAATGTAAACTAAAAAAGGAATGTTCCTTTGTAATTTTCTCATTTAATAGTTTATATTTTTTAAGCTTAAGAAATATCACAACGAATATATTATTTGCTTTTTTATATACAAACACATATAATATGTTAACAGTCCATTCATTTCGTTTTGTCTTTTAATATTTTTCTATTCCGATGGTGGGCACACTTGAGTGACGAACCCTATGCCACAATGAGGCCAGAAAATGCTACTCATTTGTCGTTACCCAGCGGGCACCTGTGAACCAAGTCACGGAGGCGAGTAGCGTTGCACGCGCCATACTACCACAAACCCGTTTATAGGGTGAGCCACATTCATACAACATCACAGAAGAAAGGACAGAGAATCACAGAGAGAACAGAGAAGGAAAGAAACATCCATGCCGGAACCGGGATTCGAACCCGGGACCCAAAGCTCAGGAGTCAGGAACGCTAACCACTCAGCCATCAGTCAGCTGTATTTTAATATAAAAGAGTTGGTTTTTATAATATTAACTAGAACACTTCTAAGAATAAGATTTATTCAAAATTTTCAATTTCGGTTATTTTCATATTTAAATGAAAATGTTGATGATAAGACGTTATATAAAGAGGTGGAGGAAGTATTTAAAATTTCCTCAGTATGTAAGTACTGATTATTTTCTAATAATTGAGGAAAGTCCCATATAGATATCAAATCTTCTATTGTTATTACTTTCGTAAGGAAGGCTACATTTCCATGTAAATTGGTTCTCTTCCAATTTTTTTAATGTAAGTCATCCAAATTAATTAAAAAGTCATTATTATTTGCTGAATCAATAGCTGCTTGTACATCTTCATAAAATTGTCACTTATCGTTTTCAGAATAATCAATAGGAGCATAAATAATAATCTTAATAATATTATATCATTTATACTTAATTCTTTGTCAGTACTAATAAGGTATATCCCTCATTGACGACCTTTGCGACTTTTCTTCATCGCCAGCAATTCTAATTCTGTTGCCATTTAAAAAAAATCGAATACATGACACAACAATGATATATAAAAAGTGAGAAAAGAAAACAAACCTGGCAACAAAAAATTCCAAAAGAAAAAATTCAAATCGGCAACGCCAAAGAAAAAACTGGAAACGCAATAATCAAAACAAAGAACCGCATATTTGGCGCGAAATCTCTTGGGGTGTTATATTATATTTACACCTATTTGTCTACATTGTTAAGAATACCAGACTGAGACTTTTATGATCGGCACATTTAAGTTTCAGTCTGTGAGAAACTTCAGATGTTTGGGCTCGGAGATTGACTACCAAAATGACATCACTCCTGAAATCAGAAAGAGGATTATTGCCACAAACCGTTGTTTCTTTGAAATCCTCTAAGACCTCTTTTGAAATCTCACCTAATCAGGAGAAGAACAAAAATAATGTTATGCAAGACATTGAATAAACCAGTTCTAACCTACGCCTCAGAAACATGGACCTTGACGATGAAGGAAGAGAAAACATTGGCGATTTTTTAAAGAAAGGTCCTAAGAACTATTAGTGCTGTCCTGGAAAATAACACCTGGCGAAAAAGGTATAACTTTGAACTGTACAAAATCTATATGGAGAAGTAGACATTATTAAATCAATAAAACTATCTAGAGTGAGATGGGCAGGCCACCTCATGAGAATGAGTACAGAGAGAACACCCATAAAGGTATTCAACACCACCCCTTTCTGTAGTAGACCAAGAGGAAGACCCAAAAAGAGATGGAAGGACTGCCTGGAAAAAGACTTCATACTTAAAGTCAAGAACTGGAGGTGAATTTCTAGAAAAGGGGCGGAATGGCAGAGACTTCTGAAGAAGGCCAAGGCCCACAAAGGGCTGTCGTGCCAATGCTGATGATGATGTCTATATTGTTAAGAGGAGTAATTGCAAAGTATTGCTTTGATTACCTTATTAACAAAAAAGAAATAACATTTTACTAACTAACTAAGAATTTAAATACATATCATTAATTATAATGAAAATATGCTTGAAAACCATTTGTAATATGTCATTAGATCAAATCTGGCATTTTATTTGGGAGAGAGTAAGTTTATAAGTATACATCCGGGTTTCTGAGAAAGATTATTTCGATTGATACTAAATCAATTATTTTTTATTTGAAAAAATATTTTGGAATAATTAAGAAATTCTTCTAGCTCGGATTGCTTCTTATAGACCTGAGAATTATCAGCTCTAATGAACTCAACTTCCATGAAATTATATTAAATAGGAATCTTTGAACTCTTTTCATACATTTCAAAAATGCTCTAACACTTGATAAATGCATAATTTTATCAGCAATATTAGTATCGTATCATTTTTTATTAGAAATTCATAAATCTTATAAAGACCTAATTCTTTTTTCTGTAAAACATTTTATATTTCGAATTTGGTTACAGAATAATTAATATTTTATTAAAAATAATTTGAAAAATCTTTTTATTGAACCATTACTAAAAATTTTACCACTTTTTAATTGTTCAGAAGTAAATTATGATAAATAATCTACAATAGTATAAACTATTTTAGAAAAAAAATATTCCGCGTTATAGGACTGTTTCAGTTTTATTCCTTTTGATAAAAAAAGAAAATCAAATTTATATAATTATTTATTAATTAATTTAAATTTAAGTTATTTGAAATTTTTAGGACAATTATTAAAATATTGTTTTGTTTCAAAAAGAAATTCTAACAACTTTCATTTTTAGAAACCTTTAAGTCAATGAGAGGCTAATAATGAGAAAAATGAAGTTTCATTTGAAAGCTATAAATTCATAATTCGTTTTGTTTTAATATATTGAATTACGAGAGAGAGAGAGAGAGAGAATTAGCTTTTTCTCAAAGTTTCATCACAATATCAATGATTTTTATGTCCATTAGTTTTTCTGCACTATAGACTTGGGTTTAATTATCTTAGACTCTGATTACATACAATGACTACCAGAAATCTATTTGATCTTTGTTTTAATAATTATTTTAATAATTTTTAGAACCGTCCAACTTGTCTAGTGGTCATCGTACCTGACTGCGGATAAAGATATCCTGGGTTCGAATCCCGGTTCGGTCATGGATGTACTTTTTTCTCTCTCTATCTATCCTGTCTTTGTCCCTTCCTTGAATGAATGCGGTGTGAATGGTTGCCTACCCTATAAACGGGTACCTATGGCATGTGTGTACTAAAGAAGTCGGACTCCACAGCAAATATGGTTCTGTTGGAAAAGTGGAGCAGCGCACCCCATATTGCCAGCCTAGCTGACACACGACAACAACAATAATTTTTAGAATATGAACATCATTTTCTAACATTTAGTTTCCATTTGTGTTAGAAAATTCTTTTGCTCTTTTCGGTAATTTTTGACATTTATTTTCTTAATTCAGGAAAACTTAGATTAATTTATCTTACGTTGCTTATTCTAAAGATAAGTCACTTACATTTCATTCATTATGGAAAATTTTAGTTTAATTTGATAACATTTGACTTCAATTTCCAATGTCTATCATTTTATTCGTTCCTCTCTTTGAAATGTACAATTTTCTTTTAACCATAGAGTGGTTGTTTTTTCCTTCTAATTAGATCATGGGTACATCCCTTTATTACGATTCTCATTAGTTTAAAATATCCCTAACGACAGTTAAGGCTTCATCTATATCACATTGTATTGAGACGGCGTCGTAAATCCGACTTGTTGACAAATTTGCTGCTTGCCTTCAAATCGCATTCTTCAAGCGGCAGCAAACAAGGCGAAGTTTAACATCGAATGTCTGAGAATATTGTCGCTGTTCATTTTGTTAATAAAATGATATCTGGGTTCAGTATAGAATCGGGTGCCTCTTGGTTTAGCGATACATCTTGGCGACAAAATTTAATTTCTGGTAACCCTGTCTTTGTATAGCGGCCATCTTGTTAGTCACATTTTGGCGTCAAAAATATCGAAAAAGAAACAAGGGGTACCCGATTATCAACTTTTACCTGATTTCTTTTATAAAGATCGAAGCATCGGTTTAAGAAGCCATTTTCCATTGATTCAAGTCATTAACACGTTGACAAAAGAACAGAAGAAAAAGCAAAATATAAAAGACAAGGCAAAACATCCAATAAGTTTAAATCGACAAGGACGATTTAAATTTTTAAAAATTTTATTAGTTAATAGAATTTGAAGTTAATAATTTATTTAATTTTCATATAAGAAATTTCTAGTTTTGTGTAAATATAATTATTATCTTGTTCTCCTTTTCAGTTGCTTTTTAGATGAGTTTTTAGAAATTGGACGAACATTAGATGGCTCAGTTCCACCAATGACGTTCGAGCAAGTGTCCTTCTCCCATCCTGTGTTTATTAGCTTCACATCTGGTACAACTGGAAAGCCAAAGCCTCTAGTACATGGAATGGGAGTGAGTCCTGTATTTTATTTACGTACTGGAGGGATAATAAAAAAATAATCATAGGAGATCAATATGACACAAAATTGCTTTGTAAAAGATTACTTACGGATAGCCCTTGATTTTTTGACATTTTTTTTCTTACCTCAAGATAGGCACCAAATGTGAATAACAAAATAGCAACCGTAAAACTACGTTAGTTAAAGCGTGGAAAATGCCAAGGTTACCAGAAATTAAATTTTAGAGCCAATATTTTTCACCAATTTTTTTGCCAAATTAAGGAGTACGTTTTCTACACAGTACCCAACTGCTTGAATTCGTAGTAAAAAAGAAAACATATGCTAAAAAAAAACATAGGATGTTAAATCATTTTACAGTTCAGCTCAAAGTCCAACTCTTATTCATATAGATACATCTTTCTTGACTCAAAAGATGCATAATCAGTTTGGCTATTTATTAAATATGGTGAATTTTTTTGGCAAACGCGCAAACTTTACCGTTGTTTGGGAAGGTGATCTGGATTTCTTATTGAGTCAAAAGGATCAAGGATACTGAAAATATTTAACGAAGATTTTTTTTCAACCTTAGATTAAACGACACTGAGGAGCAAATTGGAATACTTTATTTTACTAGGCATTTTCATTAGAATTCTTGTGTAAAGATTAATTGAAAATAAATTTTGGTTTTTAAGAAATTCTGAAACTTCATGATTTTGTTCATGTATGCTTTTTGATTATTAATCGGATTTAATATAATTATTTGGATGAATACTGTTACCAATAGTTTCGTAAGGATGTCATCACACACATTTTTAATCGCCAAAAAATTCAAAAATATCCCAAAAGGATTATTCAGACTCTCTGCTTCTTTCTCTATGCGTTTCCTAATGAGTGAATAAAATAAAAATTCATTTCTTATTGTCTAATATTTGTTTCAGGTAATTTTCCCCTCTGTGAAAGATTATGGATTGCAGTCTGATACACCAAGAGACAGTGTATGGATGACTATATCACCGGTATGATACAAAAAATAAAATTAAATAGAAAAGCTCTGAATAACTCTAAAAGTAACTTTCCATGTTTTACAACAATTTTGATTACCATTAAATAATAATTAATATACAACACACATACACAACCAGGTACACTGAATATTTTGAAGCTATGTTAGGTAATATGATAGGGCTATCATTTATTGGTAACTGATGATATTATTGAATTTTTTTTTCTGTCGGTAGTCATTGGGTGACTAACCCTGCACCACTAGAAGGCCGGAAACTGCTACTCATTTATCGTTACCCCGTAGACCTCTGTTAGGTAAGTCTCAGAGGCGAATAGCAGTACCCACATCACTCACCTACAAACATTTTATATAGGGTGTGACACAACAAGGCCGGAAACTGCTACTCATTTATCGTTACCCCGCAGACCTCTGTGAAGTAAGCCTCAGAGGCGAATAGCAGTACCCACATCACTCACCTACAAACCTTTTATATAGGATGGGACACAACAAGGCCGGAAACTGCTACTCATTTATCGTTACCCCGTAGACCTCTGTTAGGTAAGTCTCAGAGGCGAATAGCAGTACATACATCACTCACCTACAAACCTTTTATATAGGGTGGGACACAACAAGGCCGGAAACTGCTACTCATTTATCGTTACCCCGTAGACCTCTGTGAGGTATGTCTCAGAGGCGAATAGCAGTACCCACATCACTCCCCTACAAACCTTTTATATAGGGTGGGACACAACAAGGCCGGAAACTGCTACTCATTTATCGTTACCCCGTAGACCTCTGTGAGGTAAGTCTCAGAGGCGAATAGCAGTACCCACATCACTCCCCTACAAACCTTTTATATAGGGTGGGCCACATTCATTCATTTTCTTAGAAGAAAGGACTAGGAAACATAGAGTGAATAGAACATTAATGCCCAAACCAGGATTCGAACCCGGAACCAACAGCTTAGAAGCCAGAAACGTTAACCACTCGGTCACCGGAAGGTACATTATATATAATAATTTGTAATACGAACGCTCAGCCTCATTTTGTTACCCCAAACAAAGGGTTTATTTGTATAATAGCCGACCAACTTGTCTAGTGGTCAGATTGCCTGACTACGGATAAGGAGGTCCTGGGTTTGAATCCCGGTTCGGGCATGGATGTAATTTTTCTCTCTATCTATCCTGTCTTTGTCCTTCCCTTGAATGAATGAGATGTGAATGGTTGCCTACTCTATAAACGGCAACCTATGGCATGTGTGTACTGAGGAAGTCGGACTCCACACCAAAATAGGGTTCAGTTGGAAAAGTGGAGCAGCGTAACCCATGTTGCCAGCCTAGCTGGCACACGACAAGGAATGAATGAATTTGTATAATAAATAATGTTATATCCACGCGTGCGCAAATTACTAAATGTGATTTTGTTAATTGTAAGGAATATTTGTTATAGTGCATCAAGAATATAAGCAAAACATACTTTCAGTTGAAGCAAAAATATTTTTAATCTTTATTAATATTAAAAATTAAAAAAATATTAATTGGAATTAAAAAAAAAACAGCAACATTTGGACTTGTACATATATTTGACTTACAATTTGCATATAAAGCTTTTTTTCATACAAATACATTTCTTTGATCATACGACACATTTCTTTTGATCATGCAGACACATTTCATTTTCATACATAGACATTCTCAAGTTTATTGTAGCATTTATTATAACAGTGAGGTTCGACTGTACATACTTTATAAGCAACATCTTTTAATGTAAAATGTTTAATCTTACAGAACAACTAGCGAAACAAAATGTGTCAGATAATACGAACCGTAGTTTGTAATGGAAAATATTTATCTAATTTTCAGAGGAAAATTGTGATTAGAAAAAATAAATATATTTACCATTTTTAATGATATTTACGATGTTTTAAACTAACATTGTTTAATATACTGTTTTACTATATGAAACATATTTTTATACACATATAAACTCAAAATAAATCGATTTAAGGAGTGGAACATATGGAAATTTTATTTATTCACAAAATTTTTAAATATTGAATTCGAAAATACTTTTATTTATGTTCTAATGCATTTCCGATTAGGGGAGTACCGAGAAAGGCGAAAAGAATTGTGTTGCAGAGGATAAAAACTACATTATTTCAAAAGCCGACCGATTGGCTGAGTGGTTGGCGTTCCTTACTTCTGAGCTGTTGGTCCCGGGTTCGAATCCCGGTTCGGGCATGGATGTTTCTTTTTTCCTCTGTTCTCTCTGTCCTTTCTTCTGTGATGTTCTATGAATGTGGCCCACCCTATAAACGGGTTTGTGGTGGTATGGCGCGGGCAACGCTACTCGCCTCCGTGACTTGGTTCACAGGTGCCCGCTGGGTAACGACAAATGAGTAGCAGTCTCTGGCCTTGTTGTGGCATAGGGTTCATAACCCAAGTGCCCACCATTGGAAAAAAATAGTGAGTTTAAGTCTTCGTTAATTAGAACTTAAATTAATTGGAAACACTATTATCTGAATTCTGAAATGAAATACACGTTCTAAGAGTTTGTCCTTTTCTAAATTAAATTCTACTATAAAGTGATTGCCGCCCAACTTGTCTAAAGTCAGTGTGCCTGACTGCGGATAAGGAGGTCCTGGGTTCGAATCCCGGTTCGGGCATGGATGTACTTTCTATCTATCCTGTCTTTGTCCTTTCCTTGTATGAATTTGGAGTGAATGGTTGCCCACCCTATAAGCGAATTGCTATGGCATGTGTGTACTGAAGAAGTCGGACTCCACACCAAAATATGGTTCAGTTGAAAAAGTGAAGCAGCGCACCCCTAGTTGCCAGCCTGGCTGGCACACGACAACAACATTAACTATAGAGTGATTTAACAATAAACTAACTTAGTGGTATTTAGAAATGTCTGCAATTATTTTCGCAACATATTCGAAACATATTCTGAGAGAGTGAAGTTTGCTAATCTGCAATATCAAGTTTTTTTATAGAAAATCATTACATATTGAATCTCAAAAATCTTAAAATATATTTAAAACAGACATTTTTTTATAAAATTGCATGTACCAGAGCTATAAACTTGAAATTGAATTCTTGAAAACTTCAATATATATATATTTTAAGAGTCATCACTATTTACAATTGCACTAAAATATTAATTTACACATTATTGTTGTTGTTGTCATGTGCCAGCTATGCGACAATATGGGGTGCGCTCCTCCACTTTTCCAACTATATTACAATTATATTACACCTAAAACTGAACCATAATTAGGTGTGGAGTCCGACTTCCTCAGTACACGCATTCCATAGGTACCCGTTTATAGGGTAGGCAACCATTCACACCGCATTCATTCAAGGAAGGGACAAAGACAGGATAGATAGAGAGAGAAAAATTACATCCATGCCCGAGCCGGGATTCGAACCCAGGACCTCCCTGTCCACAGTCAGGCACGCTGACCACTAGACAAGTTGGGCGGCAATTTACACATTAAAATATGAATATAAATATGCCAAGAAAAAGTTATCCGATTCAAATGAGAATTGGTAGATTGCATTATTTGTATATAAAGGAAAAAATAATTAACACATTCCTGAAAATAATTTCTTATTTAGGAGATACCACACCATAATTTTATCAATCATACTAATGTAGAAGATAATAAAATATCTTCACAATTTTTATGTGAATTGTAATTCAATTTTCTTTTTTATGTTTCACAGTAATTCAATTTTAGTGTTGGCGGTAAGAAAAATTTAAAATATATTCACTTTGATTGATTCGTGTTATTAAAAAATGTTAACATGAAATATTTTTCGACATTTTTTCTTTATATAGTTATAAGAACTCTCACTCAATATCTTTAAAATTTCTTTCAGGTTGGTTGGGGATCATGGAGTATTTCTACTTCTTTGTTATCCCTTGGTATCACTCTCGTGTTATTCGAAGGCTATGCTTATTTTTATAACCCAACATCCTTCTGGGATTTAGTTGATGAATTCAAAACCACCCATTATTTTGCGCCAGCTAATGTATTAGAAGAATTACGTAAAAGAAAATATATTCCATGTTAAGTATTTATAAAATTTAAGTACGTGAAAAATTTAATCAAGTTATTCTAATCAGAAATGAGTTTTTTTGGTGATATGTTTGTCTAATTTAAAACTAAACTCCATGGCACGACAGCCCATGTGGGCCAAGGCCTACAGTGCCCATAACTGTTTTCATGACCGAGGGCCCTGGGGTGCGAAGCATATGTCCCTAACGTGAGAACCCCAGTGTTTAGTTCCCAAGCATGCTTGGTATTCAGTTAATCGGCCCACGGTAGGGATGGAAGGCTGAGTCAACCTTGCTCAACCCGAGGATCGAACCTCGGACCTGTGTCATGGGAACGTGAAACGCAGCCACTAAGCCACCGGGCTTCGTTTGTCTAATTTACTTTGATATTTAACTACAAGAGAGATAGCATTTGAGACAAAAATTAGTTCCTCAAATGTTTCAGTTAATTGTTCATTTCTAAAAAAAATATTAAGATAAAGCCTTGTTTTAAAAATCAATTATGAATAATGAGATCTTAATGATTTTTAATTGAAAAAGTATGCAGAAATGTACATTGTGAAATAATTGAGCGACAATTTGTCTTTTTCTTTTGGAAAAATATTTTCCAGAAAAATTTTATTTACAAACAGATAAGCCTTGACACAGCTGCCATATAATCTTTTTGGTCCATGTTAAAACTTTTTGGCTATTAAAAATGTCGCCAAGCTGAAAGTAATTGATAAGTATAAACAAGGGTTGCCAAATTAGAATGTTGTTGAGCATCCTCAGTATATATAATATATATATATATATATATATATATATATATATATATATATATATATATATATATATATTTGATCTTTCTGACGTAATAAGAAATTTAGGTATCAGAAGAAAAGTAAAAACTGCCAAAAAATTTACTAATTCAAAAATAGGCCAAAAAAATTGTGCGGCAACTGTGCCAAAAACTATAAAAATATTCTATTATTTCAAAATTTCGTGAACTAGTTCTGTGAGAAGTTTGCAAATAACTAAATCTGCCAATGAATGGAAAAATTTCGATTATCTACCCAATGTCAAATGCATATATTACTGATATAGTAAGATATAAATCTGTACACTAAATTTTAATTTTTCTCTATTTAAATGTCGTTTTAAAAATTCACATTAGAGTAAAATTGTGCTTTTACAAAGAACTACTGTCTCACTGTTTTCAGTAACAATTTTTCCCTTCAAATTATTTTCAAAATCGTAACAGTTATGTTTAAAATTTTGGGTTCAATATTTAAAAAAATTTTACCTTTAAATAAAGTCACTTGAATTATTAACTAGTTGCAGAGCAGTGTTTCTGGAATCTAAAAATTTTAAACTGTCTTTCAAACAATTGTTTGGCAAAATATAAATTTTTCAGAAAGAAGATAATTATTTCTTTAACATCTAAGAAAACAGAAATTCCGACATTTAATTTCTGGAATTAGTAAATTTAATTATTTTAGAAATGATTGTAAATTGTCTGTATCAAGACTGGTGAAGCTTCATTATCAAGATAGAAGATAAAGAATTGTTGCATTTTTATTGTAGGGCAGTCAGGGGATGTGAAATTATCACTTCGCAAGTAAGTTTACTAATTTTATTTATTTTTGTTTTAAAATTTTATGGTTAAATTTAATTACCATAAATCAATATTTCGATTCTTCCTTATTAGTCCAGTTCATTTCAAACTTTTTTTTTAATTTTAGAAATTATTCATTATTTCCCAAGAGTCAACATAATATTTGCAAACATTTCAAGACCCTGAAGTGTAAACTTTGATTTTTGTTTTCAGTAATTTATATTTTTTAATAATGTCAAAACATGTTGTTGTTGTCGTGTGCCGCTCCACTTTTCCAACTGAACCATATTTGGTGTGGAGTCCGACTTCTTCAGTATATACATGCCATAGGAACCCATTTATAGGGTAGGCAACCATTCACACTTCATGCAAGGAAAGGACAAAGACAGGATAGATAGAGAGAAAGTACATTCATGCCTGAACCAGGATTCGAAGCCAGGACCTCCTTATCCGCAGTCAGGCACACTGACCTCTAGACAAGTTGGGCGGCGTCAAAATATATGGAAATAATATTAACAATAAAATTACCAGTGCTCTGATCAATAGATCTTTTTTAGTCTCAAAATTAAACCAAAATCTAATTCTATTGATTTAAAATTTCTTACTGTTATAATTCTGAACTATTCTAGAAGAAGCAGATTGACAATTTATTTATCCTCAAGATTTTCTCATTAAACAAGAATTAATTTTCGCAAAAGTATTGTCATGTTATCGTTTAATTTGTAAACAAAAACAATGATCACTAAAAACTCGATTCAATTACCTTACTGGTTAGATGTGACTTGACAGATACATTACTGTCATATCATGCAACAAATTAATGCAATTCTAATTCAGTCATGCTTTTCAAATGACCAGAAGACAGTATTTATTTAAGGTTACCTTTGCAATAACTATAAATCTCATAACACACTCTAAAAAGCTGGATTAACTTGATAAATGCTGTATTTATCCAGAATTCTCTTGCTTTAGGGTTTTTATTTATTTTTTCAGAATCATCATTTTTTGTACACAAGAGCAGTGACAAAAATCTAAATTTTAAACAAAGATTTTGAATCACTATAAATATCAATGATGAGATGGGAATCGAACTCACAAACTACTAAATTGAAAGCTAGATTATTAACTGTTAATAGTCACAGAAACCACAAAACCACAGGAAATAACGATATTATAAATTACCATGTTTCACCATAGCATTAGTGTTATTATGAATTTAAAGATGTATGGTTAAATTAAATTTCAAAATATTGCTTTCCTTAAATTGTGTACACATAAATATAGACATAATGTCGCAATTTTTATTAATTAATAATATAATGTTCAGTATAAAAATTTAAGATCATAATTGAAAAATAAACATTTTAAAACTAATTTTGATATGGAAATATCTAAAGCACAAATATTAGGTTAAATAGATTCATCTAGTGAAAATCAAGAATCAAATATCAGAAATTTAAACAAACAGCTACCTTTCATTACTAACAAAATAAATTCCCGCGAGATTAAATACAAGATTAATATTTTATCAAACACAATTTCAATATTATCCCAATATCAATCAATAGGAATAGAAAATTGTAAATATGTTAAAAATATAAGCAACATTAAATTAAAATTGACATCTTGAATTTAAAATGTTTTTTAGATTCAAATTGTTGCAACCTATATTATAAGAGCACCATTTTGAGGATGAATACACATTTTGCTTGCTTAACTTATTATTGAACTGATATTCTGCAACCACAGTATGAAAGCTTTTAAAAGCACATTATTTATAGATCACTTTGAAATAGTCAATATGATCAAAAATTCTAGATGAACTGCAAAAAATAACTGAATAAAAATTAACTTCATACAACAAAAGAACAATTGCACTTAAAAAATAATGAATATTGAATTCGGCAGTATATAAGAATATGAGTTACATGAAAGCTAATATAAAAACATATTTTTAGTAAGTGAATGAAGTCACAAGCTTCAGAAATTTTAGATAAACTAAGAAATAACTAAATTGGAATAAAATAAGAGCTATTCCACTTTATAACAGCAAAAAAACAAAGGTTCTTTAGAAACAATATGGAATTTGACATTACAGAAGCATGTATCCAAAATAAATTGATAACAAATATACATTTTCAGCAATATTATAAAACTGTATCAATTCAAAATTATTAGATACAAAATAATAACAAATTCATTTAAAAATTGTGTTCAGCTCATCATCACCTAGTGATAAAACTATGCTATTCCAAAAAAAAAAAGAGAAGAGACCAGAAGAATAAAAGATACATCTCAAAGAATATTTACCTGGTTAAAATTCAAATTTATTTGAATCTGCAAATCCAATAATTATTAGAGAAGACAATAACTACCATTTTGAATCATTTTATATTTTTTATTTATTCATAAGATACTAAAAACAGAGAATAACACAAAATGTTTAATTCTTACGTTGACTATAAATATAGTTTCAAATCTTTTATATTACAGCTCTAACAGGATCTTCTGTTTCTGTGAGTGTTTTTTTAACTTCATCACCACATTCAAAACGTTCAAAGTTAGCAACTTCAGCTTGTTTCCATAAATAATCATACACATGAAGATTTGGATCCAGCAGATAAGATTGGAATAGTAATCTAGTTTCATCTGTGTCCTTTAAATCTGAATGAAAATCTTCCATTTCATTTCCGGCTTCATCAGGAGCAACTTTGTTGGTCATTTCTTCGACTTCCTCAGAAAGTTTATCAGGTGGAGGAAGATGACTTTCCTCTTGTTGAGTACTTTCCAATTCTGTTTTTTCGATATTTATCTTTCCAGCCCTATATAACTTGTTGAAATCTTCCTCTCCAACTGATAGGGGGTTCATTCCGATTATATGGCGACAGATGTTAGAACTGATTAATTTGCTTTCTTCATCTGAAGCAATCTTTCTATAAGCCACTAATGCTCCAAATTTTCCTATGAACAAAAGAACTATCTTAGAAATATTTATTATATAAAGATTTATGTATAACAAATTGAGTAGAAAAGTTTATTAAAAAAATTATTTCAATACACTGCTCAAAATCAGGACATTGTATACATACAGGAGGGTGTATGTATACAATATTGTATACATACAATGTGTATGTATAATGATATTTCCTCTGGAGAATTATTTAATTATTGATAGACATAATAGGCTTTAAGATAAAAGAGACATTTGTTTGGCAAAAAAATATGTGTTTTATAGAACATTTGGGGATAAAAGGGGTAAAAACACAATTTGTGCGCATGAGAAAAACAAAAAAAAGGTTCCTAAAAAGAAAACAGTTTTTAGTAAGGGAGTATGGTTTCCCAGGAAGGCCAGCAATGTTAGAATACCTTTGAGGCATCGAGTCGATGAGGTTATTAATGAGGGCCTGGGGTATTCTCTCTCATTCGAGGAGAACCCCTTTGAGTTTGTGGAATGGTAGGCATATAGCAACTCATATGCTTAGAATGTTTCAAACATGCTCTATTGGGTTCTTTTGGGTTCATGTCTCAAACATGCTAGTCATTTCATTTGTATGATTCCTTTCTCCAAACAAAAATCATTCACGAATTTACATGATGTGACTTGCAATTGTCATCCATAAACATCTCAAATTGTTCCTGCATAAGGGAATATGATATGTGTGAGGATCTCATCCCTATGTCTGCGAGCAGTGAAGGCTCCATTTTGAATAATATGGTGATTGGTGTGTCCATCAATGGCGATGTCAGCATAGACCCTCACCTCCCCACCAACAAATCTGACACTTTCATACACAAACATAGAACAGCTTCAAGCGCCGTACTCTTTCCAGATAAAAATTTACCTATTATGGAATTTAAGAAAAAAGCACTTGTCAGAGAAAAAATATTGTGTCATTCATTTCTCCTCCAGTTCATATACTCTGTTGTCCATTCCCTGTGGGTACCATGATGCCTTGCTGTTAACATGACATACATCATTGCTCAGAGCGCATATAGCCCTACAGCATGAAGGTGGTTTCAGATGGTTTGAGTCGAAATGTCAGTTGTGGTATCAGTAGCCGATCAAAAGTGTTGTTGAAGAAAATTGGCATACATATTTTGGTATATGCATATTGTAAACATTAAATTGCATTGAATTAAATAAGTCTGCATTAAACCTTGCTGCATGACTACGATCTTGCCCTTATCTTTGGACTATATTTATAGTCTCCAAAAAACAATTCCTAATCATATTTTCTGAAAGTCGAATGGCTTCTGCTAGTTTGAATTGTGTTTGGACCCTTCTAATCGACCAACAACTCTCTAAGCTACTAATTCTGTTAAATTACTCATTCAGAAAGCACATTTTTTCAGTGGCATCACACTCATTACTTATGATTACTAAATGAAAAATCATTATTTTCCACTTTGTCTTACATTAAGTTGAAAGCCAAATTTCAGTTGCTGCTGCTAAAACATCTTTGATGTCAAACTCAAAATTTGCAAATTCTGAGGTTTGAAAATGAGAAAATTTTTCATGTAACTGTCTTCTTTCATTTTATGCAAAAAAATTTGCTTATTATTTTATAAAATACTTATAATATCCTTAATTATTTCAAGCAGTGTAAAAAAATAATCTTATTAGTTATTATGTTGAAATCATTTTACAACAACTATAAAGAAATGAACTTCAATGACACAAATAAAAATAATTAAAAAGGATTTATTTAATTAATCTATCACTGAACACATTTTCTAAGAAAATAATCAATACATAATTGTCTTCCTCATATTAAAAACAATTCCAAGGTTTAAAAATTAATTGGGAAATATAAATTAATCCTGTTGTTCATTAATTTAATTTTGATCAGATGTAAAATATTTTAGATTGTCTAAATACATTATAAAATATCACTTAAAAAAACATGTTGCAAACAAAACAGTATTCAATTTAATTCAATGACTCTTTAATTATATGGTTAAAATGCAAACAAAAGAATGTAAATTATATTATATAAATTTTAAAGAAACTTGAAGTAAAAATTGAAATGTTGCTTACTAATACAGAAAAAACTTAAGGATGAGAACTCAGTATTATTTAAGACA
Source organism: Latrodectus hesperus (assembly GCA_037975125.1). NCBI lineage: Eukaryota > Metazoa > Arthropoda > Arachnida > Araneae > Theridiidae > Latrodectus > Latrodectus hesperus. The sequence continues at coordinate 27,965,551 of CM075861.1, forward strand.
ACCAAATAAAATTCAACAAGCTAAAATTATCTTAAGATATACATTTATATAAATTAAACTATAATGAAATTTACAAATTTCAAAAATATCCCATTCATTTTCTTAGAACATTAGCAATTATTTAATTTTTGAGAAAAGGTCTAACATGAGAAAATGTACATTTTTTGTAAAAACAACTCTACATAATTGACATTGCTTTAAAATACAGTATTAATGTATATGTCCAATAATCTTGTCTAAAAATTAAGCATTATATATAAATATATACACATACATATGAATGCACATATCCAAAACTACAATAAACCATGTCAAATCAGTTGAATATTTCATTTGCTAATGAATAATTGAACATTCAATATTATAGGTCATATTTATCATTTCACAATAGCATATTTTATTGTATTCACAATTATATTTTCTTAGATTTTTCTACATATTGTGCTACTATTCTATCAGGGAAAAGTAATATTTTATAATATTAAATACACTATGATTTCAATAATTGAAGGTGATAATGAAAGAATGCTATCAAATATTAATTTTTTAAGACTTTTATGCAATAGTATTAATTATGTAAATTGAATTTATAGTTCTTTTTCAAGAGTATTGTTACTGATGATAAAATCGATAACATTGATGAAACAATTTTATTTTACTAATGATAACTCTTTATAAAACAAAGTTTTCTTCTTTTAGTATATGAACTCAAATTTTTCATGCTCTCATAGTTACAAGAAAATGTTAAAATGTATGCAATTTTAATTTATATTAAAATGTAATTTTAATTTTGCAGTTGCATTATGTGCATAATCACAGTTTACAGATTTATGATTTTTGGAATTAATTTCTTAACATAAAATTTTTAAGAATTTGAGCTTTTTACCTATATTAGCTTTAGGAAGATTCGGACAAGGATCAACAGGATGAGTAAGCCCAGATACACAGAATGCAGAATTGTAAGCTGTTTTTAATATAACTGCTCTTTTTATAACAGTCTTTTCATTAAATTTACACATTGCAGCATTCATAAGTTCATGAATGGTGGTAGATTGGTATTTTATATTCATCACTTCAGCTTCATTAAGGAAATGCTGAAAAAATGTATCTGTGTAAATTAATATCATAGAATTACAAAGGGATGTACATATAGTAATTAAATTTAAAAATTTATAAAAAATTCATCCATAAACATATAGAACTTTTTAAAAACCTTAAATGTAAACACATATACATAAGTATAATTAACTACATCAGAAATTACTTTCCTATACTTTCTGATAAGGTCAGTCAATAACACACAAAATACAATATAATGATTTTTATTATAACACACACAGTAAAAATACAGCTCACAATTTTCCAATTGATATTTAATATGCAGAGAAATGTAATTTAAATCTTTTCCAACTTACTTTTCTATATTTTATTCTGTTAAATCATTTCAGTAAAACATTTTTATCATTTAAGCATTTTTTTTTCATTCAACTATAATTTTCTCTTACAAAAGTTTGTTTAATCACTATATACATTTCAATGATATTTTTTTAATTGCTTTGCATAAGTTTCTTTTTTATTCTATCAAAATTATTTTGTAATCAAGGATAATTACCTCAAGAAAACAATGACTTTTTGGAAGACTTTTATAAAAGTCATACAGCAATGGAGCATTTGAAAGTACATCTTTTATGATAAATCAATTAATGCAGTTTCCTTTATACAGTTTCAATATTTGTCTAGTTACAAAAGAAGATGATTTGTTGTGTCATATCTAGTTATCATTTTGTAACAGCTTGTATAAGCTACAACACTTCAAACAGTATGAAGATTTACTAAATAAAAAAATGCTTTGTGATTTTCCCTTCTTGCACAGCAGTTAATTTGAATTACAAGTGTTTCACTTTCAATATATTTTTTTTTAAATTTAGGACAAATGACATTAAAAAATTGCTTTTTTTAGAAAATACTGAAGTGATATCATCGTTTTGCAACATTTATTTTATAATTCTGCATTATATGATAAAAAAATCCAATAAAAAGTTAATAATATTTAAATCCCCCCCCAAAAAAAAACTTCAGATGAAATTGGATGAATGCATGCACTTTGGGTGATAAAATACATAGAACATCTTGTAATTAATCATCTGCTTGCCTTCCCATTGTATTAAACTTGTTATGCAATTGGAAATATAACCTTACAAACAACAATTTAAAAATCAAATCTTCTCCATACTTTTTATGTATCAAAATTCATTTTATTTTATTTTTATCCATTTATTTGTAATAGTGATTCTTTGTATCTCAAAGAAATACATTTCCAAGTTTCTAAACAAATTTACATAAAATTAAATTTCATAATTAATATGGAAAAATCATAATAAAAGAAGTTATAACACAAACAATTCAGTTCGAAAAAAGCAACAAAAAATATATGTTCATTGTTTAAATTCTAACTATTACTGTAGAAACATTAATTTAACAACTATACAACGAAAATAATTTGGCTTCCTTTACTTAAGAAGTAATAAAATGTAGGCAAAAAATAACAAATACATAAAAATACTAAAAAAATTGAATATATATATATATAAAAATGAAAAATGTATAAAAATTCATTAAAATATAATTAAAACTTTATTTAATTAAGAATTATACAAATTAAACATGTGAAAAATAACACATGAAAAGAAATTAAGCTATTACTATAACTTATATATATTCCTATTTAATGAATACAGCTTTCCCTTTTAAACAAATTTATAGAGTAAACTAACATGATATGAAAGCATACTGCCAAACTTGGAGGGAAAAAAATCAGTAGATTATACTGATTTTAAAGGAAAAAATTCAGGAGACAAATATAGTGACATTTTTGCTTGAAACAGAATGTTTAAAATGGTAGTACTGCAAAAAGACAATTGTACTCTTTAGATTATACATTCTGAGAATGATTTATATTAAACGTATTTTGTGTTAACCTTAATATTTTAATAAAATATTCATCAACCTCATAAAGGAACTATGAAAAATAAAAATATATACTACACATTAAAAAACAAATATCAACATTTATGTCCCAATATTTAATTTATAGGGCAACTTTTACTACACTAGTGCAAATTCATAAATATTAAACTTATAAAATTGCATAAAAAATTATTTTACTCAATAAATTTAATTCAGAAACAAATATTTCTAAAAATATAGAAATTATCAAAATACTTTGTCCATAAAAACATAATACAATTCAAATTTGAATAACTTATGGCATATTTTCTTCCTATGTTGCTGACTTAACATTTTTTATAAATGAATTGATGAACTTTTCATTTTGAGAATATTTAGCTATTATTAAACTTTCTAAAATTTCAGAAAAAAGTGAAGATCGAATTTTTTTATATGACTTAACAACTGTTTACATTCTTCATTAGAATTCATTGTCTGTATTCATTGTCTTCATTCATTGTCTGTATATATATATATATATATATATATATATATATATATATATATATACAGACAAATCATAAAATTTTTAAATTTTATGTAAGATAAGGTGAATAACTTACAAACTATTACCTTAATAAAATTACATGCTAGTTCATAAAATGAGCAAATAAGACCAATTCCACTCTATTTAAGGTAATCCAAGAAACAAAATAACTGAAAGTTAATAATTTGTAGCAATTTTATAAAATCATGTTGATTAATACATTTTACTCTATACAAATACAGTAAAATGTATTAATGTGCCATATTTATCTTTGTTTTTCCACTTCAGGTTTCATAAAACTTTATACCTTGAAAGATATTGCCTAACTGACATAAATATTTCATTAATTTAACAATTTTTTAACAAATTAAAATATCAATAAATAAGAAATGAAATAAAAATCAATTTAATAAGATTAAGTAGAGTAAAAACTTCAATGTTGGCAATTTTACTGCATTTGATGAATTAAAGAGAGGTACTGCCTTCTCATAAAAATGCACTTTTAAAATAATATGATTTTCATTTACTATACAAAATACTGCAGTACATTTGTGATAGTAGCTTTTAAATATAAGTTTAAAATAATTTGTCAAGTATTAAACTTCTAATATAAACTTGCCAAGTATAAACTTCTAATAAAAAACTCTCTTCTAAATTAAAAAAAACTGCAAAATTAGAATACACACACACACACACACACACACACACATATATATATATATATATATATATATATATATATATATATATATATATATATATATATATATATATATATATATATATATATATATATATATATATATATATATATTGCCAATTTGGTTGTTTAACATATTACATTCAAAGTATTAAGTAGTAAAGCAAATTGAGCAAAAATTGAAATATCAATAAATAAAACTTAATTTTACTTAAAACATTAACATGTTGCAAAACAATACATCTAAAGGTGCGAGAGAGTTTACATTCATTATTAGATATTTTTCAAAATTATTAGATATTTAAAAATAGAGAAATTAAGAAAAAAAAACTTTTTTTCTTAATTTCTCTATTTTTAAAATATTACATAATTTGATCAAAAAAGATTTTAATACTTTTAACTATATTTAATATAATTTTAAAAATTAAATTTCTTTCTTGATTTGGTTGAAGTTTTATGATCATTTTTCACATATAAGAGTTAATTAAAATGGAATTTACAAGTTAAAATAGATTTTGAACCACTTTGAGTGGCATACTTAATATGAGAATCAAACCTGAAAATAATTGAAATGAAGACCAGAGCTCCTGCTAATTAGTACAGCAATTTCTTTATTGAAATGGTAAAATTAGAATTAAAAGCCAAATTTTAAGTTTAAAAAATGAATTAATTAGATTACCTTTCCTGCTACAGTTTCATCTTCCAGTTGAAATTGTTGTCCTTTCTCATAACAGCCGAGCAAAACATGTCCAACTAAATTCTTAAATTCAGTATTTTTTGCTACAAAATCTGTTTCACAATTGACCTAAAATTACATCAAATAAAATAACTTGTTTAAAAGAATAATTATAAAAAAAATAGCTAAGATTCATAAATATATAATCTGATTTATTAGTAAAAATATGATAAATTTTATATATTATCTTATAAAGGTTTAAACTACCTATAATCAGATTAATACATAGCTATAGATTGTAATTTAATAACTATTGTGTAGTAAAAAGTTGTATAAACTTATCAAAAGAAAACTTGAAATCAATCCTGAGCAAGCCTATTATGAATAAAACAAGCTAAATAATAAGATAAATTTTCATAAAATTTTATTAATATCTCTAAAATTATAATTTTCAATTAGACAACACAAATTCTGATAGTTTCCAGAGAATTCTACAAAAACTCTTATTACCATCATAATAGCTCTTGAGTTTATAAATCAGATTTTTTAAAAAAGAGAAAAAACTTCAATTGAAGAACACAATTTAAAATATTTTTTATAAAAAAGGAGGGTAAGAAATCATTTACAAAAAAATTCATAAACCTATAACTAAAACTTTTTCTACAAAATAATTTAAGGAATTAATTTAATGAATATTAGCTAATGCCAGGATTTATTCAATCATTTTTCTATATACTCTGCAATACAATTAAAATTGTATTGCAGAGTATGATTGCAATTGAAAAACATTTTTGTCATCCTAATATTGATTCCATAAAATTTGAATTCTGATGACAAATGACATACATTTGAAATATTAAGATTAATGCATAACATTTACTTCTTTTCAAACTAATTTTAAACATAAAAATGCAGTGCATATCATTTTTTATAGAATTCAATATTTTATTAATTGGAATATTCAATTTTACTTTAACTGAAACTTTTCACTGATTTAAAATAAAGTTCTATTCAAAAAATATTTACAATGGCTTTATCTAAAAAGATTATTTTTAGTAGGTCAAGTTTAGGAAAAATACTATTAAACAACTAACATTTTAAACTTATCTACAATCGGGGCCAAAGCGGCCAGATTGGTTAGGGGTTACTCTTGTTATTGGAAGGCAGTCAGTTTGAATCCTGACCCAACTGAAGATCCATTGCATTCACTAATAGTGATTGGAGCTTGTAAAATATGTCTAGGGGGTCACAATGCCATCCATGTGAAATGATAACTTCGAGGATGGAACCCAAGTCTGTGGGTCATCTGTTTGGTCTAATCATGAAAACTCATTTTCAGGCACATCTACAAGATTCCCTAACATATAAAAAGGTGCAATCATTTCAAGCCCCTCATAGTGCTACAAAGATGAAAAATCCTAATAACTGGGCATTGATAACAACAAGAATTTACTATCTCTTATGAAATGAAATTCTGAAATATATGTCAGTTGCATAAAAATTGTGAATATGTATAAAAATGGCCCTTATGACATAATATTAATTTTTATCTATGTAAAGGTTTTAAATAAAGCTTTTATTAATATGTATGCAATTACAGCATCATAAAAAATTTAGAATTTTAAGTATCACCAAAAAATAGGCGTCTTATTTATTTCATAATAAATTATATAATTTTACCAATAAAAAAATATAACATTGCTTACTTCAACCATTATACCAAGCTTATCTTCAGAGTATACACCAATAAGTCCTTGTGCAGCAGAACGATTTTGAATCTTATTCCATTTTGACCAACCCATTTTTTTAGCTTCACCGTGTAACCATTCTTCGGCCTGTAATTAAAAAAAAAAGTTTATTTTAAATATTTAAGAAAATCTTGTCGTAATGCATAAAATGAATAATAAATCAATTTTATCAAAGCAATTCCTAAACAAATGCTTTTAGTCATATTAATCAAGTTAATGAAGCTAATTCATGCAGTAAGAAGTATGTCTAAAATAAGATGTTCATAACACATCTTGATATTGAATAAAGGGATACTGAGTCTCTTAATAGTTTTGAAAATGGAATATGCAAATGAAATTCTGTTCATCAAATATGAAATTTATAGTAATTCAATACATGTACTTACTATAAATTTCTAATGTGATGCTACAGAAATACTATTGTCCCTTAACATTTGAAATTTCAGTAAGCATTACTTAAATAAAATGATCACAGCCAGATAATATATATATATATATATATATATATATATATATATATATATATATATATATATATATATATATATATATATATATATATATATATATTGCAATAAAGGGAAAAAAATTTTCAAGATTTGTATTAAATACAAATTCCTTAAAAATATTTAAACATGTTTATGAATAGTACTATTTCCCTTTTTACACAACAAGTTCATTAATATTACTTATTTTGCACAGAATTCATGATTAATTAGCAATTATTTTAGCAATTAACATAGCAATTATTTTGTAATTATTATTTGTAAGTATATTATATTAACTTGTAATTTGCATTTATATATATAATTTAAAGTAATCAATATATGTATCTTTGGGTTTTTCATACTTAAAATTCTCTGCTCTATTTTTTGATTATAGGCTAAGATTAGAAAATATAATTTATTATTCTCAAGCTTTCATATTACTCATTGAAATATTGTTTTAAATTCTAGGAGCATGAACAGGTGCCAAATGCACCAAACCTGTAGATTACAGTACTTTTACTTTATGTGTTATTCTGTTTAATTTGCTATGTTATATATTAAATTATGCAATTTATTTAGTATAGAAATATTTGAGATATATAGGTTTTTTGTTGAATTGTATTGCTCGATTAATTAAAACTAGAATGTGTGTGGTAATACCTGGTTAATTAGAAAGAAAGTTTTCATAAATATGGATGTGGTTTACATTATTGATTTAGCTTTATTTAGTTGTCCTCCCATGCTTGATTGTGTTGCAACAAATATTTTTAAGGTGGACAACATTGCCCAGTAAGATAGAACTCTGAGTATTAGTAAGAATGTATATTATTGATTTAACTTTATCATCTGGTTGTCCTCCCTAGCTAGATTATGTTGCAACAAATGCTTTTTAAGGTGGACACCAGTGGCTGGTTAGTTGGAAACCCAAGTTTTCATAAAAAAAATGAATGTTATTTATTTTATTGATTTATAAGGGATGTTCAAATGAAAAGGCATGGAATATCGTAACAATGTAACTGTTAACATATTTATCTATGCCTCTATGTGAGAATGTAGGAAGACATCTAGAAATGCAATTAGTCTCCATTGTGGATCAGAATGTCTGCAGGAGAAAGCAGAGGTTCTAATCAGGAGTGCCATCCAAATGATGCAGCAATACATGTGAGAACAGGAAGCAAAATTCAACTATTGAGAAACAGCAAGGTGTTATTTGATTTTTGACAGACTAAGGTGATAAACTGGCCGGGGCTGCTCAGGGAAAGTGCAGTTCTGCTCCATGATAATGTGCGTCCATACGTCTCCAGGGTCGCACACAGCAAATTGGCCAAGTTCAAGATGGAATAGCTTGACTATCCACACTACAGCTCAGACATGTCACCTTGTGATTTCCATGTGTTTGGTTAACTGAAAAAACATGTAAAAGAGAAGTGGTTCAATTCAGATGATGAACTCAAGGACGCTGTGAAAAACTGAGTCTTGTCAGGTGCACAGGAATTCTGGGAACAAGAAATCACTCGTTAATCAATAGGAACATTGTGCTCAGACCAATGGTGTGTAGTTTAAATGAAGTCTTCATTTATATCCCCCTGTATCATTTCATACCTCTTCATTTGAACACCCCTTATAGATTTATAGTACAGTTGTTAATACTTGTTTGATATTGTTATACATGTATTTTTAAAGTATTTTCTTTTGATTAATTAAAAGAAAATAATTTAAAATGTTCATTATGCATATTTTATTGAATAAGTACAAATAGTAGCATTGATTTTTAGAGTTATTTTATATCTGTCTAGTAATATGTAATCGTTATGAAATATGAGAAATTATGTTTTTAATGTTTAATTTTGTGATATTTCTGTAATTGAATATAATGAAATATTTAAAGTCAAAAACAATGCAATTGCAAAGTTCAAAGTTTGAAATTTAGGGTGATTGGGATTTTGAAAACTGAATATTCCAGAAAGTAATTTAATTTAGGTTGGTTAAAAAAAACTGTGCAGTGCTTAGCAGGAAAATTGGATGTCATGACAATCTCCTAGGATTTTACCAATATATTCTTAACCTGTTAGAAATTGCATGGGACACAGTCATCCCAGGTTTCGAAAACCAACAAGACTATGAAAATTATCTGTAATAAATCATCCTTTCAGTATCCTTCTGTCTGACAGTCTCCTTGGTTGATTGGTTATAAAAAGACAGGGGAAAATAACTTTGTATGGTTATTTTTTTCTTCATTCTTTTTCTTTCTGTTTTGCACCTTCAAACTTTTCTTTCTTCATTTGAAACAATTTCCTAAAGTCATGCTATCAGACTGACTGTGCCCAGTATTGCTTCAAAATTTCTTCTATAAGCAACTTAGTTTCATATTAATAAGTGTTTCCATATATTTGTTTGCTGCTATATTTCTAAACCAGTGAGAAGGAATCTGTTGGAAGAAATGCAGTTTTCATGGTAGTAAATTTGTGCACACTGATAAAAGTAGCAAAGATTCTGAATTGGAAGAAAACATATTTATAAATAAAAATGAAACAGTTTGAAATAGAGGAAAAACTAAATCAAAAAATTAAAAAATCTTAAAATTTGATCATTGACAAAACTGATAAGAAAAACCAGAGCTTATTGTTAAATAATGCGACAAAAAGAGTTGTAGATACACTGAATGAAATATCAATATCATATTCTATAGCTAAAAAAACTAGCAGATGGCTATTTTTCCACACTAAATGTCAAAGAAATTAATACTAGAGTTGTTCTAATGCCAACAAAGAATCCTCTAAAGCAATACGACTCTGAAAGAATATTCCTTATATACTAAGCATTATCTCTCATAGGGCCATATATGAGGACATGATATATCTAAATACTTTCTAGAGAACTCTGACAAAAAATCAATGAATTTAATTGTAGTGAAACAAAAGATAATCAGTGTTCAACAAAGTCCAAGATCCAAGTACAATAGACCTACAATTTCTAGCACAAAATGCAATTATTTTATTTGTAAAAAATCTTTAATTGCATTTGTTGAAGGTGTACTCAGAATATTCATCACAAACACATAATTCTACATTTATAATTTATGAATGTTTGATTTTCTTAAGCATTATAAAAACGTTTTTTAATATAATTATAGATTCTCAATTAAATAGTGTAATTATTGCTTTTAATTTTTAAAATTATAAAACATTTATTATTACAACTCTGATTGGGTGTACTCACCCCACACGCTAAATGCTAATGTTAGTGTCAGGAGCATACTTTTTGCTGGGTTAAATACATTATAACTTATTTACTAATATTTTTAATATATTTTATACTAAGACTATAAGTAAATAACTTTTAATATAAAGATTTATTTTTGTTACTTTACATTATACTTTTAGTTTCAAAAAAATTTTAATTAACATTTATAAGTACCATATTCTAATGCTATGAAACATCAATTCATGAATTTAAAATATATCTGTTTATTACAATTACATACAAAAATTTAAATTACTTAGTTACATTAAGAATGTCTAATATATTTGCAAATCAGAAAATTAGCTAATGTTGTAAGCCATAAAAATACACCTACATAGCATTTTTCATTTATGCGAAAACATATCATTTTTAAATAATAAAGAAGCTATTTTTATGCCTTCAATAATTTAAATAAAAGGGATCAGAAAGACACAGAAAAACAATTTTAAACCTTTTGCAAATCCTCTGGAAATTTTTGTAAGGCTTCTTTGCAGTTTGAAATGGAATAACCAGTAGCTTTTCTTAATTTGGCAAGCAATGAGCTATTTACACTTGAAGCAAAGCAAATCTTTCCAGTGTGAAAAAATCGATGAGCTATGGCACTAGAAAAATTAATTACTAATGTTAGAATTTGTAATAAAATATAATTAAATTGCATTTGATCAGAACAATTTCCAAATTTACGTACTAAAAACACAAAGTGATCTTAGAGTAACAATCAAATTAAACTAAAGTTTAGTTTAATTTAATTGTTGCTCTAAGGTTCCTTTACATGCATAAGAGTTAATTGAACTAATATATGAGAATTTATGTTATAAAAAGTTTAATAAATATAATAACATCAATAATATTAAATTTAATGTTTGGTAAAACTTAAAGCATTCCTCAGCTTCTAATTCTGGATAAAAATAAGCTAATATAAGTAGAAATAATAATACATAGGAATAGTATATAGTAAAGTAGAATAAAAATAAGTTTTAAAAATGATACTTTTAATTTTTACAAAAGATAATATTTACATATGCAAATAAAAATACAAAATATTTCCTTTCACTTTTACTATTCTGCAATATATTTATGAAATATCCATATTTCCTTTTTTATTTTTAAGATAACATAATAAAAAATGGCAATTTAATTATTTTTTATGCCTGCATTTTATATTAAAGCAGACAAATTGGTTTGAAAATCTCCTTATTAAAAATAATGCAAGGATATTGAGAAAATAAATAAAGTAAATACTTTTATTGTTTAAATTATTAATTCTGATTTTGATATTAAGATGGAAAACTAAAATTTGTTTGCAAAATAATAGGGAAAAAATGAATTTTCAAAATTGCTCACGATTGATTCAGTTTAATTGCTTGATTAATTGAAACAAACTATTATAAAAGATGATCATGTATATTTAAATGATTTGACAAATGATGTAATGTTTTTTCACATTTTACTTTTCTATATTTCATAATACAGTAAATGCTTGTTTTTACAGACCTCTAATTTAAGAACATTCACATTTATATGAACTAGTAGCAAGTTTATACCCTGAAGGCATAACACAATGATAATTTTCACTTCCATTTATAAACTAAAATTTTGAAAAATCTGTTTCGTGGAACTTTGTTCCTTAATTTACTTTTTTTAATGATCTGATATATTTTCAATTTTTTGTTTGATTTTCTTTTTATATAGCACCTTAAAACTAGATTCATTTTTGAATAACATAGCAACATTTGCAGGCATTGTGGAAACCATGATCAAAGACACATGGATATCAGACATTTGATCAACTTCTGTGCTCCTAATACTTTACAATATAGAGAGGGGGAAATAAAACTCTTTAAAAAAAACTTGAGCTTTCTTGAGCAGCAGTTGGTTTTGCTTCATTTGAGCAAATCAAAGTATGAAATTTTATTCCTCGAGAGACATACAGCTTCCATTGAGGATTTGTCGCAGTTGAAGAAATGAACGTGTTTATCAGTTGAAGTATAAAATAAACATTCTGAAAGAAATACAAAAAAATATGATGCAAGACAAAAATCGTGAAAAAATAAGAAATCCCATAAAGAACAACCACTTAAAAATTCTTAAAACTTAAAAAAAAAATCTTTGAAAATAGAAACTGTAACAGCAAAAATGATCCTTCTAGTAAATATTGATGCACTGAAAAATGAGTATTTTTATTCATGGTAATGTTCTTAAAGAGAAATCCAACTGCTTTGTTATGAAGCTGAATGTAAAAGATTTTAAAGTATTAGGCAGTTAAATTCAAAAATTTAATACCAGGCTCTGAGCTTCAGGAAATGGTGAGGTGAAGTAGAATCAATAAAATGAAATTATTTTTTTTAAATATAAATCTTATTTTTCAGATTTCTTATAAATTTAGGTTCAGTTATCTTAAATAATTCTTCCTAATAGTATTTTATTTATAAAGAAATAGTTTGATAAAAAAATTCATATTTTAAGAATTTAAAACATTTTTCTATTTTGCAAGCTTTCTTTTCTACGCATTGTTTTGCCAATTCCTTAAGTTCGAAAAGACGGGCGTCTTCTGTATGTACTCACAAAAATTGCATAAAATTAACATTCTAGCATTTTGTCCAAAGATCAGGCAGACTATAGCATGTTAATAATAAAAGAAATAGCCGACATCGCAAGACTCAAATTCATGTAACTACAGTTGGCGAGAAAATGTATGGCATTTTATGTGCTTTCACTATTAAGTAAGGTAAAATAGGGATTTATATATATATACATATAACCATTTTACTATATAAATTTGGTCCCGTTCTAATTGTTAATTGATACCATGTCAACAGGGATAACATGATATTTGAAAAATCTGAATTTTAAAGATTCAAGTAATTTTCTGATTGAATAAAATAAGGCGGCCAGATATTAATTTTCTAACAAGTTCGTGTTACAGTGAAAAAGAAACTCACCCAATCATATTGAATATTTCGGAGGAAGTTCTGATGAAAAATTGAAGAAAATATAAATTTAAAATATTAAATTAAAAAACTTGTATAAATAATCATTAGAAGAAAAAGACTATTCAAAAGATTTTTTATTTTATTTTATTGCGTAATATTTCAGTCTGCCTATTTCTGCCGGTGACGACTAATGCCTCGAAACCACAGACCGTTGCTCGTAACAAAGCCAACCATCTAAATTTAAGCATCGACGGGGATGATGACTGAAATGGAAATTCCTTTACTAAGATCATAGAGTTTAGGATGACAATGATGAGCTGTGGGAGTGGCAAATTTTCGCCTTAAAACTGGGCATGATTATCTGTAAAAACACCTTCACCGTTTGGGTTTGAGGGACTCTCCAATCTGTCCTTTTTGCGGACTAGAGGATATGACTGGTGACCACCTTTTCACTTGCCCTGGACTTTCGGACGTCGCAGATAGAAATTCTGCGGAAGATGACTTTTCATTCACCTCAAGATTGTATTGGGCTGCCCGACAGAGACTGATGGTTGAAAAACCAAGGTCGGGCGTAGGATAAAAAAAAAAAAAAAGGATGACAATGAAGAAACATTGGAAGTTAAATTCATCTAATACACTTCTTCTAAATATTCTTTTACATAATATGTGTGCTTTTGAAAACAAATGAAATAACACATTAATTTAAATAATAAAATTTATTCTTGTTAAGAATTTACAATATCATATTTTAATCAATTATTACACATTACAAATTAAGTAACAATATCATGTCAGATAAATAAACATATTCGTATTATATTTTTATCTGTATATTTTAGTAAATGACTGATTCTTTAAAATTAACTTTTGCTAAAGCCTTTTAGAAATTGTTTTCTGAAATAATAGTGCCCAGTGATAAATCCTACAATTGTATATATCTTCTGCCTTTGACATCTAAGAATTTCAGAAATGATTTTCGCAGATAATTTAAATGCAGAAAATTTCAGCGTGTCATTGCTCATAAGAGTCAAGCCAGGCTTTATTTATCTTCTGTCTTCCCTTTCTATAATAACTTTTAATAGTTCTTAAATTTAAGACTGCGCAAATTGGATTAGAAAATTATCCCTGTTTTGCAAACTCGACTGTTTTTTCATTACCTTTGACGTCTATATAAGAATTAACTTATTCTTAACATGCGTTTTCACATCATGGTGCGTTTTTTGCGTGCTTAACCTTGTAATCAATATATGTTAATTCCAAGTGATTTTTTGGTCAAGAAAGATACTCAAATATATAACTTCAGAGGTTATATTGACTTAAAAATTCAAAAATTCTGGGATAGGAAATGCATCTCATTTTATTTTGCGAGTAAAAGATAAAAGGTTTGTCTTCTGAGAACTGACCATCTGATTCCTCGCTTTATATCATGCTGTTAATGTAAATTTTGTCCAAACATATCAATGTATTAAATTTTTTCCTTTTCTGTAACCTTCACGATTTATTAAGAAAATAAAACAAGTTTTTCAATATATTGCTGTGTTTATTTACGAAATTTATTAATGTCTTTTTAGGCAGGCAGCAAACTTGTGCACCGCGTTGCTTGTGGATGATGTTTCACTGGTGTCTGTTTTGTGGATCCCTGGTGTCTGGTATACCAGCCAAACACGAAACAATCACGTCATTAATAACGTGACTCCAAATATTAACCAATAAAAGTTTATTTACTGTTTAACTTGCATTACCAAAACGGCAAGAAATATTGCATGTAATACTTTGATTTAAATATCAGCAGCAAATATTATTGCTGAAGTATGTTTGGAAGAGAAAAAAAAGGGAGAACAAAATTTAAATAACATAAAACTTATTTCAATTGCCCATGCAACTTATTTAAAATAAAGTTAACAATATTTCTTTGAAATGTGAATTTTTATAAACTATAAATAATAACTAAATTGGAAAATCATTTTATAAAAAAATTTTTGCTACAAAAACTTATGCATTTGCATTATATTAAAAATCCTAATTTAAAAAATAATTACATTTTATTTCAGAACTTGGTTTATAATATTTAAATAAAAAATACAAATAAATTTATTTATCATGTTAAAAAGTTTATGCATTTAATGCATTCATAAAAGTAATAATAAATAAAAATATATTATTTAAAATAGAGTTTCTGCAGTGTTTTAATTGAAGTTTAAATTAAAAACGCTTTATTTAATTATTAAAAACTAAAAATACTCAAAATATTTTTTTTTAATTTTAAAAAGTAATTTCAACGAGGAAGATTTAAATAAAATGAAAATAGTTTTTAAAAATCTTGTGAAATTTTACCAGAGAATTGTTTTTTGAAATTATTATTAATTATTCAACTAAAATCTTTATATAGTTGATTTTTTAAAATTTTTATTAAAATAATTATCATCACGTAGGTTTCACAAGCACCTGTTATTTATTGAAAAATATATAATCGAATAAATAAGTGTATATTATAAAACAAGAAAATGAAATTCTAAAACATATTGACCAATTAAATTTAATTTGCTTTTAAAATATTCAATGATAAATTCTTCAATGTCTACAGAAAATTTGAATTCCATGTTCTTATATAAACAGCGTGAATCAAGTAAATATACACTTGTCGCTCGGTTGTGGAGTAAAAAAAATCAAACCTGCTGAATACTTCGTTTGGTGGAAAGCTCCGCTTCAATTTGGTCATACGTGACGTCATTTCGTGGATGGCTTGTGGACAGCTGGTAGTCATCCACCTTGTCCGGGTGACGGTGACCAGGCTTGCTGCCTCTCGTAATTTTTTTGAAATGTAAACATATCCTTGAGTTAACATTTTATATTGACTTTGCAAATTATTTAACATTTTCTACTTCCTTTAGAATTATTTCATACAGACGATGTATAAAATAATGCTAAAGGAAATAGAAATAGACATACAGTGAAATAATGCCATGTCATTATATCTTTGTCTTACAGGATACGATATTCTGAATGTACATTTTTTTTAATTAGAATTAGATTTCTGTCAGTATTCTATAACTTTAGACAGTCCTTCGGTAAGAAACATTGATGAATACACTGCAATTGAATAGTCAAGATTTAAAAAAATATTATGAAAAGAAAAGTGTAAATGAAATTTTTATTGTTAATAAACATATTTAAATGTTTAATAATCAATTAACAAATTAAGTCTTGGCAAAGGATGAGTAGAATAATATCATCTGCATAGCCTTGAATAAAGTAGCTAATATTATTTAAATGAGTAATAAGGCTATATATTTCTAGGCTCCAGAATAATGGGGATAAAATACTTTTTTAAGGATAACCTCTGGTAGTCTTTTCTTCAAATGATTCTCCAAAGATGTCTATTTTGGATAATTTTATCCGAAAGCAATGTCTCAATCCATTTATACAAATTAAGATTTAACGATCTTGTATCTCTTAAAGCTTCAAGGATGGATAGATGTGATATATTTTCAAAAGTATTCTGAATGTATAGAAAAGTAGCCAACGCAATTTCCTTTCAATCTAGAGTGTCTTCAGAGTCTTAGAAACAAGCTGATATAAAGCTGTTTCCGTGGAGTCTGTGCAAACTTTTTTTTTTTGTATGTTCGTTTGAATTTAGTTTCTCTTTCTCCCAAATTTTTTTTCTTTGATTGATAAAAGTCAGAATTAAAATTGAAGAAAATATGAGGAAACAAAATAATAAAAATATCTTAATGTCAATTACATTTAATTATATCTAGTTGAAAATAAATAAATTAGTAAGTGATTCTCTTTGTATATTTAATAAAATAATTTTGATGAATCCAATAATTTTAGGTAGAATTACGCATATCATTAGCACATAAAAGTACACATTTTCAAATTTCGTTTAACAATTTTATAAAAATCCCCGTCAAACATTTACACTGAAAATTACACTTTAATTTAGACGAAAAATGGAGTTTATATAAAAATAGCGTTTCATGCAATTCCTCAAATTTAAGTATTTTTGAAATAACTATTAAAAAAACAAATCTGGAATAAATTTTAAAAATTTTCGTTTAATGGAGCCAACAGGAGAATAATAGAAAATTATTATAGAAAAGAATAATAAAACTTTTTAGAAAATATAGAACAATCTATAGCTTTATTATGAAAATTTAAATACTTACCATAGAATTCTAGGAATTTCCCATGCCTGCAGAAAACAATTAGAATAACATTTTTATCATTTTTCTTCTATCACAGCGTCGCGAATTTGAGGATATATTTGAATTTCTGTGTAATAAAATTAAAAATAATAATAATAAACTAAAATCTTTTCTTTATGTTATTTCACTGATTCCATTTCTACGATTAAATTAAATTTGTAGTAGAAATTCCATTTCCATTGTGAGAAATATTCTATTGGAATTGAATAAGTGTTAGAGGTTTTAAAAATAAATGTATCGATATCATTAATAAAAAATTTTAGAATTTGTTTGTGGTTATAATAATTTACTGGTCGAAATTTTGTACCTTTATTAACGATATTTTTTAATTCATTATTTAATATAA
The DNA here is from genome assembly GCA_037975125.1 of Latrodectus hesperus. Classification (NCBI taxonomy): domain Eukaryota; kingdom Metazoa; phylum Arthropoda; class Arachnida; order Araneae; family Theridiidae; genus Latrodectus; species Latrodectus hesperus. The sequence goes on from CM075861.1 coordinate 27,983,386, forward strand.
TTTCAGTATTTCCAGTAATTACGTGTCCAAAAGTTAAATCTACGAATTTACTGTATTTTGGGTCATCACAGAAGCAATTTGCACTTTCTTTATTAATATTTATATTACTACAGAATTTATTATAATTAAATATATGTCTACCAATTGGTAGATCATATTTAAAGGTACATTTAATTTCATTATTATTTAACGAAAATATATGTTTAAGTTCTTTAATAATATTCGAGAATTTAATTTTATATTATAATGGATGTTTAAAGGAAATAACAAAATAATCTGAGTTGATATTTTTATTAGAATTTATATTTAGTTTACTTATTTTATATTTAAAAATGTCAAAAATTAAAATCTTAAAATGCTCTTTATTAAAATTAAAGTTACTTAAAAATTCTGAAAGAAAAATACATTGTTTTTTATTTAAATTCATAATAAAGTTTTTACAAAATGAAAAATCATAAATGTTTACAAATTGATTTTCTAATTCGTACAGTTTATTACTCCAATATATAAAGTTATTTAAATTGTAATTGTTATAAGTTTTATTAATTTTTCTACCACCTCTTTTATATCTTTTAGTTTTTTTATTATTAGGTTTAAAGTACATAAATGATTTAGTATTTTTATAGTTAATTTTCGAATTGTTAAATAGTTCATTAAGTCCAAATGGTACTAAGGTTTTATAATAAATAATATATTGATTTTCTTTAATTAGTCGTAAATTAATGTCGATTTCAATATCTAAAATTGTTATAATAATATTATCGAAACTATGTATTTTGAAATGTTCAAATTCGATGTTATAACTTTTGTTATTATTATAATTTTTAATATTAGATCTGTGTAGGTTTATGCGCATATTAATAGTATTAGATGTCTGTCCAATATATTTAAATTTACAAATTTTGCACTCAATCATATATATAACATTGTAAGCTTTACAGGCTTTATTTAAAGTATAAGAGTTATCAATTTGTAATGTATTGAATTTGGGGCAAGTCTAACAGAGTTTGGAATTACAAGTATTAAAGGTAAATTTCCTTGTAAACATAAGATTATTATTAATAAAATCACAATCCTTATTAACATCAAAAATGTGCTTACCTGATGAGTTGTAAAGGTCGCTGTTTATCAATCCAATTCCATACCCTTTATAGGAATTGTACCGGACACAGGCAGCAGAATTATCTACTGTCTTTTTGTCAGGCGCTACTATATTATTTCTATATTCCATAATGTTTAGGTATATAAGATTAAACATGCAAATATATAAGACAAATATGTATTTATAAAATTCGAAAAACGTACACATAAAATGCGAAGAATATTTATAAAAATTTGAAAAACGAAGTATATTTAATAAGTGAACCAGCGCAAAGCAGCTAGAAGTTTCACTTTATTAAGTTATATAAATATAAATGCAAAGTTAGATATAGAACTGAAAAGCACCAGAATATATAAAAATATTTAAGCTTAGCAATACATTTAGCGCAAAAGCAGCTAGAATAGTATTACTAAGTTATAGTTAATAGTATATTTTATACAATACAATGAATATAATAAAACAAATTAACTATGAAAATTCCCAATTGGAGAATAGTACATTGAAAATATTAAATGGAAAACAATACATTGAAAATATCAAATGGAAAGAATTACATTGAAAATACTTGAAAGAAATTTCAAAGAAATGTCTTGCAATGTCTTGGGCCATTGCAGAAAAGCCATAATTTGTGCCAATGTGGTCAACACCCCCTGACGAAGCTGGCCATATTGGTACTTTATTCCATTTTTATCTATCTTTCTTTGATATTTTTCTTATATATATATATATATATATATATATATATATATATATATATATATATATATATATATATATATATATATATATATATATATATATATATATATATATATATATCATATATTATCATATATATTATCTCATTTACTAAGTTTAGTGGGGATTATGTATAATCATTGGTTATTATACATAATTGCCGGATTAGTCACTTTTACCATAAAACTATCTTTTGATTTTACTCTGAGAACATTTCTCTCTGAAAGTTTTCAAGTTATTTTTAAAATGTTCAATAAGACTTTCTTATGACTTAAAAACATATTTCTTAATTAAAATAAGAGCTAATTCATATTAAAAAAGAACTTATTTTTATTCTGAATCATTTTATAACATTCAAAAATATTGCTGATAATTTTGCCTTATTTCATTATATTCCTTTAAAATGATTTTTAAGCTAAATATGCTTTCATTATATAAACTGAATCATAAAGTTAGGTAAAGATTAATTATCAAGAAAAATTTTATGTATACACATAAAAAATATTTAATACATTTGATCTTTTAACTTTCCAAAAAAGAATTTTTCAACATAATGTATTAATGTAAAAGCAACAAAGTTACAAGTCAGATAAAAATTATTTTCGAAAATCTTTAAATTGTAAATATTTTGATTTCAAATAAATAATTTTAAATAAACAATTTGATTTTAAATTTCAAAACTATACATGTTTGTTGATAAATATTCGTAATGGCTAAAAAATCTTCTAAATAACCAAAATGTAAAGAATAAGTTGTAGACATAAAATAAAATTTACTCAAAAGTCAATATTTCCAAAGAAGTTTTAAACGAAGTAACACTAAAGACGAAAATTTGTGAGTGTGAAATGATGATATTCTAACCGGGTAAAAAGTTAAAAATAAAAGGAAATTATGAATTTTCCTAGCATTTGGAGGTAATTTCTTTTCTATATTCAGCTTTGTATCGTATTATGATTCCAGGATTCTTTATTGGATGGTGCAATGCTACATTGAAAAAAAAATTATCTTCTGTTGGGGGTCAGTCTGTTGCTAAACACAAACATTTTCGGACAAAGAGGACCGTTAATGAGAAATACATTTCAACGCGAATTTTTTCACGAGTGTATCGCGACAGTAGACTAAGAGGTTACAACAAAGCTTGAGGTAAATACAGATATTTTCTTTTCTCTGGGGCGATGTACAAGAATTTTAAGTTTTAATAACAGCTTTCAGTCACGTTTTATATTCCTTATTTTTCTGATGCATTTAATTATTTTTAGTAAATGAAGCGGAAATAAAAATCAATATCTTCAAGTAATTTGATTCTTTTAACATTTTTAGTTTTTTCATCCTCGTCGGGTCCCTTCTTTATTTGATAAGGACAGGGCTCAAGTGAAGTTAATTTATAATCTCTCTCTCAACAACCAAAAACATTTAAAATCAAATTCATAAGTATTTTTTATGCAACAATAATTACTTATAATGAGTATTATTCTTTTAAATGAAGTTTTCTACAGACTCACTATATCATCCAGATTTAACTTCACTGAAGCCCTAAGCTATATCGAATGTATATATTATGATATATTTAAATACTTATTATATTATTCTCGGATTGCATTGAACACAGCCATGCTAGTTTAAGGAACTTATAATTTAGGAGCTTCGCAAAAGAATAAACTCTGAGATACAGTTTATTTACTTGACAAAATTCTTGGTACTGTAATTCCATTATTATTTAATTATTGTCTATTCAAAATTTCAGTGATTAGAATATGGCGTAACATATATATTTATAATAGTAATTGTAATTATAATAATTGTAAATTATTAAGAATTGAGAAAGGGAATACATTATACACATCCATTCACTTCATTTGAAATGAAAATTTTTGTAGGTTTTATAACTTTCTGATTGAATATTAAAATGCAAATTTTAAGAACCTTTAAAGAAAAATTTTCACTTGTCTTTTAATTATAGTTTGACAAGTTTTTATTAATAATATTTCAGTTTTATAAAATTTCTTTTTTAGAGAGTGATTTTTTTAAATTTTTATTTAAGTTAAAATGAGATTAAAACTTCACATTTTTTATTTATAAGAGAAAATATTGTTTATAAAATGAAATGTTTTATAATAACTATAAAAAATGAATATCAAGTCAAATAATATTTCAGAACATCAAAATTTCTAAAAAATATTTTGAATTCTTAAATGATAAATAACATCATGCAAGTTCCTAATGATATATTTGTCAGTCGATGCAATATTCATTAGATATCTTTTTTTTTTTTTTTGAGTAGAAAAGATTTATTTGCTTAATCAATGTTACAATTTTTCATAGGTATGCAACTTTATTTATTCATCTTGTAAAATATTAGAATTTTAAAGAACATGGTGAATCTTGCTGCATTCACTAAGTCAAATCGGTTACAGATCAGATCATGAGCTTACCTTTTTGGAATCTCCCTAAATTATTTATTCGTAAATCAAGAGATATAACATCAACACATATTATTTGGTAAATAAGTTGAAATTAAAAACATCTTAAATGCATAAAAAGGAAGATAACCAATATAATTCACATAATTCAGAATTTTTTATCAGAAAAAATTTATCTTATTTCCATCATTACATGTACAAGATTTACTATACAAAATAATGATAAAGCACCTCAAATCTTGATCAAAGTAAAAAAAAAAAAAACTGTAAGAAAAGATAAAGGAAAACGCGATTAAACGAACACACTTTTTATTACGAACTAAACTATACTAATTTATTAATATGGAAATATAAAAATAGGAAACAGTTTCATTTATGGCAACCTCTTCAACAGGAGAAAATAATTAAATTTAAAATGTATTTCTCCGAATAAAATTGATATTTCAATTAAAAAGAAATAAAATTTTTCTGAAAACAATTTTCATAACTTCTATTTGGCGCCCCTCTCAAAGTGGCGCCAGGGGCACTATAGGCCCCCTTGCCCCCCCTTCACTACGCCTCTGTAAATAAGTTATCTCTGGATTCACTCTTATGAGTTAGACCTAGATTATTAGCATTTTAAATTATCATATAACCTACATGTACGGCGTTAGTTACGCAGCTCTAAGGACGCAGATTTTAATTCTTTTTATGCTTCACGTCACTTTATTAGCTTGCTCGTCAACTAATAGCAGTGGTCTCGAAGACGGGCGTAGAACAAAAAAAATTTACGCATAGTACATGTTCAATACAATTTCGAAAAAATTTAATAAGGTACAAGTATAAATATTTATATATATATATGATTAATTTCGATGGTTAGAGCTTCAGTAGTGAATCGAAAATTTGAAATTCTTTATAGAAAAAAAAAAACAATTAATGTCGAATAAAAATTCTAATGATTTCGCTGTTAAATTTTTGTAGTTGCTCTTTTAAATTAATTATACTTGGGTATTTCTCTTCCACTTTGAGCAAAGAAGGAACCTAATTCCTAATGAGGAAAATAAAAATGTCAAAATTATTTAAAAATTCTATAGTTCGTATTGATTTCCTTTCCCAAAAATCCTTTAAATGTGTTGATAGTATCAAATAAATAATTTTTTCACATTTAATATCATGTAATGTAATTGAGGATAATGACACCCCCCTCTACTATATAAGCCTGTATATCTATTTTAAATTATTACCGGATGCATGAAAAAACAGTTTAATTTCCTGTACTATGAATTACTCTCAAAATCTTTCAGGAAAGGGGAGAATCGACTCTTGAGAAAAATCATAATTTTATAGAAAAATTTTGCTTTTATATAAGTAAAATAAAAGTTTTCTCAAAAATATAAAGAATTTATTTATGTGGCTTTAAAAGATTAAATTTTTCGCTGAATGATAAATAAGACTTCAACTAATCCTGACACACACTATAATTTGTTTCAAAGAATGGGATAAATATCATTAACATATGATATGTCATTGATAGAGTGAGAAATATTTATTTCATAATAGAATTCTTACGTAGCAACAGTAAAATTTATATTTAGTACAAGAAAATAAATGAAAGTTGTAGAATAAAATTACATTCACAGCAGAATAATGTTACCAATATCAAAATTCTATTTTTCTCCGCATATGCACACAAAAACTTTTAATCTCAAGATATATTTAAAAACCAACGACCAATATAATAGACCAACAACTCCCCTATTGGCTGCTTCCAAAAAATGACACGCCATCTTGGAAGACTTTCCTGAACATTTTTGACACCAGGTGGCGATAAAAACATCTCAAGTGCATGCGATTGAATTTACTAACATTATGTTGTGTAGCATTTTACAGTTGATACTTATTGTTTTTATAGTTTCTAAATACTTTTATTATAATAAAATACCAAAATCATGCTTTTGTCCTGGCTGTAAAAGTGGCTACAAATCGGATATTAATCAAAGAAAGAGGAATGGGGGAAAAACTACCAAGCCTTTTTAGTGCACCAAAGGTATACAACGTGCAAAATATATTTCATCTACTTTTATTTTCAATCAACGACCAATATAAATATAAATATTAGTCTGTGTTAAAAACTAACATATATATGTCGATATAAATTTGCCATAAATATTCATGCCCATCATAATTAAGTGTAAAGCAACAAATAATTTAAATCATCTCAGTTAACAACTTTTCAATTTGAGATTTTTAAACACGTGTATTTTTTTACATATATAAATATCAAAACGTTCTAATAATTTAAAATTATTAATTATAATTACACATTGCAATATTAGAAGAGTCAGATTTTTAATTTCCTTTCTTCAAATATTCTTAAATGGTATTCACGAATTAAAAAAATCATGGAATATCAATAAATAATAAATAAATTAAGACAAAATGAATATTTACACTAAAAAAACTAAGAAAAGACAGTTAACTTTTACAGTCAATTTTCTATCCACAAAATATTTCTATAATTATAGTTAATGTATACACACTAGATGAATTTTTAATTTTTTTATATTTTATCTTCCTGTGATGTAGAAAAGTGCTTCTCTTGAGAAACATACTTTTATAAGGGCATCCAATAATTTTTTGCTTTAAATTTTGATTTTCTCTACCTATTTTGAAGATAATATATAAAGTTAACTTTATTATTTACTTCTAGTATCAAATCCATTGTATTGAAATGGATATCACACTAAAACAAAAATAATACAAATTAACACTAGATTTATTATTTTTTTTTAATGTTTATCTGAAATTTAATAGTTTCCTCGCAAATGATTCAGAATTTTCTCTTTTACAAGTAAAAGATACTTGTCAATTAATAAGATATAATAGGAGAGATTAATGGTAAAATTTAAAGAATGAAATAAGATTTAAATTAAAAATGAAGAAATAGTTATACATAATGTTATATTAATACAATAAATTCATTATTACAATATTATTTATCTAATTTTGCTATTATATTAGAAATCATTGATAAATGATTTTTAATCAAATTTAAAGAAATAATATTTTTTAAGGAATTAAATAAGTTTTAATTGAAACTAAAGAAACAAATCTAATCAAATAAGTAATTTTAAAAAAATAAATAAGATCTTAGTAATTTAAAAATTTTATTTATTTTTTATTAGATATTTTCCTGGAAATTGGTAAATAAATTTTTATCAACTAAATAATAGTTTAAAAAAATAAATAAAATTTTTAAGCAATCAAACAAGATTTATATTAAAATTAAAGAAATAATTATATAGATAAATAATACTATATTAATACAAAAATTCCATTAAAATAATGCTTTATTTTATTATTTTATTAGAAATCGATAAATTAATTTAATTAAATTAATAATAAAAAATTATTAAAAATTTTAAGCAATCAAATAAGATTTCAATTAAGATTAAGGAAATAATTATATATATAAATAATATTATATTAATACAAAAATACATTAATATAATGCTTCATTTTATTTATTATTATATTAGAAATCGATAATAAATTTTAATAAATAAATAATAATTGAAAAGAATAAATAAGATTTAATAAATATTCCTATATAAATTATAAAAAATTAGCTTTTTTTGTATTTTGTTATAAAAATTTGCAGTATGTGTGAGTATGAAATAAACAAAAATATTCATAAGTATGTGAAATCATAAGTTAGCGAAGAAGTGTTTTGGTACTTTTTGAGATTTTATCACACGAGGACTGGTACTTATTTTTTGAAAGTAATTCAAGAAATAATTTATTACCGGCAATATTTTATTGGTTTCTTAAATAAAGTACTCTCTTGTAATTACAGTTCAATTTAGTGCATTAAAAAATTATCAAAATTGTTTAGATAATATTCTATTTGAACAAACATGGGTATACTACCATACCAAGACCTTCTTTGTTCGGCTGTCCGCCATATGCTGACGCGGATGACAGTATTCCAATTTCTAGAAAAATTAATTTTTCTTCTAAACATAAAATTTCGAAAATTAAATTAATTTAAGAAAAGACAAAAAAACCTGAAAAATTTCCTTATGTTAGTTTTCGTTTTGTAAACTATGTACATTTTAACTGTAAATTCACACATTCTTAACCGTACGTTTTGCTTCATCGGCATCCGGTAATTCGGAAATCCCAAACTGAAATCTAGTTTTTCTTTTTATCTTATTGAATATTTAGTTGGAATTTATGATTGTGGTATTATTCATTTATCAGTATTAAATTTATTTTCCAAAGCATCTCTTAAAAATTTTTTTTTGAAAATCATATCCTGAGAATACCGAACTTTAATTTGTATTAGAATATTTTTTTCATTAAATGAACTTGCTAATTATGAAAATTGCTTAATATTTCCTTTCATTTAAAATTTCATTTAATCAACATAACATCTGTTTTTAACTTAAATTGATAGATAAATAATTTGTCATTTAAGCACAAATTAAAATATTTACATTAAAAAATCTGAAAATTGATTGACTAAACTATTAAAAATCTAAAGTATTTATGTGAAAAAGATTTGAAGAATCAGCCATTTGGAAAAGAGAACTTTCTGAGTTTTGTACAATGTACTATCAAATAGCTTACTTTATAATTTAATATTTCAAATAAAATTTAAATTTGTTGGCATATTTTATTTGCAGAAATAATTCAGTTAATTTTCTCTTATAGATATTTCATACCTATCTATTGGAAAATGTAGTAATTTAAAAGTATTTATTTTCATGTGCTTAAATGAACTCAAATCACCCATTTTTTAATAAATTTTTACTTTTTAAATCGAATAATTTTCTTTCTACTAATAAATACTGCTTATCCTTTCTTGAGCATTACTAAATGAAATTGAAAATTCCTATACTGTCTTGTGCTAATATCATGAAAGTAATAAAACTGCATTTTGGTGGGACCTGTTGCTTACTAGCATCAATAAACATTTATAAAAACAGTTTAAAAATTTTTTTGCAATGTGTATCAAAACATTTAATAAATAATTGCATCATACTAAATCACAGAAGTTCTAAGGGATCTAAAATGCAGTTAAGCTTTAAATTTCTGTATCAAATTTTGTAATTGAACTTTTCTAAAATTTATTACAGCTTTTAGGAATGATAATAAAATGATAAATTTATAGACTTTTTGTACTTTCTAGAGAGAAATCTAGAGAATTGATTTCTAGAGAGAATGAGTTGGTTTCAAAAACTTATGTTTTATCGGTTGATTCCAAATTTTGAACTTGATTTTTATAAATCATATCCAAATGTATAGTATAGGAAATGTTAATTTATTCCTTGGTTATGTTTATGCCTCAAATATAAGTATATTTGTCCTTTTAGATTGAATATTGATAAAAATTAATTGGGTGGCCTATACTTTAAGGTGCTCCTTGGTTTCTTGCCAGTTTGCCACCAGGTTAAGTTATATTGAATATGGTACAATTTGCATGATAGTGTTTTCAGTATGATTTTGTTTCTTCAAATACGTACAAAATATGTTTGGTGACAAAAATCTCTAATTTTTGCCTAAGGCTATCCTAAATTAGTTTTTGACCATGACAGATTTTCACAAATGGATATTGAATGCCTTAAGGAATTTGAAAAAGTTTAATTGAAGGAATTGACATAGAATACTTTTTTTTAAACAGATTCTTTGGTAGATTGTGAATTGTTGATTTTGAATCAGTAAGCAGGAAAACTTTGATATTAGCTAATAGTATTATTATTAACATTTTTTTGGAAGAAAAAATGAATTTTAGAAAAGCTAATGAATGATAATTTGATTCTCTCTTTGTTTTTAGAATAGAACTTGTTTAATTTTCTACCCTTAATACTTGGTTAATCATATAATCTTTCTAAAAAGAATATGCTGAAATATAAAAATAATGCTATTTCTTTTTATTCATTGTTGTAATAAAACTCATGTCTTAATAAGTGATGAAAAATGGATTTTACAGTAGGTAGTGCACAAGAACATAGAAGTTCTTGTTAAGTATTTATAAATTTTCGTAAAATACTAACTGCAGGCTCACAGTGGCCTAGTGGTAGGACAATCTATTTGAGGAAAAGTTCCAGATTTGATTCACGGTTACTATTAAACAAATTGACATTGCATTTCTGCATGATTGTATTTCAGAATGGGTGCTCGCAAGCTTTCTGGGTACTCCCTCTTGCAATACATAAATATTATTCACTGTCTATGAAAAATGTTTCTGGAAGTCAGTTATATTGTTGTTACTAATGACACTTGGACAAGCCAAGCTCCTATGGGAATTTAAGTCAATTGGGAGCATCTTTCATTTTGATCAGAGCACCATGAAGGTGAAAGTACAACTTTGCTCTACACACATGCCATAGGTACCCGTTTATAGGGTAGGCAACCATTCACACCTCATTCATACAAGGAAAGGACAAAGACAGGATAGATAGAGAGAGAAAGAACATCCATGCCCGAACCGGGATTCGAACCCAGGACCTCCTTATCTGCAGTCAGGCACGCTGAACACTAGACAAGTTGGGTGGTGGAAGTCAGTTATAAAATGGGGTAAAAGTATATGGGTACCTTTTAACTTTTTGATAAGTACCAAATTGTGAATAACAAAATGGCATCTCTAAAACAATGTTAATTAAATTGCTGAAAACACCAGGGTTACCATGTACTTTAAACAATTTAATTTTATCACCAATATTTATAGCCTCATTTTTTTGCGAAACCAAAGAGTACCCACTTCTACACTGATCCCCAAGATGGATATTAAAATGTTTTGCAACAACCTTAAGTTGTTAGGCAATTTTTGATGTGATGTTGAAAATATTAACTGTTCAAATTAAAATAATGTTTTGCAACATTCCATTAGAATTACCATTTTGGTGAAACAATCACATAATACAAATACTGTGAATGATTTATTCTACTCAATGCAATCATTTCAGGAAAATAGGCAATTGAAAATTATTAATCATCAGTTAGACATGCAGTTATCTGATATTTCTTAAATATAACTTGACAATAAAACTTTATTTGTTTTTGTACTATAAAAAAATAGATTTTTAAAATCTATTTGTACTTGTTTAATTTCATTTACTTTTTAAATTGTAAGCTATACTTATTGGTTTTGTTAGTGTAAGTCAATTAGTTTATCAGCTCTCATGAAAAAAACATCCATTTCTAATATAAATTGTACTGTTTTATATTTAGACAATGGTCAAACAGATTTGTTGCATTGGAGCAGGTTATGTTGGTGGTCCAACTTGTAGTGTCATAGCTTTGAAGTGTCCCGATATAAAGGTAGTTGTTACTGATAAAAATGAAGCCAGAATAAAAGCTTGGAATTCGGAAGAGTTACCAGTCTATGAGGTATATAAATTCATGTTTTACTACAAATATGTATTTTTTCATATTTATGTTATTTTATTATAAATAAAAGTGCAGAATTCACAATTATAGTATAATTGTATTCTTAGGTAATTTAATCCTTAGAAATATTTAAAATAAAGTTTTAATAAATGTTATTTTTACCTTTAATTATATTGGTTTATATTGATAAACATGCATAATAATAAAAATATAAGCCCTATAAATCTATAAAAAAGAAATCTTTGATTGTTTTTGCAGCATTGGGACAATATTACTCAACCCTTTGAGTATGTTTGATAATTGTGCTTGTCATGCATATGTTTTGCCCAAGTTACAGATGACGAATTTGTTTTGACCTAGCTTGAAAGATCAAGCTAGGTCAAAAATATACTTGCATTTTCTTGTTAAGTTATAAGAAGATATTTCTTCCAGTAGTGATCTTTGCTTGTTATAGTGTGCCACAAAATGTCAAAAATAAATTATATATTTTATGAAAGAGATAAAGTTTTTAATTAAAATGTACAGTGAATAAACCAATGAGGTAAAAGACCATAAAAATGTATGGGTTTTTTGCAATTTCTAATTTTCATACCAAGCACTGCACAGTTATTTTACAATCCTAAATTACATTACTACGTGCAATATCTGGCTACCAAATACAGATCATGTTCAATCTTGAACTTTGCAATTGCATGCTATTTTAAATTTCTTTTAAGTCTTCAACAAGTGATGACAATAAAACTAATTCTGCAATATAAAGTTTATTTTTATGAAAACTCAAATTTTAAATAAATGGGCAGTGATGCCCACCCTAGAAAAACCTGATTGTATCTTAATCTATCACAGAGATAACCGGGCAATAAAACTAAATCTATAATGTAAATAAAATACATTTTTATGAAAATTTGTATTTCAATTAACCAATCAGTGGCACCCACCTTAAAAAAATTACAGCAATTCAATTTATTTCCAATTTAATTTGGGCAATACAAATGATTCTAAAACATAAACATTCTTATAAAAACTAAACTTCTAAATTAATCAACATGATCCCATTCTTAATAAATCTAAATACCAATATATGAAATTTTTATAAACAATATATACTTAATATATATCATAAAATATTACATAAATAGCAATATTAATTAAATATGCAAAATATAATAACTCGTAATGATTGTTTGCATATCCATTGGCTTTAGAATGTCACAATATTATCAGAAGGATTATGTAGCTGCATATATTCCGCGAGGAAAATAATAATTCAAAATGATGAAAATAAGTATAAACTTCCAAGATACATTTTGCTTAAAAAACTTAAAAAAAAAAAAAAATTCACTGCAAACTAATATTCAAAAGCTTTTAAGAAAAATTCAGAACATAAACATTAAATCATTCACTTCAAATGTTTTGACTGCATAATAATTCTGAAATTTTGAAAGGGTGGAGGATTCCTCCCTGCCATCATAGTATATGGGCATAGTATATTTCGCCCTCAATTATGACAGAGCCTCTAGAACCGCAATCTCTAGACTAGCTAGCAGCTACACTAGGGGTCACATATTTCGAAAGCAGGAAAATCTTTGAGTCTCCTCTTGAGGTCTGCTCTAAATGTAAAACTGAGTAGACTTCTAATCACATCCTGGACTGTTTGGGACTTTCCAGAGAAGATATATACTCATTTCCCCTTCTGGTCCTCTATTTCCTTAGGGTCAATGGTCTGATGGACCTTGTCTGACTTCATCAGACTTTTGGAGGATAAGTCACAACAGACTGTAGAATGAAACAAAAACAAATTACTAATCAAATGCTTCAAGTGTTACTCGCACACAAAATAAATTTCACACATGTACATAGTAACATTATGTCATAAAACGAAAGTTATGTCATACAAATGCATTCTGATACATTAAGCTCGTTTGGCACATTTTATTGACCACTCTAAGTGTTAATCTTCAGCTGATTATTTAAATTTGGTCTTTAGATTTGTATTACCATTTTTGTTTCAAATTATTTTCTTCAAATGAATTTAAAAGTATTTCTTCAAATAGATTTGTTCACTTGGAGTTGAGAAATAAAATATTTTTTGAATAATTTATGTTTTTTAAGCAGTCTATGGCTAATTATAACATACCTTAGATTTGATTTTGGAAAATTCCAAATTATATATGTTGCATAATTCTTTGAGTTACTTTATGTATGGACTTCAAGAAACTGTTTAACAAAAATGCATTCTTTTAAATAAGATTGCCTTACTATATAATTTATGTAAAGATTGTTATTTCAAATACCCTGTTAATCTTTCTGTTGTTCAGTACATAATTTTTATAATTCAGAATCAGTCAAGTCTTTTTATTAGACTTCATAAAACTTGATTGCTTTGTTATAATTATTTTAGTTGGAAAATAGTAACCTTCATACAAAATGCATGTTTTATTTGTATGTATGGATTTATGAAATGTATATATGGTTTCTCAGTTAAAATTATTTATATTTGATAATCTAGCACAATTGCATGCTCCTTATCATTCTAGATTAAAAATATCTTTGTTTTTGCTATAGTGATTTTATTAAAATTTACTGCAAATGATGCTATATGTGTTTAATATTTCTGAACTTTGCATATTACTTTGTTAAATTTAAATTATTTTTCTTGTATATAATCCACAGCAGCAGCATATTACTGTATTTTTCTGTGTATAATCCGCAGCAGCGTATTATTGGCAAGCCCTGTTTTTCGAACAAAGGAAAAAAGCGTCGCATAATCCGCAGCAGCGTGTAGTCCGCGGCAATTTTTTCGACAAATAGTCGAAAACTTAGACTGCAGATAATTTGGTGTCAAATAAAATAAAAAATACAAATTATGATTAAAAATATAGTAAATTCTAAGGAAAAAAATATTTATAGTGATAAAGATCTTTTTGAATCCACCTAACGAAAGGTGCGATTACCTGAGATGAAAGCACGGCATCAATCAAGATCCGAAAAGATTCTAGTAAATCTTTTCGATTTTCAGATTTTAATAACTTAAAACAAGGTATCGTGGGTATTTTAAAAATAAATCGAGATATATTTTAAAAATAAACTATATTTGTTTGGTTAATAGTTAAATGAAAGAAATGTATTATTTTCTAACTGCGCATGGAATACATTTTTTCATTTGTAAATCGCATGCTTTGTTTTTCATCTTACATTACACGTTTGTGGACATTTTTTTGTTTGCCTTCCCTATAGCTTTCAGTTTAAAATTTGCTCAGTAACTTAAATTTCTCATCACTATGGCGATAAACAAATTTGAATCTTTTCAGAGCTAAAAAGTTCAGGTCAAGATAAAATGCGAAATGACGCTAATGAATCGTAATTTTAATATCGTTCAGAGGATTTGAATTTGTTCTCGAACATAATTGAACATTGATTATAGTTAAAATAAGTTAACCAATTTGTAGCGCCATCTGTTATTTATTTTATGAAACATAAATGACATTTCTTTCAAAGCTTTATAGTAAGCTTTGAAATAAATGTCATTTATGTTTCATATTCTGATGAAAAATATTTTTATCAGATTATCAACGGCAGGGTATAATACGCACAATGAAATTTGGAACTTTTTTAACACATAATCTGTGGATTATATACAGGAAAATACGGTATCTGCAAGATCATTTTTTCAAATTAAAGAAAAAACTATAATCCATGACAATTTTTCCAGCATATAGTCGAAAGTATATAGTACTGATAATGTGGTATCGCATAAAATAAAAAATGCAAAGTATGATTAAAAATAAAAATTGTACAAAAAAAAACATTTATTTTGAAAAACTTCTGATTGGATCTTATTTTGATCCATCTTGTCACAAATTTTGATAAACATAAGTTAAAGAACCAGATTGATCATCAAGTATAATAATTCTGAGAAGATTCTAATATCAATCTTTTAAAACAAGGTTAGATATATTTTAAAATATAAATATATTTGCTCGCTAATAATTAAATGAAAGAAATGGATTATTTTCTAACTGTGCATTCGATACATATTTTCTTTTTTTACTGAGATGCTTTATTTTTCACCTTACATTAATGTTTGCCATCATTTTTTTATTTGTCTTTTTAATAATTTTTAGTTTCAAATTTGCTGTGTAACTTACACACTCTTTCCCATATATATGATATATCAACTTCAATAATTTCAGAAGGATACTGCTCAAGTTAAGACAAAAAGTGAAATAATAGCCAATAACTGTGATCTATTTCCAGTGAACCGAATTTGTTCTTGAACATAATAGAACAAAACTGATTGTAGCTAAAATAAGTCAGCCTAGTCTTGGTGCCCTCTTTTATTTATTTTATTAAACATCATTGGCATTTCTTTTAAAACTTTATTGTAAGCTTTTCTGTCAGAAAATTTTTTTTTTATCAGATTATCTGCGCCAGGGTATAGTACTTAGAACAATGTTTAAAATTTTTTAACTCATAATCTTTGGATTGTATACAAGAAAAAAATATTAATATCAATAACAAAGGGAAAAAATTTGGAAAAAATTTACAAATTTGTGACATCTTAGAAAAATGAGTTTTATTGTTTGTAATGAATAAAAAACTATCTTAGTTATATATGGTATAGGTTTTTTTTAAAAAAAATATTTATGGTTTACTTATTAATATTTTATTATGTTATTATATTGTGTGACAATTATTAAAAATATGTCATTTTTGAAGTGTTTAAATCACTAGTGATTCTGAGAAACAACATTCAGGATTTGTTAATGGAAAGTTTGAAATTAATTTCTTCATAATGTATTTAAATCATTTAATAAAACATTTACTTTTCCATGTATATTATACTTTTTTATATAAAGTACTAGTTAGTACATTTTCTTTACATACTAAATATGTAAATACTTTTTTCAGCCAGGTTTATATGAAGTTGTAAAAGAATGCAGAGGAAGAAATTTATTTTTTACTACTGATGTTGATACTGCTATAAGAGAATCTGATCTCATTTTTATTTCTGTCAACACTCCAACAAAAAATTTTGGCTTTGGAAAGGTTTGTTTTTAGTTCTTTTCATATACTATTTATAATATCCAAAAAAGACTGGAAAATAATATCAAAAAATTATGCTTAAATTTAATAAATAATTTTTTACCTAAATCAATTATCAGAAAGCAAAATAGTTTGAAGCAACATATGTTTAAATTGTGTAGTAACTATGTATATATGTATACACACTATTTTTAGAAATCATTATTTAAAAATGCATGAAATCTGAATCAGAAAAAGGTCACTTTTATATATATATATAAAAAAATACACACTAAAATAAATTTTAATGATACAAAAATATCCTGCTTAAATTGAGTTTAAAAATTTCAGGTTCAGTAAAGTATTAAAACAACTAAACAATAACTTTAAAGCTCAGCAATAATTTTATAAACATATTGTTGAAGAATTTGTATTATATTTTTCTATAGACAACTTCAAGTTATTAATGCTAACAAAAAAATGAAATAGTTTTTTTCATTCTAGAGATTTTCTTGGAATCTATTATTTGATTAATTGAATTTATGGAATATATATATATATATATATATATATATATATATATATATATATATATATATATATATATATATATATATATATATATATATATATATATATATAATAAACATTCAATTACTTATACTTATTTCTTTCCTTGTGAGTTTATACACATTCCAAGTGTTTTAAAATGATATATGAAAACTAAAAGTAGATAGAAATGCCTTAGATAGTATTTATAGATTTTTTATAGTAATGTGCATGTGAAAATGCTTCTAGGGGGAACTTGAATTCTGTTGAATGGTGACTTATCTCACTGGATTGTATAGTTATTCCCCACAGTTTCCAAATAATATGTACTAATGAGAAGTTTATTGACACGTGTTTCAAGTATTGGTCTGTACAAAGAATTGAAGCAATAGATCAAAGAATGTTCCTCTGGAGTAATTCCTTAATAGATGTCTATTGAAACCTAGAATATTTGTTCATCTTCATTGTGTGTTCTCACAAGTAAATTGTTTTGTGTTTCAAGGGATGATATGAACACTGGAAGAAGGAATATTATGCACAGTAGAGGATAATCTTTTGACAAGCTTGAGAGTTTTTGGATAAATTGAATATGAGCCATATAACATTATATGATTAACATATGAAGATTGAATGAGCAATATCATTTTCAAAGAGTGCAAATGCATGTTTCAAATCCTTTGCATCTCAGATTTGTTTTCTGGTAGCTACAATAGGCAAAAGTTTGTGAGGAACTTGCTCAGCTGTATGTCTTATGCAAGGGGTGCAGATGAAGTCTATCCATTTCACCAAAAACATTAAATTGTCTGGCAATTTCACCACATGTTGGACTACTGTTCTCTTCAATGGCCGCCTGCAAGACTTCATCATCCAAGGCTTGTTGCCGTCACTGCGAGCTTTATCACAGAGGGACTGATTTCCTAACCTGTGTGGTTCATTCAAATGGCATATTTGGTGATTGGATGCAAGAGAGCCCACTTTGAAGTTGTAAAACAAACACTGAATAAGCTCCTTCGATATCTATTTCCCTTTGCTACTATACAAGTTACAATTGATGAATGTCTGCAGTGGATTTTCTTTTATAGCAACTGATATTCCTGCTTTCGACAGACTTGTGTCTCAACCACATCATACACTAATTTATATATTTATTCTCACTTCAGTCAGTGACAATATAAAGAGGTTAGAACATAATTGTTTACATTAAAATATATAGTGTGCAACTGTTGTGCTTCTCTTAAAAACAAACAATATTATAAATTTTAAACATTGAATTGATTTTTATTTTTAAATATTCGCTTTTTATAACTTGTTTAAGAAAAATATTTCTCATACCTCATAGTTTATTTCTTTGTTTGGTGTTGGTTCTTTCATTTGTTTGGTATCAAATTTAAATTCTTATTGTGATGGTCACTTAAAGCCTTAGCGATTTGTGAATAATTAGAGATGAATTTTTAAAAATATTCATTTAATCCAAGGAAGCTCTAAATCTGTAGAGTAGGTTTAAGGAAATTTTGCAGAGCAAAGATTTGAATGGAGAAGGTTAAATAGTTCCATTCTGTATAACATAGCCAAGGCACTCGATTTTGCATTGATGAACATTTTATTTATCAAAATTAAGCTCTAAACCATATTCTGAAGAAACTTAAAGAACTGATTTAATTTTTTAACACATTTGGTTTTGCTTTGAGATAGAGATCAAGTACATTTTCAATAAGAGGCAAGGAAAATTGATCTTGTGACTTTCTTGTTTAGTTATCTGTAAAATCTATGTTTGTCATAATTTGTTATAGTTAACTTTTTTGCACAAAAAAGTGGAACTGCATAATCTGAATTACTTTCTTTAATAATACCACCTTTTAACAAGTGTTCTGTTACTCTGGACGATTTTTTGTTCTGTATGTGTTAAAGTTTGATTATATCCATCTCAACAAAAAAAAAAAAAAAAAAACCATATTAACAAGGTTTTGATTACTTGAATGCCATTTTTACCTATGTGAAATTTATTTGGTTGGTGCAATCTGTTCAAATAATTGCAATTACAGAAATACAATCATCTAGAATTACATGAATATGTAAAATATGGAATCTTATTTGAGTAAAGCCTTTAAAATATCCAATTAATGTAATTTTAATATTGCCTATTCTAGTAAAAATGAGGGGAGTTAAAAAGAGGGAACCAATTTGTATTTATGTATTGAATATATTTAATCATAGAAATTTCATTACTTGTGTCTAGTACTGCATTTATATTTAAGTTAATCATAGAAGTAAAGTTAATATCACTGAATAAAGTTAGAATGTTTGTTTTGGATTCTTCAATAGAATATTCAGAATTAAAGTCGGTAAAATTGCGTAAATTATCTCCATTTTTTTCGCCGATAATGATATTTTAGTTTAAAGAATTTACTGCTGCAGGGATGATTTTCTTAAAATTCATTTCATGACTTCAAACGATTCTGCAAGTATTTTAATAGAAAACTCTAACAATTTAAAAATACATAACAATTTAACAACAAATCATAAAAAAATAAATTAAGAATTGAGAAAACTTATGTTTTTGCTCTTAGTATTGCTGGGTACCTTAACATCACAATCCAGCTGAAAAAAAGAGAGTAAATTACTAGTCTTATTATTTATATAGATTGGATGACATCATCATAACAATGACGCCAGAATGCTGTTGCCATAAGTTCATGCAAAAGTTTAATGTTCTTAGTGCTTTTATTCAATATTGAGATTGCAATTTCCATAAAGTCATTTAAGCAAGCCATACTTTAATTATTATAATCTTTATATGTTTAGTCAAAGTTGACTCACTGTTTTGAAGAAGTCAATCATTGGCATTTGTTGGTAGTAAAGCGCCTTGGTTTCGTGGGAATTGGTGTCTAGTAGATTTTTGTTGAAAAACATAGGCTTGGAAGGGTGTCTCCATGTGATGAGGTAGTGTTGATATTAAACACAGACTAATTAAAAATTTGATGATTGCGAAATTATATCAATAGTTAACAAATAAAATTATTTTTAACTAAATTAAAAAATTCATAAATTTACAAGATTCTAAAGCATAATATTTAAACATCTTCTTTACATGCCTTTTAACTAACCAGTTGGTTAGTTAAAAGTTGGTCTTTTTGTTTCTTGCCTTGGAGCAATGTTTCCCTTAACACTCTATGACCTATTCCATCTGACTTCTTATTGGTGTCAAAGGAAAACAGCAATGCTGGTGATTTCATCCACAAACCTTCTCATCTTATATATATGCTTACAAGTTCTGAAAAATTGACTCTTTTTAAAGAGATTCCAACCAATCATGTAAATTCTTATTTGTGTTAAAATAATTTTGACAATTAAATTATTTCTAAAGTATATTTTAAAGTAAAACATAAAAGAGTACTTATAAAACATTCCTTTTCCAAAGAAAAATCTGGAGTAGTTATTTGTCTTTTCTGCATAAATGATTTTTGCGAAATGTAATTTTCCTTATTCTTAAACGATGATAAATAGTATTCTGTGTTTTCTTGTCTTTCACATAACATTTTAAAGTTTACACTACACTTGAAACATTTTTATGCTTGGAAGTGTTAGCATCTTGTGTTGGTGCAATATCTTGTGAACAATTACGAAAATTCAGTTTATTTTCAGTCGAATTTTCGATGCATTTTAAGTCTTAATCAACTGTAGCCTATTCATCAAAACTTACGTTTTCCTCAAACTTCATTCTTTTTAAAATTTTTTAAGCATTTTCTCATTTTCATTTCATAGAGTAAAGATAAACATTTTCTTCCATTAAACTTGATCAAATAATGTCTCAAACTTTTTAGTTTTGAATTTAAAAAAATGTATAATAAGTCTTAAGAGAAAAATTCATAAATATTACAGTTTATGTAATATTTATGAATTTTTCATAAACAGTTTATAATACAGAACACAGTCAAATTTTTGTATATGGTCAATATTATGGTTTATGTAATATTTGTGATTAATTTAAATTTTTGAATGCTATTAAACTATACCTATTTTATTTGTGAAGAAATTATTTTTATATAACGATTCTTATACATATTACTCTTCATTTGCTAAACTACTTTTGTTATAAATATTATGAACATGAATGGATCTTTTAACTTTTTTGTATAAAATAGATGGGATTTTTTTATTATTTAATGTAATATATAATTTAAGGGAAGAGCTGCTGATTTAAGATATATTGAAGCTGCTGGTCGTAGAATAGCAGAAATATCTAAAAGCAGTAAAATTGTTGTTGAAAAGAGTACAGTTCCAGTTCGTGCTGCTGAAAGCATTAACAGTATTCTAAAAGCAAATACAAAACCAGGTGTATCATTTCAGGTTAGTTGCAATTATGCAATAAGTAATCTTTTATAAATTAAAATTTTAGTTTTGTGTGTGTTTGTTATACAAACATAATTTAATTATTAAAAGTAAGTTATAATTCAGGAATTAAATGCATTTACTGGAAACCTGCATACAATTGAAATGGAGTTATTTAAAATATATATTTTATAGTACATATTTCTAACATGTGATCTCAATTTTATTTAGATAGTAAATTTCTACTTACAGTAATTTGCATTAATGCAATTTAAAATACATAGCAAAGAGGTTAGCTCTGCTGTCAAAAACTGAATTTAAAACATATATTTTCATGTCAATGAATTTACTAAAACACATTTCATGCATTCCTTGTCTTATAACAGGCCAATTTTATTTTATGAAAAACCTTTTCATATTCGTAAAATTTTATAATTAGACCTCATATATTAATTATAACACAATTTTAAGCAAATTTGAAAACCATAAATACTTTAAAAATGGTATTTATACATTTTCATGACTTTTTAAATAGTTAATTTGCAATTTCATTATTTGTCATTTTGTATTGTAGTAATTTGTTTTTCCCTTTTTTATCAGTATAGTTGATAATTATGGTATAAAATTTTAATTATTGTAAACATTAATTTTGTAACTTCATTTCTATACTTACCACCAAAATCAAATTATTTCTTTTGAATAAAATAGAAATTTGATTTAATGCCAAATAATTTTCATACTAAGTTAAGTTGCTTTTATGTTTTAATTTATGAATTACATTTTGTCTTCCATGTTAAAACTTGTGCACCATTAAAATATTAGTTATTTTATATTTGTTTTGTAATATGTAATCTCTCTCTTTGTAAAATTGCTGAAATTAGTTTCTAGTTATTAGTTTTGTAATGTATAACAAATAAATATAATGAAATATTCAAAGTTTCAATATTTGAGACTGAAAATATTACAATATTGATTATTATTTTGAAAACTGGATATTGCACATAGTGGTGTAATTTAGTTTGACAAGTTAACTAATGCTTGGCATGAAAATAGGAAGTTGCACTGTAGCCATAAAGGCCTGTATGACCTCTTGTTTCTTTATTGCATTTAAAAGTTTGAAAGGTGAAGTTATTGTAATTCATTTCCAGATTTTTTTTAATTATAAAGAAAACTATAAAGGTTGCAAGTGAATCATAATCACAAAACAAATGAACAAATAAATGTAGAATGTCAAATTATACAAATGTAATTTCTTTTATTTGTATGTCTGAACCAGATTAAATCAACTTATTAAAAACTACTGCTCTAAGAGTGTGACTTTACATATCTTGCAAAAGAAGTTTAGATCATATTTCCCACTTTATTTTAAAAATATAAATCCTTAATTTTTGTAATTTTTTTTTCCAAAGTTGACCAAAACTGGCTAACATTTAACAATACCTTTAAAAAAGGAATTGGAATCACAATTGTTCAAGGTGTTTTTATATAATTTACATTATTTTGTCTCTTGAAATATTGGTTGCTAGTAATGTTATTATAAATTGTAATTTTTTTTGAAATTCTTTAAACGAGAGGTTGCAATGAAATGTCCAAAATTTGAGAAGCCTATTAAAGTACATCTTTAAAAATTTCTTTATATTCGAAAAAAATTAGATATTTTTCAAATTAATAAAACTTTTATTTTGAATTGTTTG
Source organism: Latrodectus hesperus (assembly GCA_037975125.1). Classification (NCBI taxonomy): domain Eukaryota; kingdom Metazoa; phylum Arthropoda; class Arachnida; order Araneae; family Theridiidae; genus Latrodectus; species Latrodectus hesperus. The sequence goes on from CM075861.1 coordinate 28,006,620, forward strand.
AAAAATTTCCTCCTCTGTGACCTAAAACTTGCAAGTCCTTTTACATATTATTGAATAATTGGCAATTTAAACATTTGAAAAAATGATTATAACTAAATACACACAAATATATGATAAATTGCAAAAATTTTATCTGTTTAATTTGTATTTAATTAAAACCTATTTAGGGAAGAAGGAAATAATTAGTATTGTGTTTTCAAAAGAAACCAATAAAATTTTGTTTTCTGATGTCTTTATTTATATGTCTTTTTTAAGGTAATAAATTTTAACTGTTTTAATTGTTCCAGGTTCTTTCTAATCCAGAATTCCTTGCAGAAGGCTCTGCTATAAATGATTTGTTATTCCCTGACAGAATTTTAATTGGAGGGGATCAAACAACAGATGGAATGGAAGCAATTCAAAAACTTTGCAGCATATACAAACGATGGATACCTGCAAATAAAATTTTAACCATGAATACATGGTCTTCTGAGCTCACAAAATTGGTAATAATAATTTGTCAACTTAATATTAATTCTTAATGCACTTTTATAATCATCTCTATTGCAAAATTATATTTTTATGTTAATTATTTTGTAAATGTTCTAAATAAATATGTCACATTATTTGGTAAAAAATCTGCAATGTTTATTCTAGGCTGCTAATGCTTTCTTAGCACAAAGGATATCTGCCATTAATTCTATATCCGCAATCTGTGAAGCTACTGGAGCTGATATTACTGAAGTTGCTCATGGAATTGGAACAGATAGCCGGATAGGACCTAAATTCCTCACTGCCAGTGTGGGTAGGTGTTAAAATAGTTTTAGAATTCTGATTCCTAAAGTCTGCTGTTTATTATCCTTGTGGGTTGGAGATGTGTTCATGTTAATATGTAACATCTAAAGTCCTTCCACTAGTGTGGTGTGGATGTGTAGGGAAGTGTTAGGCGAGTATTCTAAACCTATTAACCATAAGGTACAGTCCAGAGTTCACCTACACTTTTATGTATACATATACATATTACCTTAAATAATTTAAATAATTAAACAAACTTCCATCTACAAATCTACAATATTTAAAGTTTTCTATAGTGAATAATAATATCATAAAGAATTGAATCTTGCTGTACAAGTTTAACAATGCAGTTATTTTCCTGTCCGTCAGATTCCATCAATGTATGCATATCCATGGTCATCCTACAGGTGCTGCTTTTATTATTTCTAAGTTATAAAGTGTGCAATGTCTAAAAATCAGAAATGGGGACATAAGAAAAAATGTGATTTTGCAATATGGAATAAGAGAATATGCAAGGTGCAAGTATATAAATTTTTCTTCAATTATTCCTCTGTGTGTAAACATATCTTACAGGGTTTGTAGGGAAAAGATTTTACTTAATTAGAATTCTTAAAAAAATGCAAAATCTTTCCTGGATCTTTGAATTATCCTTTATTTCTGTGTCACTTAAGAATAACTTCATCTTTGATGCTTTGTAAAACTATAGTTCATTTTTTATAATTCTAAAAAGCTCTTAGATAAATTTTGTTAGAAATTTTGACAGAAACCTTATTTATCAGAGATAACTCTTATACAAGCAGATGAAATAGATCCATATGAAAAAAACTGAAATGAGAGGCAAACCAAACTTCTTTATTTTCGATGAGTTTGTACCTATAGAGTTAATGCTAATATATTAATATTTATATATCAATAATTTTATTTATTTATTTGTTATTCATCACTTTATTTTACATTACTTATTAATTTATTTTATTTTGCATTCCTTCAATATGATTGTTTCGATTGTTATATTTTTGCAATTATTAAAAGAAAAATAAAAGGATGAAGTTTTTAATATCTATGTAGGTTATAGATTCTGTTGAGCCATTAAATTCCAAAGAAATAGTTACATACCCTTTCATGTGATCAGAAAAAAATTATTAAATTAGTCAAGGAAAGACTGAAATTCCACATTTTAAACAAGCATATCACTGTTTGTACAAACTTTCACATTTCTGTGGAAATCCTGAATAATCTTTTGCTTTAATGTTCCAATTATGTAAAAGCTGTGCAAAAGTTACATGACTGAACAGTAATTGCATAATTACTTTTAGTTTTAATTCTGCTGATTTCTTAAGAGATAACAAATATAGAAAAATATAACTTACACAGATATTACACATTTCTACAAAAATTTGTCTCATCTATGAAAAGCAATTGTATTAAGTTATTTCAATTAACAAGAATTTCTACGAAAAATTCAAATTTAATTTCATAGCATTTATGAATAAGGTAAATATAATGAGATGCACTATTTTTTTCTCCTTTATGATTCTTCCACTGCTATTAGATTATTTAAATTAAATTTATTATAATAATTTAAATTATTATAATAAATTTAATAAACAAGAACTAAAGTTTAACCTGTTATTACTTTTTTTCTGAGAATTATTTACTCATTAAGGGAATTGTTACAATGTCATACGGAAAAAAATACAACAGATCAATAAACAGAAAAAAAATTATGTTTTTTGATGTGAAATCAAATTAACTTAATAAAACTATACAGTAGAATTCCAATCATCCTAAACTCTGTTTATCCGAACTGTTGACTATACGTATTGCTTTCAGAATTTCAAAAAAATTAAATAGATTGAAGGGAAGGAAAATGAGAAAAAGGCAAAATCCCAAGGAAATGAAAGATGAAAGAAGATGAGAATGATGTGTAATTTGAGGAACTCAAAAGCATTCTTGTGAAAATTCCTGAAATTTCAGAAGTTAGTGCTGAAGATACAAGAGAATGTTTTAGGAATAAAACTCTAGATTTCAAATTGCAAATTATGGTTAACTTATTTAAAGTATTGATTAAGACGATGACCTTAATGTCCAAGTTGTAGCAGACATAGGACCATCAGCTAGTGAAACATTTTCCGCCTTTGAAGTAGATGGAGCGTCAGACCAAGTGTGATCACTTGCAAATTCTCACTGTCAAGCCGATGTGGGACTTCTCTGCCCGCGAAACTGGATAAAGGCAGTGAAATAGCTTACTCTGATCAAGAGGTTCAGCAAGTAATGACTTTCATTTACAGTACCGTATATACATACTGTATTAATGTATAGTTTTTGTAAGTACCTTGACATGTAAAAGTGTTGTATTGATTAATATTGAGTGTGAATTGATTAACAGTTCTTTTTCGTTAAAAAAATGACGTTTTTCTCTCGTTTTCAACATGCAATAATTAACTAAAATATTCTTTTTTCAAAAAATCCAATCATCCTAATTTTTGATTATCCAAATGGGGTCTAATCTCGATTCAGATAATTGGAGCTCTACTGTGCCTAAAAATTCTTAAATAAAAAAAATTATAATGAGATGAAGGAATATATAAGCTTGAAATTCTTTTTGTTGGCTGTAAATTTAAAAAATTTGAAACTAAAATAAAACTATCAAATCTTTAAAATGTTCTAGAGTGGTTCACAATACATTATATAGATGTTATAGTTATTTATTTTATTAAATTTATTTCACTTATTTTGCACCTTGAGTATTTGTATGCTAATATTAAGTGTTTACTTTTTAAAATATTTATTGCATCAATGTTCAATAAGAACTGTTTAATGGTCAAAATGTCTTTAGATAAAAATTAATTTTAAAGGCTACCAGCGTTAAAGCTTAAGTATATAATACACTGGATATGTACATTACTTGGTCATTTAATGTAGTTTTGTAATATTCCATCACATAGCAGGAAATAATTTACAAATTTTATTTCTGCACAGATGAAAAAATTTTTACTGAGCATATCATGAAAGTTAAGCAAGCGAATATTTTTAAGCAAATGTTAATATTTATTTTTATAATATTTTATATTTTTTATTATAGGTTTTGGTGGCAGTTGTTTCCAAAAAGATGTTTTGAATATTGTTTATTTGTCTGAATGCCTTAACTTACCTGCAGTTGCAGCATTTTGGTATCAGGTTTGCAGTCTTAATTTCAATTTAGTAAAATATGAAAAAAAAATTATCAAAAACTAAACTAATTATTTGTATTAAAATATTCAATTTCATATTATTAAAAACTTAAATTCCTACTGAAGCTAAAATATGAAATTTTTAGTATTTTCTAAATATTCTGTTCCAAATAAAGAGATATATTTGTAAAAACTTAGGCAATGCTTCAAAAGTTGCAAATTTAATGGGATTTGATAAGTCACATGAAAGAACGCTAATGAAAAACTTACATAAATAAAGACAGATTTTTACATGAGAATGATGTAGCTAATTTACACAGTAAGTTCAAAGATATTTAAAGTAATCTATATGCAAATTCAAATATTTATGTCTGGGAAACCATTTTATTTTGTTTATTGAATTTCTTAAATATTTAATTATTGGCTGTATGTACTTGATGACATCATGATCAGTATACAATTTTAGAAGAGTTTATATCATGTGGCTTAGAAGAGGAATTGCATTGAATAAATATTTGCCATCATGTTGGTCGAAATATATGGTGTTCTTATGCTGTTAGCAATAATGTATTTGTAGAAGTTCATCATTCACTGCATTGATTTAAATAACTAAGGTGCCTCATATGCACAAAAGAAGCAAGCTATTCGAAGAGTATAATTCTGTTCAACTTTATTTCTGAAAATATAAAAGTATATCATCTGAAGTTTACTTTTTATGGTTATTCTAGGTGTGAAACTAATATCTTGGCATCTATTAAGGTAGCTGTCTCCAATCCTTTAGCATAAGCTATGTTTAACTGAATTGGCATTCTTAAGCTGTAAGTAAACTGGGCATTGTTTGAATGGCAGAATGGGATATTCAGCAAAATATTTTGAGAACAGTTAAGAGATATTGAAGAGTTTTGTGGGAATTTTGAATAGTTCCTTAAACTACTGAATTAATTACTGCTAATTCATCATTTTAAAATATAAAATAGCTTTCCTATTTTTATTTAATTTTACATGGGAATGTTATGCAATTTAAATAACTTGCTGTTCTATTTACTAGTTATTAATGAACCTATTTTATAGGTCATTGAAATGAATAATTTTACTAGAACAAGATTTGCTCGACGTATTACTGAGAATATGTTCAATACAGTTTCTGGTAAAAATATCGCTGTGTTTGGATTTGCATTTAAGAAAAATACTGGTGATACAAGGTTCGAATATTAAAATTATTCCTTATTTCTTTTAACTATGAATGTTCTTATAAAACTTTTTTTTATTTTGGTTATTAGAGAATCACCAGCTATTTATGTGTGTAAGCATCTTTTGGAAGAAGGAGCAAATTTGCATATATATGATCCTAAAGTCCAAAAGCAGCAAATAATGTTGTGAGTTTTTAAAACATTTAGTATTATTAATTTTACTTAAAATTTCTTTTTTTCCCCAAAAATATTTGTGTTTAATGATTGCTATTTTTTATTTTCAAATTTTTTTACTTTTGCATTTGAATAGAATGTTTTGTTTAAATTGATGTATATGCAGTTACATTAAGGTTTATTAAGTTTATAGCTATACAGTTTTCCTCTTTAGTTTTAGTCTACAAAATTTTAATAATAAGCCTTTTTCTAGAAGCTCATAATGTTTTCCCAAAAATTAAATGAGACATGTACTATAAACATTGATATAGTAAAAAGAAATGTTCATTTGCATTAAATGTTTTTAGCACAAACTGTTTTAGGAACACTCAAACAATTTTAAAATGTATGATATGTAACTTTATTCTGTACTTTTTAAAATGAAGATTCTGTTTTGAAATAGATTTTTATTTCTATTCTTGAAAAAATATGTCCTTACAATTTATTAAATGTTATATTTAGTCTCCAATGGACAACATTAAAAAATTGTTGAATTAATTACTGACATTATTTAATACTATTTACAAATGTATCTCTGAAAGAGTATTCATATCTCATTTTAATTCCCATAATAAATACAATATTTAAATTACTATAATTGAAGAATTGGAATATAATTTTTAAAAGTTGCAGAAGGTTAAAAAATGTTGATTTTCATTTTCTAAAATTGAATTTATTTAAACTATTAATTTTTTACAGAAAGATTCAACATATGAGCAATAGTATGAAATATCCTTAAATTAGTTTAAGCATTTTTATTATGAATATATTTATTATACAGCATGCAAGGTGTTTTAATAAATTCCTTATATTCTAATCATTTATGATTAATACTTCATTGAAACATTTAAAAAAGTATTTCAAAAATGATTTGATATTAGACTCCTATTGATTTCTGTCAATGAACTAAAAAATTTATAATTAAAAAAAATTCTCTTATGAAACCATTGACGGCATCTGATTTCACAAGGTCAAAATTATAATTTACAAAATATTTAACATTGTTTCAAATAAAGTTTCAAGATTTTAATATTTGAAATTGAAAATAGCATAAGATTGCGATGTTCAGAGGTTGAGTTTGATCATAAATGTTATTTTGAAAACTACATATTGTGCAAAGTGACATAATTTGTGTTGGCAAAATAACTATGGAGTGCTTGCCTGAAAATTGGGAATTGCACCAAACTCATACTGACCCTTAGGATTTTAACATAAATGGACAAAATTGCAAGTGTGCATGAATGAGAGGGAGAAGAGAATTATTTTCTATTTAAATTTGGAGTGATATTATGTAGAAATAATGCATTAATCATTTTTTTATTAAATTGAATTTGTTCTAATAATAAATAATTTTATTGTGTAGTCTAGTTAGAGATTATATATGGAAATATATATAAAAACTTCATGTTTCAATTGAAATTCTTATCTTAAGAACCTTTATTTAAATCTAATAAAATTATGCTTCATACTTATTAAGACTGTTTTTTTATTTTTAATGAACATATGTATGTCTAAAGATCATCAGAAGTTATTTATAGTTAATTGATAAAGATACATATTTTTATTCACTTCAAAGCAAAGGCTATTTAAATTAAATAGATTACTTTTAATTAGTAAATTTATATAAAAAATAGTTACCTAACTATTTGAATCAGTTTCATTAATATAGGTTGATTATATAACAAGTTCAAATATCTAAAATCAAAGTGATTTCAACATTTCTATTTTATGTATGATGTATTTAACCTTTCATTTTTAAATCATTAATAAAGCAAATTGCTAAATTACTTTATAATGTGGTATAGTTTTTTTTAATTATGATTTATTTATTTAGCTTAAGTTACATCAGTAATTTATAAAGCTATGGTAATTTTTTTATGTATGCATTTTTCATGCAAATATTCTATAAGAAAAATTAATTTTATTTTTTATAGTTGTGATATTTAATTATTGAAGTTTTTCAGAGATCTGACCAATACAGAAGGAATTGAAGATTCTTACAGAGGTATATAAACAGAAACTTTTATTTACTATTTTAATTTTATCTATTCATATTAATAGTTTATCACCTATGTATTTCAAATCAACTATAAACTAATGTTAATCTTTTAATAATGATTTTGAGGACATTTTAATAATTCTTTATACAATGAACTAAATTTTAAAAATATGATTGATTTTACAATTTTAGTTTATTAAGCTTGTATATAATTATACTAGTCAGTCGCCAATTATTTTTAACATGTCAAAATAGGAATCTGTTTTGGAAAATTTTAAGTTTTCCTAATTTAAATCATCTGAAACGTGTTTACACAAAATTATATTGTAAACTTTTGAGCTTTTTAATGATGGGGCAGATTCTTTTTATGAGATTTTATCAAATAAGCAAAATTATTGTTGAAAAGTAGTTTGTTTTTACTACTCTGTTTGACATAGGATTTTTGTGAAGAATTTGATGTTGTAAAATTTATAATCAAGCGATTGGGGTTAGTTAGTTAAATAAGTGTATAATAATGAATTCTGTGAAAAGAAAATGGAATGGACTGTAAAAAGTAGAGCAAATTTTAATGCAATAGGGAATATGAAAATTAGTTATTTACAAAACAAAAGCAGGCAGACAATGTTCCCACTAACAAAAGAATAAAAAGATATTGAAAAAATTACTATAATACTTAAAGTGGTGACATTTATGGGCATAAAATGTACCAATATACTGGGCTCTTGAAGGATTCAGAACGTAAATACACTTGCATATATGAAATACTAGAAATATTGACAACATATTATATTCAAAAATTAATAAACTTAATTATGAAGTTAATGTTCCAAAATAGAATGCTAACTTTAAAATTATTATATTAATATTAAAAGCATTAAGCAGAATTCTCTGGTAAAGAGCAGACCTTAACAATAAGTCTTTCATTTTCTCGATGTGAAATCAAAATATCCACAATTCTAATCTTGTTTTCAATTCCTGAAAAAACACACGTTATTCATCCTAACTTTCGTTGTAGAGAAAAGCTGTTTTCCTTGCTTAACACCAAATATTATTAACTTATTAATTTTCCTGTGCTTTTTTTCTATGTATTTATTAATAATTTTAATAAATATTCTTGACTATATTTTCCAAAATTAGTGTTAATTTTTTTCAACATAATTCCATTTCACATCAGGAATTTCCTCTATTGGTTACAAATAAAAGCAGTCATTGTGATTCTGAAACAATCCAATATCACATGATGTTGAAATCTGATTATGTAAAATAATTTCTAGTTGGAAAGTTTAAAAATCTATTACTGTTTTTAGGGGAAATTAGCTATAATAAAGCTGAGCATACTTTGAGTTTTAGAAGATACTGCATTTTGCGAAATATTAATCTAGTTTTGGCATACAACTGAAATATTTTATTTTTTTCATATGTATATAGTTTAGCATAAATAGTTTCTTTCCTTTTCAGATGAATCACAAAATGTATATGACTCTATTGTACAAGACTATTTTATTAACATGAAATCTTAAATTTTTTAAACTTCTGTGTAAAATAAATTCCTTATGAAAATTAATTCATATATCAGTTTTTGTTAGTTAGTGAAATCATCTCATTCTAATTAGTCTGAGCACATTTCTTGTGAAAATATTTTTGTAAAATAACTTTATGTGGTAACAATTATTACTAATTGAAAAGCCGTTCCACTAATGAAAATACATTGTTTTGTAATAGATGAAATGTTTGAAGCATGAACTTTAAAATCAAATATGTCACTATAAGGAAGCCTATTGATTGCTAACACCTCTTTTGGTTAATCCTTTCCTTTATCCAACTGATAGATATTGGAATTCAGGTGATAAATCTTCCAATATTTCTGAGATATTGCTTGACCACTTTCAGAAGCTAAAACCTTTTTCTATTAAACTATAAAGTTCATAAATCAAAATCTTTGCAGAAGATATCCTATAAGTAGCACCTAAGTGTCTATTCTTAAATTGGATATCTGCATTCATTTATTTAAAATATGCTCTTGAAAATCCGCATTTTCTTGATGCGTACATACTTGACTATGCATTTTCTTAGTATTTACACAAATAGCAATCGAGAGCATTCTGAATCTAATGATAGTGTCAAACAAATTTGGTTGAATTGTGGGACCAACAAAGAATAAATCCATTAAATGTATGTTTTTATGTTTACAGTATGTTTTAACAGATACATCAAAACAACAGTTTAATGGTGCTTATTGACCTTAATATACTGGATGATGAGATTGGTAATATGTTACTGAAGAAATGTGATGAGAATTACTGACAAGTTACTTGTCAGAAATTACAGTGTTTATTTTCTATAATTTGTGTATGTCAGATATACCTGATGTAATGTATCTTTTCAATGACCAGTGAACTCAGACAAAACCATATAAAGATTGACTTTTGCAGGATTCAGAAAAAATAATTTCTTAATTTTATGGAATTTAAATCAGTACAATAATCTGTAAGATTTCAAGATATTATTGATGGGAAATTTGATCTTATATTAAGGATAAAATAGATATTTTTTATTTTAACTTACTCTCAAATAGACAATATGTTCACTTATGGAAAGTAGTTAATTTGCTTTTTAATACTCTCTCATTTTCAAGCATCTGTTCAACATTGGTTTTCTGTGAACAAACATTTGATGATAGTAAATTTAAGTAATCAGTCAATTGTGTGGTTAAGTGCATCATTGATGATCACATCCAAAACATATAATATAGGTATCAACAATTTAATACTTAGCAAAGACCTACTTAGTTTTGCTGTTTGTACCAAGCAAAAATATAAATTACATTTAGATGATTTAAAACTGCAAAAAAGCAGACGCTAACAGAAAGAAAACGAAAAACACTTGTTCAAGAAATTGGGGAACTCAAACCAAAAAGAAGTGTTTAGAAAATGACATATGAACTTGAAAAATCTACAACAGCAATTGTTGAGGAAGTTGAAAGAACTGGTAAATTGACATTAATTGCAAAATCAAACACTTGTCATTGTGGTATTTCAGAGAAGCAACATTTACTACTCAGTATTAATTATGAATTAAAAGTGAAAGCTTTTAATTCATAAAGAGATGGAAAGTTAGTATTTTCTAATAGCAATATTGTGTATGTATTAATAACCAATAAATGTGAAAATCTATTGAAGGATTTAAAGAAATAGAAAAGTCTAAAATAGAGATGGGAAATTGTATAGTTTTAAAATTTTTTGAAAGTAAACAGAAGAAAAATTTAGAATTACTTTTATTAAATAATAATTTGGGAAAAAAGTCACAAACTTTATCGAATAGTTGTATTTATTTTGTTTTAAATAAGTATATTTATTTCAAAAGAGATTGTTATACACATTGATAAATTAATTGATAAAAATGTAATGAAGATGCTTTAAAACTCTAAAATTACCCATTATTTCATACAATGTATAATTCAGCATCATAATTTAAAGAATATTGAATATTTAAATAAATTTTTTCTAAGCATACATTAAATATAATTCTAACTTAAATGAAAAATATTCTCATAAATTTTTGCAATAATTTCTATAATTTATAAATATAATTGAAAAATGTTGCATTATTCATAATTATATGCATATTTTGTTAAGAAAATTTTTTATAATGAAATAAAAAATTAACATGAATTTTGATATCTCCTGGAATTTTTTGATTTGACTCCTGGAAAACTCCTTAAAATCCCTGAAATTGATTTTGAAATCTGTACGAACCCTGTAAAATTTTTCTATCAATATTTTTTTACAACCTTTGGCTTAGAAACTTGAGGCTGCAAGTCCAAAAGCAGATTAATCTCATTACTAATGTCCTGTGGGGAATTGAATATAGCCCTTGCAAGATGTAACTGCAGGTGTGAAAAAATAGAAGACCTGAGGAGCAGTATTGGGGCTATATGGTGGATGTGGCAAAGGATCCCATTTGAATCCTTAAAGAATCCAGCCAGTGAATGCAGACATGTTGTTCTGTATTATCTTGATGAAACAGAACCTTTTTGTGGTAAAACTCATTTTGACATTTGGATTTGATAGCTTCAACACAGATTACCATCTCTACACATTACTGTAGATAATTTTACCCATTTTTAGAAACTTTTTGTAAATAATACTTCTGCAATCCTACTAGATACAATACATGATCTTTTTGTTAGTTAAATTGTGCTTTGTGATACTATCGACAGATTCATTGGGCAAAAGCCAACTCCCTTTTACAGTTAGTGTTGAAGTAAATTCACTTTTCATCTCAAGTGAAAAGTTTTTGCAGATGGGCCTTATCCACATCAATAGGCCTGCCAGAGCGCTTTGCTTCTTGAATGTCGTTGTCCTTGTTTTTGAACTTAAACAACAGCAGTACCTGAAGCTGTACACATGATTTGGTGACATTCTGTAGCTAACTTTTTTTTGAAATTTGTTTTCAGTTGGTAAACAAAAAATAGAATGTTTTGGTTATACAAAAGATTCTATTGTGGTACATATTTTGCAAAAGATATGTGGTTTTTGAAAATTTCTAATTTTCCAATCTTATACATAGCTCTGTATCCATTAACTTAATATTTTAAATATATGAAATAAGAATTTAGTGTAACTGATTTATTTATTGTAACTTAGTTTATTATTTCTTTTATTCTGGCATTAATATCTTTTCTAATTCTTTTTAGATTTAACCTATAAATAACATAAAACTGTGGCATAAGCTTATTTTCTTATTTCTTACTTTAATTCACAATGTGGATATTGATTTATTAAATTTTATTTTGAATTCTGAACTGAACAGTCTATTGTGTGTATATAATATCTTAATATTTTAATGTAAACAGATTCTTCCATCAAAATAATCTATTTCTTTTCCATAATAGACTAAAATTATTTAAAAATAAAAAAAATGTAATCAGTTTTATTGTTCTTCAAACACCTATTAAATATAATCGCTGATTATTAATTTCTGATGTTATTGAATATCAAGAAATAATTTAGAATTACTTATAAATTTTAAAAAGAATTATGTAAAAAGCAAAAATTAAAATACTTTTTATTCTTATGTAAACTATGTGAAAAACTGAATAGTTTTTATAGTTTAAATTTTTATGTTTTTTATTAAAAATTTAATTTAAAATTGTTTGTTCAAATTTATTTATATTTTCATCGTCTATTTTTTTATAGCGGAAGAACAAGTTGAAACATTTTCTGATCCTTATGATGCTGCTAAGAATACACATGCTATTGTTATTTGCACTGAATGGGATGAATTTCTGGTATGAATTTTATTTCATTTCGAATTCTTTCAAATCACAAATTTTTTGAGATTATGTATATTTTTTTTAAATAATTCAATGTATTATTCTATTGTTCTTTTTAGATTTTTATAAATATCATATTTTTAATAACATGAAGATGCACACTTTTTTAAAGTTTCAATTATCCCTTTTCAGAGCTTAGATTATAAGCAAATTTATGACAGCATGTACAAACCAGCCTTTGTATTTGATGGCCGCAAAATGCTCCCTATTGAAAAGCTCCAATCCATAGGATTTCATGTTGAAACTATTGGTGTAAAGACAAGCCGGAAGCAAAACAGAAATGTTGCTGATTGTATGATTTAATGATGTCATATGTAAGTTCATAAATTTAACTAAATTATGTAGCATTTGAGAAGTCAATATTTTTTCATAGAATTTTAATCTTTGATTTATCTAAGTTTTATGATCAAAATTTATTATTTGCACAAAAAAATATTAATTTTGATTACACATATAGGCCAATTATGTAAATATGTATTCTAAAAATAATTCTTTCTGTGTTTCAGATGTATAGTTCTTTTGTGAGTCTATAGATTTTTTCACTGATATTGTGATTATATTTTACATTATTATAAAGTTATAATTCCTAAAATTTTATATTACAAATGAAAAAAACTTAGAAAGTAATATTTTACTGAGATTTAAAATTTCAAGATATTTAAAATTAATTCTTGAGAATTGTATATAAACTATATCTAGCTATATACTGATATAAATGTTTTTTATAAAGTTGGAAAATTCCTTGATGATTTTTCTAAAAGACACTTGAATACTGATTGTAAATATTATGTACTGCAATTTTGTTAAGATGCATTTAGTACTGCTTTTGAATAAACAAGAGCTATTCTTCTAGTATATCTGTAGTCACACTTATTTCAAGTTTTATTTCATTCTGCTATATGAATAAAAAGTATCAATGATAATTTTTCAATTTTAATTCAATATGTTGTACTTTATTCTAAAGATATATATTTCTATTCAAATTCTCAATGTTCCTAATATTTTAATTGAGATTGAGAAATGTATTCCTATCATTAAATAAAAGGTTTAACTTTTAGAATTTTTTCAATATTTTGCATATATTGAAAAAAGTAAATATTAAACAAATTTAGAATTTTTTTAATTGGTTGACCATATTAAATATTTATGAAATAAATTTTAAATAGCTTTATTGTTCAGCATAAATTTTAAAAAGTAATCTTATGAGAAATCAAATTTTTAAGTGAAATGGTTAAAAATATTTTATCAAGAATTGATGTGCTTATATTAATTTGAATTTTCAACCATCTCTCACTTTGATTTTTCAGTATTTAAATTTTTTCTTGATTGTAAAAAAGATGTACCCTTTTTTATTCTTGTTTATTTTTGTATCTTTAATGCATATATAAATTGAAATATCGATATAGTGTTTAATATGAGGATGTTTGCCATAAAATGTATGCTTGTTTATAGATATTAAAAAACTTAATAAAGTTTGAATATTTATAAATATAAAATTTAACGTATAATCTGTATATGTGATAACCTAAATGTTGCTTTAAGTATTACATTTAAGTAAACTATGAAAACATCTTTCATGACTTTTGATATAAAAAACTTGATAAATTTCTTGGAAATCTGATCATAATATTTTACACATGAATTTATTGTATGATTCTATTTTATTCATTAAACAGGCTTCTTGAAAACTAATATATTTACTCTATGTAAGACACTTAAGCATTTAGTATCCTCTATTTCTTCAATTTGTTACATTTTTTAAAATAATTAGGTCAGAATCAGAAATATCAACCATCCAATAGTAGAAAATACTTTTTCTTTAAAACTCTTAGATAATGATTAAAATTTTTATTTGGTAACATTCATGAAAATGTTTTTCCAATCCAAGATGTGTATAATAATCACTGAATCGAAACATGGATATAATAAATATACTGTTTCATATATTTTAAATACACTATCAATTATCTTTATTATTGCATAGGCATTTTATAACTTTTCATCTCTAAGTTGTAAGAACAAAATAATTAATCAGAATGTTATACATAAAATCATGTAAAACTATAGTACTTTCATTGCATGTGTTACTTCCTATTTTTTCAAACATTGTTGTCTAAAATATTCCAATGCTAAAATAATTTATCTCAGAAATATTTATAATGGAGAATATATATGGTATTTTTAAGTAAAAGGTTAATGTTTCAAAATTTTTAATTTAAGAGAATATGAAAAAAATCCATGCATTCTTAGTTCTTTTGACTCATCTTTTGTTTTGTGGTAAAGACAGATATGGATATTTAATAACATTCATAAATATTTCATTTGTTTAAAATAATTTAATGGTTGCAGTTGTGTGTGATACCATACAAAGCAATTTCCAAGTAGTTGTATCGTACTTGTCTTTATATAGTAGGAAATAACTTTAATTATAAGGTTTACACTAAAATAGTTGGCACTTTAATCACATGAGATGTGATTACCTCTAATTCTGTGAATAATTTTCACTTTATTTTGATTAGCTCTTAGTTATTAGGCAGCCAAAATAATCAGTAACAAATTTCTCTCTTAATACTTTTAAAAAATTGCTTATAGTATCTGAAAAATATTAACCTTCAAAGTAGAGATAATTTAAATGCATCTTTAATAACATAATTTTACATTTGATTTATTTTCTTTTTTTTTACTTCATGCAGATAATTTTGTATAATAAACAGGAATAAATTTCTTTTTATAATCTGTTATACATATTATCTCTTTTGTGAGTTCAAATACATATTGGCTTGGGCTTGCTTGCTTGTAGTTGTTTGGACTGTACATTAAACTCTAGGTCTCAGAAATACCATCTCTACTATCTTACTAGTTTTTCAGGTACACCAATCCTACAGGAGAGTGAACTTTTGTTCTGGAGCTCCATAAAAACTAATACCATCTCTAGGACCTGGTATAACTAACTCTGGTGTTCAAAATATGATTAGTGATTGACTAACTAACCAAAAAAAAAGTTTTTTTGTCATAATAGCTTAATTAAGTTTGAAGCAAATTTGGAATACAATAAGTTTTTCAGATTACTTATATATGTATGTATTGCGCTGTCAGAATATGGGATTCTGATGTAAAACTTTCAGTAATTACATACATATAAGAAATAAAGTTACTATGGGAATTTAAAAATTTTAATTTTTTTAGAATATTAAAAAAGGAATACTATAAATTTTGTAATTCTAAAAACTATAACCATATAATATTAACTATTTGTATTTTTATGCTTAACAAAATTGGTTGTGTTTAATTTTAATGAAATCTTAAGTATATTCAAATTATGTGTCTAATATTTTCTCATTCATGTCAATTTTAAAACTTAATGGATGTTTAATATTACTTTTCCTTTAAATTCCTGACATTTTCTTTTTTAGGACAGAAAATTTCAAGTGCCTTCTCCTACTTATATATTTTTATATAAACTTCTCACATACTGTATTGACTATATAAAGAGAGATTAAATATTGCTTAATTTTTTTGTGTAGCTTTTACATGTATTTTCTATACTGGTTAGTTGGTGGGGGTTTTATTAACATTTTCTATAAATTATGTTTCCTCAATATTTTCATAATTTAGAATGTATTTTAAACTGTTTAAGTATTGAAAAATTGTTTACTGTTCCTTTTTTATGATATTTATGTCTTATCAAAACCTTTTAGTCATTTTCAATATTTAATATAATAAAGTTAAAATTTATCATATTTCATAATATTATGGTGCTGTTTATGTGTTATTTATTTCAGTTTATATTGTGTAAACATTCCCGATAACATAAATGAATGATTTTATTTCAAATCTATCTTGTTACATTAATTTTATTTTTATGAATAATTTATGAAAGAAATGATTACTAATGATTTAAAAATTGTTAACTTGATTTTAATATTATCAAATCTGTAATTTTTATTACATAAATGCTTAAATCTAGAATTTACTGAAGAAAATGTTATTTATATAAACATTTTCATTTGGCTTTTTCATTGTAAACAGTGTACATTCAAAATACAATTCTTATTTTTGCAGTTTATTTTATGCAAATGATTAAAAATGATACATACATTTACCTTTATATTAATCTATAATTAAAAATTTCACTTAAAATATTATTTAATATTGCTCAGTTAAAAATTATTTATTCAGCTTTTAAATTTGGAAATCTGTTGAATTACTTTATAGTGTAGTTTTATTTTAGTTATCAACTCACACATTGTCTACATTTGTGAAAGACTTTAAGGACTAAATATGGTAAATTATTATTTATATTTTAGTACTATCAAATGCCAAAATACAAGAAAGTCATACAAAATATGTCAGATGTATGACGACTTTTTACTGTGAACATTAACCTTCTAAAAATTGAATTGTTGCAAATGCATCTATGAACAAAAAATTGTCCCATTTTATGTCCATATTTTTTTTCCAGAATATGTTAATATTTACCTGTTTTTTAAATTACTTTTTTCCATGTATCAAAAATTATTACCTTTACAAAACACAAATAAAATAATTTATTGGTATTTTTCAATATTTTTATGTGATAGTAATAAAACATTATGAAATTTTTTATAATGAAAGGAACATTCTAGATAAATTGCGATTCTTCCTTTAAAAATGTAGTTTTGTTGTTCCTACAAATTTGTGATTTCAAGCACAAATATTAAAAATTGCATTATTTGTTCTAAATTAAATTAAGACAAATTGTTTTTAATTGGTTTAACTTATATTAGTTGAAAAGAAAATATTTCATTATTCATGTGAAATTAATAAAAAATACAATATATTTTATTTCCAATGTTTGTGAAATTGAATTTTCTTTATCATACATTTCTGTATTCATTTTTTATATCGTATTTCTTTATCTTGTTAGTACATATAATTTTGCATTTATTTACAGGTTAATTTAATGTTTAGTGTATTGAAAATATAATTTATAAAAATGTACAATTTTAAAATGTGGTAATAAAAAATATCGATTTTATAAAATTACTATATCCTTGCACTATACTTGTTTAAGATTTTTTGATGTTATTATGTTACTGGTAAAAGCTCGTAGCCTGGTATATACTAAGATTTACGGGTAAGACCTAACATTTACAAAGCTTTTATGGTAAAAGCCCAAAACGAGGGATTATTTATGATCAAAGTTTCTATTTATTGGCATATTGTATACCGCTTGTCAAAAAAGGTTAAGGTATGATTTAATATGTTATTGAAACTTTCTTATGATTTTTCAGAGTTACAAAAAATAAAAACATATGAAGTGCAGCATTTTTACACCATTTCACAACTAAAATCCTGTGTGGAAAAATTGAACTAATACAAGATTTTAGTTAACTACGAAAGAAAAATTAAATAATTTTGGTACTAATTAATTTGATAGCTCAGAATATATATACACACAAATGCTATATTAATACTTATTACTAGTTACAAGGATTGCTGCTGTGGTAGTTTAAATAATAAAGTAGATCAGCTGATTTTTACTTATTCATAGTGTATTCATTTGAAAGCAGTTCTCTCTTTCCTTCTCTGTTTTTGTTCCCTTATTAAAGAAAGTTATATTACTATTTTACATTCACTTATTTCTCTTATGTTCAACGATTTAAATATATCAAACTGAGTTCCAAGAACAAACTAGTTCAGTTTTGATATCAATAATGGCTCTTACTTAATTTTGGATCCATATTTTATTTAATACCAGACTTTTTTGTTTTAACATTTTGTCTAATTGTTGGTTTTGATGAGTTTTTCATAGAAATTTTCATTTTCTTTACTTGCTTCTCAAGTCCTTCCTTAACTGTCTCTTGAAACATTTTCTTATTTTTAATTTTCATTGATAATCTCATCTATTGTTACAGAGTCTATAACATTCTTTTTAGCTGAGCAGCAAATTGAAAAGCAAACAAAAAAGATGAATATTGCACATCTTAGTAGTTACGGAAAAAATTGTACATTAATTCAATTTTATTATCTAGGAACTCTATGAAAAATAATAAGTAATTTCCATCAACATAATCTTAAATCATACATTAGTTTGATTAATTTTATAATTTATATCATCAATTAAAAAATTTCAATATATTTTTTGGACTCACAACATACACTATTTGAATGGAAAATATCATATTACATAATTCCTTGTTTTGGGCTTTTATTACAAAAACATTAACTCCTAGGTTAACTTAATGCAAATGCTCTGTAGACTCGAATGGAATCACATTATAGCAAATTTTGGACTTGTACCAAAATATGCTGGTGAAAGCTGCTTTACTGTAAAACCTAAGGTGTACTAAACTTCAGCCTTTTACAGTAAAAATTATTAATGTGTAACATTCAAAATTAAAATGTGATTTTTATAACTCGAAGTAGTTTCTTTTGATTGTTTCTTAAACTCAAATTATTTTAACAAGTTTTAGTAAAAATTTTTAAACCAAAATTGACAATGTATTTTAATTTTTTTAAATCTCAAAAAATATTTTCTTGATATGATTTGTGTTACTTATGAAAAAATATTTTTCCAAATAAAATTTATTCTTTTATTAAAAAATTCATGTAAGTAAAAATTATTTTATTCAAACTTTTTCTTAATATATATAGTTCCTCTTTTAGCTCATCTTATTCTATGAACTGTATATTTAAAATATTAATATATATATATATATATATATATATATATATATATATATATATATATATATTAACTTATACTTTTGATACTTTTACTTTAACTTACACTTTTTTTGTTGATCAGCACCAAAATTAATGTCTATAAATTAAGTGCAAAATGTTCTCTGGGGTAGAATATATATATATATATATATATATATATATATATATATATATATATATATATATATATATATATATATATATATATATATATATACATTTATATATTGCTATCAAACTTTAAAACATTCCATCTTATCTTAAAAAATAATTATAGAATTTGAATGATATTGATTTTCTTTTAGATCTCATTTATTATTAACATAATAAAAGATCATGAGTTTGATAAATTTTTTGTCTTTTCAGAAAATTGTTTAAATTTATTTTGACTTATTGCCAAAACCAATAGGATTCCATTGTTTATGAATTCAGTTTTGAAATCACTTGATACTTTTTTGTTGATCAGCACCAAAATAAATGTTATGCCAAATCAGATTTAATCATATTATGCATTAAAAAATTAATATCTATAAATTAAGTGCAAAATGTTCTTTGGGGTAAAATTGTTTTACATACTTCAAATCCACCCTGTCATAGAACATGACTAGAATTTGTCTTAATGTATTTTCAACATTAGACTATTGTGTGTGTACATATTGCTGACTACAAAGTACCAATTATTTTAATGGAATGAATTAATGTGACAGAAGCAGTAAAAAATTATTATTTAAAATAAATTTTGTATTTTATTTTTTAATAAAGGTACTTAAAATATTTGTTTTAGAAGTGTCATGCTGGCATGACTTGCCAAATTATTATGAGTCTCATAAGTTATATATGTTGTTTTATTAATATGCATTTTTAATTTTATATGTATGCAGTATTTTTACTTTATTTGATGTTTGCATTTTTCACATATATTCTGTTTCTTTATGTTTATACCGTAGCACTTATAATTTATTTAGAAATTTCTTACATTTAGAGCTGCACTGAGTATGAATAAAATGTTATTTTATTAGAAGTTATTTGTGTAATGAATTTTTATTTTTTAATAGTTAAACTTTAAACAGCTTTAATTATCCGTTTCTGACATCTGTTTTTAATTTCAAAATAAATTTTCCTTTAGAAAATAGATAACTTCATTGATTGGTATCCATTATTTTGTTGAAATTTTTCATATAATTTACACAAAAAATTATTTTAAATACTTCTTAGTTTCTTCAATAGGCATTTGTTTATTTTTAAGATCGCTATTATTTGCACAAATCAATAAATGAGAGCGAATACTATTGGATAAAATTATCATGTAAAAATATTTATAACTGTCAATCTAAAAAAAAAACTTGGTAATTTTTAGGAGTGCAAAAATTACAATTTTCACATGTACAGTTTTTTAATGCATATGATCCCACTCGAAAAAGTTAGTTTGTTCCTTATAAAATCAAATTTAAAAAATTTCTATATTTACAGAAACTACATTTTAAATTCTGTATTAATCTATTCCTTTTTATTAATCTGTTTTCAGCAATGATTTGAGTCTAGCCATGTTTAAGTTACATGCTGTTACATTCAAAATGGAGAAATGGACTTATGCTTCAACCTTTTAGCTAAAATGTCTTTCTCAGCTCATTTGATCGGCATTGTATTTTATATAAACCATTTGAGAAAATTTTTTGCTTTGTAAGTCATGGTAGGTAAAATAGACATGCAAACACATGGTTCATCATAGATTGGGCAACAGTGTTTATTCATTAAATTTTGAATTTCTAATTTTTTTTAATTGAAGCGCAAAAATTAAAACATACCAATTTTTTTTCAAATTTTTGACATGCATGTTTTGAATGAGCTCTAACTACGTATTCAAATCAATACACATGACAGTTTGATCTAAATAATTTGAGTCAAGAGTGGTGAGATGACTATGATGTGATAAAACAATGACTTTATTAAAAACAATACTAAACATTTAGTTTACCTCATATATATCACTATATGAAGAATATTTAGAAAATACTCTGTAAGGGAAAAAATTTTGAATAAAAATATCATATAAAAGGAAAAAAATGTAGCACAGCTAAAAATATTCAATTTTTACAAAAAACATTTTTTGAGAAAGAATTTCACACACATTCTCAACATACTTATTTAGGTGATAATGATTGATACTTTAGAAATGTCAAAAATATTCATCTTTTTTAATAATATGGTTTAAATTTTTACAAATAATTTCAAAAAAGAATCGATGAAATACATTTTAGCTTATAATTGAGAGTTAAAATTCAGATTTTTAATTATACTGTTAAAATATTTCTTTTTAACAAGAATTTACAATTGTAATTTTCTGTCAACAGATTTTATTGCTTAAATTACATCATATTTGAAATTTGTTTTAGAATGCATTTTGAATATGCAAAATTTATTGGAATCATTATAATAAAAATAAATTATGATTTATACATACACACACACACACACACACATATATATATATATATATATATATATATATATATATACTATATATATATATATATATATATATATATATATATATATATATATATATATATATATATATATATAAATTTAGTCAAAATGAGAAAAAAAATTTGATATATATTTTCCTAAACCAAAAAATGAAAAATATTTTTTCCCATTACAAAATTCTATTCACATAAACTCTAAAACCTGCTGTAATTAGCCTTTGAGTACAAAAACAGCAAATGATGAACAAATCAAAGTTCAATGATTAACAAACCAAACTGGATTATAATAAATTTATAGGTTAGTTTTGAATACAGAAAAATACACTAATTATAACTAGAATTTTCTCCTTTCAAAATTTTATCTTATGGTTATATCAAGCCTATGTAGAACGTCAAGATATAAGCTCTACATTTCTGATTAATTATATAGTGGCTACAAGTTATTTGCTCACTTTACTTTTTCTTCATAAAGAATAAAAAAGAATATATTATAATTACTAGTTTTCTTATAACTCCTAATATGTTATCACCTAATCAAAAGTTACCAACTGAACAACAAGCCAAAAGTTACAAAAAATTTTTATTATCAGTCAAATTTCTAAAATCAAAAGGAATGTAAACTAAAGCATTACATTTGCCATTGCTTGTACTTGAATCGTTAGTGCATTGGCTTTCGATTCATAACTTTGAATCATAAACATCCATGTCCATGGTTGGAATCAGTTTTTGTTGTCTCAATGGAAATAACGTTTATATGTAAAAGAATAACCAAAAAAATAAATAAATAAAAGATGTTGGATTGTAATTTTATGTAGGTACATTCAATGAGTTAAATTTTCTATGTGTGCACAATTGGAGACTGTTCCTCAGTAAGAATGTTCAAGTGTAAGAGTAAGTTTTTCTTAAAATCTTGCTCTCTATTTCCTATTTTTTAATATATTATTTTGCAAATTTTCTAGTAAAACTTCAATTTGTTGATTGAAATAGAGCAGAAAATATTCATAATAGATGATAAAGAACCTTCTTTAACCTATGAAAATAGTATGCTTATTTGATTATCTAGCTAGCAAGAAGTTGTACAAATCATTTTTATTCAATTTTTATAAACTAGCAAATCTTGGAAAGCAGCTATAAGAGCTTTTGAAATTATTTCAATAGTACACAAAGTTATAACTCGTTATGTGAGTTATGAAATTCTGAATTGTAACTTGACCTTCTCCATATTTAATTGTAATACATTTTTAGAAAGATAAAAATTGCAAAATTTTCACTAAATCTTTTTTTTTTTAATGTTAAATACATTTTCATCGAAAAGTTTTTTTAATGTTAAATACATTTTCATCGATCATTTTCATTAAAAGATTTAACTTTTAGAAATTCGCAAGTTGTTTTTGGATCCATACATATAATGATCTTTGTAAATTCCAGTCTTCAGCATCATTCATTCATAAACACATTATTTAAAGATTTTCCCTTAAATATTTGCTACTTCATTATGTAGAGCATTTTTTAATGCTCGAGTACATATTCTAGAATCTGATCCCACATTATTAGCTAATGATGCTGCATAAACAAATTTGATATTGTCTCATTTTACATTTAACTTGTTCCTTCAATAAGTTCCTTTGAATATCCGAAATCTTTATTATTTGCTATGGAACCTTTTTGGTACTTTTCCATTTCGCCGGTGCAGGCGATAAAGTCGCCAAAAATGATACAACCGGCGCTAGAGGGAATATCTCCACTGGTAACCTTTAACTGCTATGTTTCCAAAATATGTGACGGCCTTTTACTGTCAACGACTTTATTTCGACTTTTCTTTTCCATTTCATAATTTTATGCTATGTTGCTATATATACAAATTGAATAATTTCATAAAATCTCTCTATAAAAAATCGAATTTTAAAAATACATCTTAAAAAACAATAATAACAAATTCACATAAAAAAATATTTTTAAAAAAATAAGATTTTGAAATATGCATCACCCGATAAATTGTAATCTAATATAACAAGTAAATAAATTGAGGCTCTGGCACCCATCATTCCACGCATAGCGTGAACACGAGAACAACAATTAAATAAATAAATTTTAAATTTTTTATGTGTATACTGTGTGTTGTTGCCAATTGGCGACTTAATTTTCGCTTGGCGAGATTTGCGCCGGCGAAATGGAAAAGTACCACCTTTTTTGTTAATTTATAGCATAATGAACAATAGAGAGTAAACAAATTGAGCAATTTATTGACTAATTATGTCATTTTCAAAAACAAAATACAACTGTTCGCAAAAATAAAATTTCAATAAAACTTTATTTGATTATTTTACTATGGAATGAATATGCATTTCTGTATAGTAATATTAAGTTGAATGTGCAAATACTTTTCTTCTGAAAAATTTTGATCATTTTAAATTTTTTTCTTAATTAAAAATTTTAATGACTAATTTTATAATTTTATTGAGTATTTAGGTTTTTCTGAAAAGTTTTTAAAAAATATATATTAGCCTCTCATTTAAATAAATTAGCAGTCACCTAATAATTAATAATTACAACCTAATGAGATTATGATATATTTAAAAACATGAAAAACTAATTTCGTAGAAATGAATGAAACAAACATACATACCATAAAAAAGAAAAGTAGAAAATAATACTTCATCAAAGCACAGTTTGTAAGAGAAAAATTGTGTCTGAGAATTGATGGAACGGAAAAAATTGCATTCTTATCTCCACTAACTGTTTATAATATAATCAAATATAAATTATTTGATTGTATAGTTCAAAATTTGTATAAGCACTCACCGACCATAACTAATTATATTATCTTTTTTCTTTTGTTCAGTTTAACAGCTTTAAGAATCATTCAAAATAAAAGATATTATATTTAAATCGGTAAAAAAATTTTTTGAAATTAATTCATCTCGGTCATACAATACTGAGATACATGATATTGAGTTTTGTATTAATGAATTTTCCTTTATGCTAATCTCTTTTTACATAGTTTTCTAATCTAAATAAACTCTTAAGAATTGCTAGTGAATCATGCAAACTTTTAATTTTTTCTTTAATTTTAAACATGCCATATATTTTGATATTAGTTGAATATAATGTTTCAGAAATGAAAATAAAAATGTTCAGCCAGAGTTAGCTCATTGACTATCATTGTATCTGTTTATAAATTGAGAGAAATATAGTTGTATTATAATTAATATTATATGTATAAATAATTTATAAATTGAGAGATTATGAAAAAAATTATATAATAGCTTTTATAATTTATAGTAAAAAATACATAAATTAATATCAAGTTTATGTTCACAAATCGGACAAATCTACTATTTATAGAATAAATGTATCATCTTTAAAAATAAAAGAAAAATCATAAAATATATATTTTACTTTATTCAACATTTCATAATATAACAATTTTAACAAACTTTTCAGGAATTTATAGAAAATGTACATTTGAAAAGATTCATACAAATTTTGATTTAAAAAATTACATCATATAAAAATGAATATTTTTTCTAGTGTGCAATTAAATGTCCATAATCTAATATTACTAAATGAACAAAGTTTGTAAATTAGATTTAGTTTTATAAAAAGAATAGTTACTGTACTTATAATTTAAAATAATACAATAATTACTTTAAATTATGAACTTTTTAGATTCAGTTAAATCCTAATTGATTGTGTCACAATGTATTTATTACTGCATTCCAAATTAAAGAAAATGCTAATATCAGTATATTTTTAATTGATAAAATAACCAACAGTTTTTAAAACACTGAAAAATGATCATATCTAATTTAACCATTTTATTTATTTATAAACAGAATATTGGAATTTCAGCATTTATTTTATTCAAATTAAATTCATAAATATTGGGGTAAAATATATATAATAATTATTAAAATACAATACGTTCATAAGAAATTAGAAAACATGTCTACTTAAATATCAATTTTCACGTTAGAATACAATATAAAATATTTTTACAAGAAGTTATATAAAATATAAAGATAAATGAAATACAAAGCAATATATTTACTGTTTGAAATAGTGAACAAGTGGAACAAGATGTGATAAAAAAATCATTAATAAACTAATAAAATGAGATTCAGGGACAATAATAGACTTGTAAAAAATTGTTGTAAATCAAACACTGAAAATGTAACAAATGAAAAATGTCCTGATATATAATCCACTTAACAGGAGAAAATTTAGCCAATGCAAAAAAGACACTTTAGAAATACTATATAATGCCATTTATAAACTAGTGACAAATAGTACCATGAAAATTTACTTTCTCTTCAATTTGTCACTAGACCAACATAATATAGATACATTAAGAAAACAAAGATTAAAATTCCATGTTCCTAAAGTTATTCAAAACGTTTTCCTAAAAAGAAACTGTTATTAATTATTCCTAAGATATAACAGAGAAAATAAAAAAGGATTATATCCAGGCAATAGTTAAAAAACATTTTATAAAAATATTTTTTATTTTCCAAATATTTTGCAAGAAACACAAATAAAAAAAAATATTATGATGAGTCAAAAATAAAAAATTATCGGAAAATTATTTCAAAGAATAGCAATCTTAAGATGTATATGTGGAACAGATATTATTTTAATTTCACATTTTATTTCTAAAATATTGTTATGGCAAATATATTGATTAAAAGAAAAATATATTATTTCAAGATTATACATTTTTAAAAAAATAATCGTACACAAATTTAATTTATGTTTACAAAATATTTATATTTGATTTTGTAGCATAAAATTGCTATATAAGTTGAGCAACAATATAATAGGATACTAACATCAGTATGATGTCCTACACATTTTTTTCAAGTATAAAATATTAAATTCATTCACTGAGAATGCTAATATCTTGGTAACAATACTCAGGTTTAAAATGATTGCATTCCATTGAGAACTAAAAAGACTAAATATTAAATTAAAAAATAAAATGCATATACTTCAAAGAAATCTTGTACAGTCCAAATGTCTTACACAGTAATTTTCATCTCAGAAATTGTTAACTATTTTGTGTAATGTTTTATAAATATATGAAGAGCTAAACATATGAATAATTGAAAAATCATATAATTATGAAAACAATCTTTTCTGCAAACTGAGTGAGCATTTTTTTCGACAAAAACAATTACATTCCCTTACCAATATTTTATTAATTAGCACACTCTGTAAGCCAAGATAAAAAAAAAATAGTACTTTGGATTATAATTCAATTCCCTGTCAATCAAGGTATGAAAAGTCCAACAATTATAACATTGAAATAATGATATTTGTTATAATATAAAAGTAATCCCAGATTATTATTGAAATCAATATTCTTACTTTACAAATTAATCTTGTTGCTCTAAGAAATATTCTAAGTTATAATTCTCTTAAGTATGCAGATAAAATGTTACTATGTGTTTTAAATAAATTCTACAAAATCCACACTTTGAGGAAAAAATATGCATTCATAATAACATATGATACACAATTCAATATTTTACTACATATCTTAGAATAATAACATGTGTATCTGTTTTAAATTTTTATTAACTTACAAGGCAAGTTCTTTTCAAAATCAATATCCACCAATAATTTGACAAATAATTTATATAAAATGGCTTTTTATTTATAACTATCTGAATTGCACAACCTTATAAAATAACATTTTCAAACCTTCTAGTTGTGCATTAGCACCACAATTATTTAAAATATATATTATTAAGGTCACTTGTAAGCACTCATGTTATTATTTATATCACTTACAATATTATTTATAAAAATAATGAATAAACAATAACCTAAAACAGACACAGAATAAATATTTGTTAATGGCATACAATTTTTTAATTATCTTTCATAGTGTTTATTATATTAGATAATGCATTATATTAATTTTAGAGTATTAGTCAGGATTCCAAGTAATTTAATTTAAAAATTAAAAATATAATGGAAAACTTATCAAATATTTAATCGATAATGCAAAAAGGATATAATTTATACTGATTTTCAAGACAGAAAGTTATAAATTAACGATTTTCATACATATACATACAGTAAATGCTCACTTTTACAAATTTGTGGGGAAAGGTAAAACAGTTATTAAAATGAAAAATTCTTAATAGAAAAATTATGTACTAGATTATTAAGAAATGACTTTTTTGCAAAATCATTCTTTCTTTATAAATGAAATACTATTAAAAAGAATTATATAGAAAACACTATAAGAAATACATACAAAATAATACTTAAAAGCACTGACTTTCAATTTATTCCACTTTTATTACACAATTTTCTAAGTTAAACTGTGTCTTATTTTAAATTTTTGGAGTAAACTGTCTGATGCTTTCAGATATTTTATGTTCAGCTTTATAGTATAGCAGATGGATTTCTCTTTAATGACATTATCATAAAGAAGAATGTTCATTCCTCTTTTTCTAAGCCAAGCAACTAAGGATTTATTTTACTTCTTTATTTATTATTATTATTTTGGTTTAGGACGTTTTGTCTCTATTATATTTTTGAGAGAGTGCACTTTTGCTGATACTGTTTCATTTTCCAAGATTTTAAAATGGGCCAGAAGTTATTTGGAATTATATATACATATTTGGCAATTATTGTCTAAATTAATATTTTTTAATCTACTCCTTTTAGAATTTTTTTTTAATTTCAATTGATAAACACAATCGTTTCTTCAATTATGACAAATCCCCAACGAAATTAGTGCAATTCTCCTCATGACAAATGAAACTTCATAAATTCAGTTGTTTAAATTGAATTTAACCAACTACAGAACAATTGAGCTCACTTTAAAAGAATTGTTTCCTTTCTACATTCTTAAGTACAGAAAGGATAGAGAGACATTAGTGGGGAAGATTGGCACAACAATTCTTCCCCACTAGTGTCTGGTATCTATGTGGTCATTGTTGTCAAAATGTTTGAAATTCCTGCACATGTCCCATCATTGTTCAAGTATGAATATGTTTATCCAGCATTGCATAAAACAGAAAATGTTACATAAAATTAGAAATAGAAAAATTGTATCAGATCATAAACAATAGAAAATAAGAAATGTAAGGGATAAATATTTGTTAGAAGCAAAAGTTTGTAAAAAAGAAATTTTTTAAATTTTAGTATGTAAAAAGGAGTTAAAATTACCACTGTGTCCATACTGTCAAAATAAGGATTAGTTGCCTGTTCGTAAAAATGTGAATGTTTGTAAATTAGTTTTGTAAAACAAGCATCTACTGTATATATATAAACACATTTTCTCAAAGAATTTATTACACAGGTTGAATAGATTTGTACTGAAAGAATACCTCATCTGAAATCTCCTTTAGCTCTCACAATATAGAAGAAATTAATAGTTCACTTTAAACAATAATGATATGTAAATTCCTAACATAAAGTAGATTCTAACATCTACATATTATCTTTCGCAGTAATTCAATTCAAAAATGAATTTTAATTTATTACTATAGCTTTATAGTTATTATTTTAAAAACTTACAACATAAGCCTAATAAATACATAAATATTAAACAAAAATCTATGTGTATTTTTATACTAAAGTCCTGATGAAATAAATAAAATGACCTAAGTATGAAAATTTTGTTTTACAGCTATTTTTAAAGAAATATGAACAAAGGAATGAATATCAAGACATCTTCCTGAAACTAAACTCATCTTCTAGTCAATTTATCAGACGGTAGAAATCCAGATTCACCATAAGATTGAATAGACACATAACCATTAGGATAAATAACAGCCCAAGTAATGCTGCAGTGATGTAATGAAAACCGAAGCCATGCATCTGGAGGTACTTGAAGCAATCTAAATTGTAAGAACATTTTATTTAACACAGTCATAATTAAATAGAGCTTTTATAGGAATAAAAATTAATTCTATAAATCAAGTCAACAAAATTATAACATATAAAAAAATTGAAAACAGTTAATAAGCCTTGAAAGTGTTGCATATTACTTCTCTGTAAATAAATATTTAAGATTCAATGATAAAAAATACTGATAATATTATTGATTTATTAAATATCAGAAACCAAAATCTTACAAATGGTAAACAGATCTTTATAACCTTTAATTATAGCTGTTTTTAAAATTTATCTAAACAATTATTGAAGGGTAACAAGGGAAACTATGTAAGTTTACATTATCTGATACTCACAATAAATACTGTTTGATAAAATACATAATTATTTGATACTATAAACATTGAACTTTTAATCAATAAATGCTACTTTTTAATTATGTATTAAAGAAAGGTGACAGCGATAATTTATCTTATTATCATAAATCATATTTTGCATTCTATACATTACAGGGAATATTCTTACTTAGATTCCTTTCATCATATCATCTTGATTAAAAGTGTGGATAGAATGATTACATTGGAAAATCTAGAATTTTAAAATTTACACTCTGAAATCACAAGGATTTATAAGAAAATAATAATTCATTATAAGAGATTTTAAAAGCTTTAACATTCAACCTAAACTTTAAAAGTTCACAATATAAATCGATATTTGATGGAAATTATCAATCATTGAAAATGCTTTAAAATACCATATTTGATTGAATTAGTATTGTTGTTAAAAGAAATTAGCAAACTATCAAAATTTCCTATATAAGAGATGAATGTTCTCTGCAGGAAACATCTGTATAACTTATTTTTCTTTTTTTACTAATTATATGATTGTTTGACATTCTATTAAAGGCAATATAAATTCAATTACATGAGTCCTTTACAAAAACAAAAGAAACCTAAAATTACAGGACAGATGCATTGAGGAGCACACACACAAATTTCAATTGTCTACATTCACCTGAACTCTTCCTCTCACTTCAAACTTTAAATAAGATGTCAATATTATTATAAATATCATTAACCTTACTCAAAGTTTAAGTTATACCTTCTACTTTCAAGAGATTACGGATAATGCTGCAGTCACAAAGAAAAGAAACTAATGCAATAGCAAATTGAAGAGTTTTGTGAACTGCAATTGCAAATTCCAATGGAATTGTTATACTAAAAAAATAATTTTATCACACTCAAGCAAGAGTTTATATCTTTTCTAAAGCAAATTATGAAAATTATTTATAATTTTCTTAGATCATGTTTAAGGTAATACCTACATTAAACAGACTTTAATAAATCTTAGTAGTTTTTAGACATTACAAGACCAACAGTTACAGTTACTGAGAGAATACACATCTTTCAACAAATCATGTAGAATTTGGTTGCTAAATTTTCAATGACATATGACACTGTACATTTTTAACATATTTTCAAACTTGGAACTCCACATTTCATTAAGTCCAGTTGATATAATTCATTTGGTTGCATTGATCACCATAAATTAAGCTCTATAATGCTTTTAACTCTTCTTTGTCAGTTAATTTTGTTTCATAAGAATTTTTTCCTTGAATTTGAGAACATAAAAAAAGCAAAAATTTAGAGTTTTCTAGAAAAGCTTGATAAATATGGTGCAATGTTTTAATTGCTGTTCTACATAATTTTCATTAAAGTGATGATACCTAGTTCAGTTTGCTACAATTTACTTCATTGGGTCTTAACTGTATTCAAGCAGAACTACTTTTCTGAGGGATAGACACATGGGTAACAAAGGAATTTCAACTGGTGTAGTGTGGATGTGGAGAGAAGGATGCCAGCTCAGGTGTGGCCTCGTCACCTGACCGTGGTTCAAAATTACGAGGCACCTTAAGTCGTACTTTCACCTTTGTGGTGCTCTGATCCAAACGAAATATGCTCTCTATTGACTTAATTCGCACTGCCAACGGCAAAGCGAGCTTGGCTTGTTCAAGTGTCATAAGCAACAACAACAGGAATTTCAATATTTCTTTGTCTTGTGACCAGCTCAATTACACACTCACACATATATACATATATAACAGGAAATTTTTTTTTAACTTACCTGCACACAAAGAAACGTATAACATTTGCATGGCAAACTATGATATCAAAACTATCAGACTTTTGACTGACAGGAGCACGATGAAAATATTTTCGAAAAGCTGCTTCAATTCTGGGCTCGTCTTGATAATACTAGATAAGAGAAAATATATTATTAGGAAATAAATTTAATAAAACAATTATTTTTTTAATTAATATAGTATAATTTCCAGATAGCATTGTTCATTTAAAAAATATCTTATATATTATCTCAATAGAAGTATATATTTTGAATTTGTAAAATACTTCAGCCATACTGCATCAAAAACAAACAATAGAAACAAAATTTTTTACAAGAGAATGTTACCCCATGTACAGAAAAAAGAATTAATAAGATGATCAAAAAAAACTTAACTGACTAAATTTTACAATAAACTTTAAATTTTTTTGACATCATTTTTATGTTTTCAACAAGATAACAGATAAAATGTTTAAAGTTTACCATCAAGCAAATTGAAGATTATTTTTTAAAATATCATAATGAAATTTTTCTTAACAAGTTCTCCTATCTAACAATTTTATCTCTAGACAATAAATTTTCTGCAAAGCATGGAATTTTAGCTCAATATTAATTCAAAGACTCAATATTAAAAAAACTTTGCAGACAATAGAAGTAATTTTTATTAGAAGCCTTAAATTCATAAGATTTTATTTTTAATTTTGAAAAGAAATTATCTTTTAAAACAAAAAGTATAAAAATTATGTGCTGCAATTATAATTCTTTCGCCTTGAACTAAACAGATCATTATAGGAAGTTATTTGATACATCAATTTCATATTACAGATAATTTTAGGTTCATATATGTAAAAAAAAGCTTTCTTTTAATTCTGAGTGGATTCACTTTAAAAAAATTTTCAACAAAACCGAATTTAAAACTGCAAAAGCAAAAAATAAAAATAATTAAAAAATAAAAAAGTTAAAGACTTAGAAAGGCAAAAGGCTCAGAATAAATATAAGGCCACACTTGACTTCCTAAATAACCAGAAAATTAATAATACTACTCCATCACTCAAATTTCTAGAATAAGGTTTAGGTGATAAAAATCAGAAGAATAATTTTTAATATACTAACCAAGATCTATAAATTTTTAGCTACTTTTAGTTGATGAGACAAGATATCAATAAAGTAAACGAAAAATAGATTCTCTAAAAAGTAGAATGCTTTTAAAATAAGATGAAATGAATAAAAGTAAGATTAATTGAGATTGTTTAATAATAGTATTTTGAGATATTATTTCTAGAAAAAAAAAAATAGGAATCTCTAAAATCAAGGAAATTCTTAAAACCAAGAGATATTAAAAGAATTATAAAAACAGAAGGATTAGAAGAAAAAAAATAAATGAGTAATATTTTCTATCTTAAAAGAATGCTGCACAATTTTAAAAATTTAAATGAAAATATTGAATCAAAAACAAAAATGTTTATAGAAAATTTAATCAAATGTTTAAAAGCTAAGTGAAGCCTTAAAATATATAATTATTCTTGATATTCTTAAAAATATTGCTAGATCTCAGTTACAAATATTTAAAAAAAAAGAATCTCAGTTACAAATATTTAAAAAAAATATAAATAAAATAAAATAAAAATAGAATGAATACCAGTGTTTCATTTACTAGTAAATGATCATTCAAATTAATGAAAATATTAATACATAAGAAATTATCCAAATTAAACTTAGAGGTAATGTACAATTGGTGAAATCAGCTTTTTTATGTGTACAGTTGTAAAATAATAATGAGTACACACAGCTTTTTCAACTGGTACAGCTGAAAATAAATATTCTATTTTCTATGTGCATGTTTTTGAACAGAACAACTGATACATAATAAATAAATCATGCTACATTAATATTTTGACTATTTACAACATAAAAAAATACATATAATTATATACTAATGATTTATTTTACATTTTATAACTTTTCATTTAACATTGCCCAACAATGTTAAAATTCTTTTTGAAGATTTAGGATACTAAAAGCCCAAAATAAAAAATAAAAAACTTTTGGATGAAATTTTATGGAAAGTTTTTTATAATTTCCTAACGAGTTCACATATATTTCAGGAATGTGAATCATAGCCAGTGTCCTTAGCTTTATTAAATAAATAGAATTCTTTTCGGTGACAAAAGCATTCTTAGCATTACATTTTAGTTATTTAATATTTTAGCTTTTCTGCTCTAGGTATTGATGAACTACAGAAAATTTATTTTAAATATGCATTAATTTGAATAATTATCTTTTTATTAAAAAATTGGAAACATAAAGGATAATTTGTGAGATTTTAAGGTTCAATTTAGATATTGAGTTAAAACTTTGTTTTCCAATTTAAAATCACAATTTTTTAAATTAAAATTATATTCCTTATAGCATGTAATTGTGAATTGATTTCAAAAAATCTGTCTGTATTATTTCCTACAGTACATTCTTTGGTTTTAACTTTACTTCTTTTGAAACTCAGGTGGTATTTTTTACAATAATTATCTTATGTTGCCAAAAACAAAATTTTGCAAACCAATCAGGATAAATTTTATACATGAAATATTAGATATCAAAATGAAGTGTAAGTAATTGAAATGATTGATAACACTTCATTTTAATATTTAGATTATATAAAATACCTTCATTTTAATACACACATAATATCTTTTATTGTATATGTAACTCATTGTATTAAATGTTTATTCATTAAGAACTAAAAACTGTATTTTCCAGTACATAATTCACTGATAATGTATTTAAAAAGTTTAGAATTTTGCAGAGCAAATTATATGAACAAAATGAAAAAGTTAGATAGCAAAAGGTTTTTTAAAATCCCTAAAAACACATCATTGGCATAATTAATAGCCAGAATTTGATTTTGTAAAATAAGAATGGATGATAAGCCATATCGAAATCGATCTCCTGATGGAAAATTTTAGAAACTTAAAAATGAATAATACAAATGGTTAAAAATAATGCATTCAGAACCTTAATTAGTAATAGGTATAAGCATTTCCATTTCTCAGCCCATTTGGAAAGGATGAAATGAATTCTTACACTCTGAAGTATGGGCACACTGTTCTGACAGGAAATGCTCTTCCTTTTTTCCCCTTGAGGAGGGGAAGAAGGCACATGGAAGAATGAGATATACCAATTAAGAGAGTAGTTTAAATGACCCCAGCCACTTGGTGCACGACTATTTGGTTTTGAGGATGGATAGCTGTATTAGATATATTTCTTCTAAAAATGAAATTCTGTAAATCACACACCACACTGACTACCAATCCCTAAAAGCCCAAAGCATTAAGTTTTGCTCTACAAATGGAAAATGACAAAATTGTTTTCAAAATGTCAGACAGACTATTGCAGAAATTTAAAGTATGGTATTTATTTTTTTATCAGAAGATCTGTAGAGAAAGTAATCTTGTTAACACAGAAACAGGCAGGAAATGGGGAAAAAATTTTTTTTAATATAATATGGAAAACTTAACTTCAGATAGTATTTTTTATGCAGATGAGGTTGGTTTTTGAAAAACAAGAATATACAGAATGTTATTTATCATCTTCAAATGAAAAAAAAAATTTTTTTCCAATATTCATTAATAAAGAAAAGACAAGCAACCATTTTGGGCTTTTTTTTTTTTTTTGGAAAAGGAATCATTTTTTAAAAAAATATCTTTTAAAAATAATTTAATAGAAAAAAATTTCATATTTGACACACAAAATAATTTAAGTGTTTAATTGAAATCTTTTTAAATATAGCTCATTTTGCATATCTTATAACCATGTATGTGTACATTTTAAATTATGCCCAATATAGTGACCACTCATAGTTCACAGGGTTATTATAATGGGCTTCGACTGTACATTGATTAATGCAGTTAACCCAAGCAATTTTAATAAAGACTAATTTGATATAATTTACCATTGTAAATAAGCAATCCATTATACTCATTGACAAGCAAGCAGGAAGTGTTGTAATTAGAAACAAATGCTGTGAAGTAGTCAGAGGAAGTAAAGTAGTAAGAAATATTCTGAATCAAAGATTGAAATATTTAATTGAACAAATGAAATAGGGATAGCTGAAATGCATGCAATCAACTTTATTTTAATGAAAAATTCAAAATATCTCCTGATTTTATATACTAAAAAACTAACTTTTGTAAAACATGAAACACTATAATAAAAATTAACTGCAAATTTCTTTGAGTTTTTTTAAATAAAGCAATTTTTTCATAACTAACTAATACATGACTTGTTCAAATGTTACAATTTTTTTCCCTAATGAGCTTGAAAGAGATCTTAAAATAAAGAATTTATGATTTATTTGACAAAAATGAGATAATTTTGATAATTTTTAATATGAAATAAGAACACACATTCTTTGATTTATTTACATAATTTAAGTGAAATCTCATTCCTGCAAACAGAAAATATGTTGAAAATGAGAATTGAAAGGCAAAAATTTAAAAATAAATAATTTTTCTTCAATCTTATGCTAAAATCTTTTGTGACCTGAAATTAAACATGTGCTACAGATTAGTAATTGCATTAAAAGTAGTTTTCACTGAAAATTGTGATTTATTCTTCCAATTATTTAATTCACTTACAAACTGTATAATATATTAAAAGGATATATCTCCCAATTCTCTAAACAGGATAAATTAATAATATTTATTTCTATTCTTATTTTTCTTCAGATTGAATGGAAGAACTTAACATTGATCTTAACAAAATGTAGTGGAATTTTTAGGCAAAATTGGCAAATATTAAAAGGATTTACATTTTGAAAATATCCATAAAAATAAATTAAGTATATTTTAATTGCTAACATTAAGAAATTTCACTTGTATTTATGATAAATAATAAAATTCTAAAATTAATCATTTTTTCCATTTATACATAAAAAAATAGTTCTACTGTTGAAAAAAAAATTATTTAAAAAGATTAAAAAATTGTATAGCCAAAAACAATTCTTTCTATATGAATGATCAGTCATTCATAAATACAAAATTGAAGACTTATTTTATGGACATGCAACAAATATTAATGCATCTAAGAGTTAACTAAATATATAATTAAATTAGAATTATTGAAATATTCATACAATTGAATAATTATTTAAGATTCACAGTGTTATTTTTACAAAATTAAAATATTTTCATGTTAGAAAAACAAGACAAACATAGCATAAAATGATATGATGTAGAAATGTTTTGAATTCACATGAATTTCAAATTTACATATATGCTTAAAACCTACAATTTATTCTTAAATATATGAGGAAAAATGTTAAACAAATAAAATGATCGATGTTGAATTCCTAAACTAAAAAGTTATCTAAAATTTACAAAATAATAAAAAAGTGATCTTTAAATACCACATATTCTGCAATCCAAGATCCAACTCTTGGTTCACAAGGAACAGGTCTACCTTCAACCAGTAATTCATCAGTTACTAATGGGACATCTGGAAGGAATTCATGTATGATGTCAGATGTTTCTATAGCCCGAGTTAATGTTGATCTAATGAGTCTAGTATAATTCAATTTCAAACTTTCTAACCGTTTGCCTACAAGTGATGCTTGTTGGCGACCTAAAACAAATTTTGCTTGTGATTAGTGAATTGGTGTAATTTCACATATTTGCATTTACATGTACAACTGATAAATATAGGTATAGCTATAATTTCCAACATTTGTGAATAAATACTTAATTTTAGTCTCTAGATGTCAAATTTACATTAAAAAATTTTATGGTTGTAATGCAAAATAATTCAAAGTTACTTTTCATAAAGTATAAATTGCTTATAGAGTAATAAAATTTATTTGGCTTAGGAAATAACAGTATTGTTAAGCACTAAACTATTTCATTATTTCCATATCATAATTAATGTTTAAAATCTTAAATATTATAAAATTTAAAACAAAGTAAAATTCACAGCAATTAGTATTCATTGACATTTTTATTTTTACACAGACAAGGATGTCTAAAAAATTATTAGTTTTTGAACATCCATATTTTATAGTTAGATGTTCAAAATAAATTATTTAATGCATTTTAGAAAATTTAAAAAGTAAAATTTTAGTAAAGAGATAAATAAAAATAATAATAATTTTAGAGAGAGAGATAACACAGTAATCCTTATTTTGAAAATTATTTAGCAACAAATAACAAACTCTGTATAAACTAATTGAAAAATAAAAGAAAAAGCAATATATTTAAAGCCATTCTTTTCTTTCAGTTTATGCCTTACAAAAATAAAGTCTATAATCCAATTGTATTCAGTAGGTATAATTTAAAAAATGTTAATTCAGTTGAGAGCAGTAATCAAATTTCATTCAAA
This sequence comes from Latrodectus hesperus, assembly GCA_037975125.1. Lineage (NCBI taxonomy): Eukaryota > Metazoa > Arthropoda > Arachnida > Araneae > Theridiidae > Latrodectus > Latrodectus hesperus. Next base: position 28,044,839 of record CM075861.1, read on the forward strand.
TTACAAAACATTTTTTAAATTATTTACACTATATGTGTGTGTGTGTGCATTAGAAATAAAAATATTCACTTGTGTATGATCATTTTTTTAATGTATCATACTCACAACAATTAGTAGTTGTGTTATGATAAGATTATTCAATGTTTTTAGTTTAGTAAACTAAATCAGGGATGACGAATCTATGACCTGTGGGTCATCATTTGACCCATGCAAGTTTTTTTAGACACATGATTGCTAGGCAATTATTTGTTTCTTTACACAGGATTATTTAGATTTTCTAATTTGGTTGGATAATTTATGTTTTATTTGTATTTTTTCAAGCACTGCATTGATACAAAAGCAATTTAAATGCTGTTTATAAACTTTAGTTTGATCATTACAGTTCTAATCATGACAAATAAATTTGTAATATTTGAAATAAAGCAAAAGGTTTATAAAATATCAAAGTGCATAATTGTATTCACATTTTTTTGTTGGAAAAAAACAACAACCTAAAACAAATAACCATTTTTAAAGTACTCTCTTCAGATAAAATGACGTTTGTAAGGTTATGTTACGTTATGTTGGAAAAAAGAGACTTCCATAGCATTTGTATAATCCCCTCTGTTTCACCTCGTGAGGCCCCAAGCACATGTCTGTAATTCTCGATATTTATGCTAGTGCTACAATGGTAGAATGATAATGTATCAGTTCTCATATCAATCTGAATGCTGAATTAAGGATTCTTAGAACCCCCCAGCAGTTCATTATTTCCTCACACATGAACAGTCAGATAAGAACTGTGCACACTCACAGGTATGTTATTAATTCAATATCTTACCAGCAAATAAATCTAGTAATAGCAATACCTTTTAAACCAATTCTCTTCTTAGATATCTATCAATTTTTGATTTAGAATTTAAGGAATGCTGATACCAATCAGAACTAGAGCTAAACTTAGTGGCATCCAATTCGAATGCATTAGAAGTAATGTGTATGAATATTAGCTATGTTAGTCAAATATTTCTTCTCAAATTATTGCATTTTAAATATAAATACTTTTAATTGTAGTCCTGTACTATGATAGCAGTTCCAAGTCACATCAAGCTGGATGGTTTGATAAATATGGTATGACTGAAAGTGGTTATATGTGTAATTTGCAATGAAGAAGAGAGTTCAAGTACATATTATGTAAGAAGACATTTTGAAATGCTGAAGTCTAATTTTAGCATGTCAACAAATGAAGAAAGAAAAATGTATTTTTCATAAAAGGAAAAAGAGAATATTTCCCAAAGCAGTGTTTTAAAAAATGTTTTGGTTCCACAAGTTAACATTACAGCTGCTAGTAATTTATTTCCAAGTAACTTATTGCATTGCTTGCAACAGAAAACCTATTACAGGAGAATTTATATAAAAAAAGGATTTTTAGAATGTAGTCCTACATTGTTTGATGATTTTAAAGAGAAATATTTGATTATAAAGTGTATAAATGAGATACCTATAAGATACAATATAATAAAGACCAAGTAGCAATATTAAAAAAAAAATTTTTGCAAATAGATGACAAATTATGCAGAAATGTATTCAATTGCTTTAGATGAGATTAATGATGTAAATGGTTATGCACAATTAGCAGTTTTTGCTCAGTATAGTCAAGAAATATAATGAAAAAAAGAGTGATTAATAAGAATAATAATGTTGAAAGTGAAATGTATTGGTCTTGTTATTCTTAAAGAATTTGATATTGCATTTAAATAAATGGATATTGACTTTAGAAAATAGTTTCTGTAATAACAGATGGTACAACTAGTATGATAAGGAAAAACCTTAAATTTATTCAGTACCTTAAACAAAATATTTCACATTCTCTCACTGAAATACACCAGTTAGTTTTATATGCAAAGCATGGTTTAAAAACATTTTCTATTGTAATGTCAGTTGAAATAAAAATTAAGAAAATACTTTTGCAAATAAATGTAAGAGCTCTTAACAAATGGCAATATACACAATTCTTAGAGGAAATTGAATGTCAATATTCAGGGATTTTAACATACAGCAATGTGAAATGGCTTTGTTTTAGGAAAGATCTTACTCACTTTTTTAATGTTAATAGAAGAAAAGGTCTTTTTAAAGAGAATAATTTTGATAAATTATCCAATATACATTGGTTAAATGATTTAATGTTTTTATGTGACCTCACTCGGCATTCAAATACACTGAATAAAAAACTTCAAGGGTATGGACTAATTGTTTTAACAATGTGAAAATATTTATGATGAAACTTGACATCTTTACTCATATATAAATCTATAAATATTTTTCTCAATTATAAAAACATTTTCAAAATGCATTAATTTTTGCAAACTTCCTTGACATTCAAAGGAATGCAATTAAAAAAATATTGAATGATTATGGAGGAAATAAAATAAGCTTTTGATGAGAGATTCAATTTAAAAGTTTGGAAAATACATTTTACTTTATTTTATATCCAAACAAAGCAGAATTTAAAACTATGGTTAGGTATTGGTAAATAAAGAATGGAATCAGTTAAAGTCAAAGCAGTGTAGTGAAGAAACTAAAATTTCAAGACTTCTGAAATATAAAGAAAATTGTGTAAAAGTAAGGCAGATTATATTGATCCCACAGTAAAAATTTAAAATGTTATATTAAACATATGTGTTTCTTTACCAAATAATTTTATATCAATGAAAAAACTTGTAAATGCTCTTTTAACAGTATTTGGATCCACATATTCATGAGAAAAACTGTTGATGAACTTTGTAAAAATCTTTCAATGAACTTTGAATGAACTTTGTAAAAATCTTTCAATAGAAATAGATTTGAAAGGGTATTAACTGCAAAATGTTTTAAACTAATGAAAAGGAGATATGCATCTCATATTAAAAAACTGCCTGAAAATAAATAGCAACAGATTTTTCATTAAATACTTTATAATCAATTTTATTATATTATATAATTATTATATAAATCATTATATTATATGCATATATATATGTAGGATTGAAAGCGCCACCAGAGGGCAATTCACATGTTCGCCGTCGGATATCCGCAGAAGAGAGAGGGAGTTTGTTTGTTTGCCGCTCAACAGTCATTTTTTGCACACGAGGGTTAATTAGACCGGGACTTACGGCTTAAAATGGGTTCCGAACCACTACAAACATTCATACCCAAGGTGGGATTCGAACCCACGAACTGTTGAACCGAAGGCAAGAGCGCTAACCATTCGGCTGCCAGCTCGGCAAGAGAGAGGGAGAAGAGAACGAAGAGGAGAGCCTAAATGAAGACGTAAAGACGTTCAAACATCTTTACGTCTTAATTATTCACTACAATGATGTTAGAATGGACAATGTGCTTTGATATTCACTTGTACATATGTAAATAGCTTTATCTTATTCTTTGAAAATATAATCAAAGTAATTTAACATTTATCATTCATTATTCCTGATAATGAAAACAGCAAACCAACAAATATATATTTTAGTATATTTTACATACATAAATTATTTATAGTATGTAATTTTCATTACTGGTAGTTCATTCACAAAGTTATTACCATTTGCACCAAACACATTTAAGAATTTCTAACACCTCTAAAAAATTTTAAATGTTCAAACTACGCCTATTTTTGCCATTTAAGCAAATTGAATTTTAAAGATGTTTAGTTTTTAAAATATTCAATTAAAAATTTGATCCAAGTGTCAAACAAATTTGCCATATCTGAACTATAATGTTTATAAAAACAGTGTTAAATCAACAGAATTTTTTTTTAAAAAATTCAAACATTATAAAATTTGATTTCTTATTGTCAAACAAATAAATATGGACTCAGAATTTCAGAATTTATTATGCAATTCTGCACCTATTAGAATATTTATATATAACTTCGAAGCTGGCCATGTTGGTACTTGGTTCCATTTTATATTTTTCTCTGAAATTTTAAACATTTTTCCAAATATTTACTACATTTTGTATTTTCAATGTATTATTCTCCATCTAATATATATATATATATATATATATATATATATATATATATATATATATATATATATATATATATATATATAAAGCATAAATAGAAACATAAATTAGAAGACGGAAAAAATCAAAGTGCAAATAAAAGAAAAAGTTTAACAATTGATGTAATGCAAAAATGGAGAAAGGTAGAAATACAAAATATAAATTACATAATTCAAAAATTAACTTATATAGCAGAAATTCAAGTATCTAATAATATAATAGAAAATGAAAAGAATAAATTAAAATAAGTACAAATGAAATTCAAAATTTATTGATAAAATAGAAAGCAATAAGAATATAGAACTGGAGCCAAGTACCAATATGAACCACATTAAATAAAATATAGTTTTTCTATCAATGACCTGAGAGACAGTATCAAAAATTATGCCAAGACACCCAAAAAACCATGCAAAACTTACTATACATATAAAATTGAAAGCATACAAATACAAAAAAAAATTGAAGACAGCAAATGATAAGAGATTGAATATAAGAGCCAGCAAAATTAAATGCTACTATTAAAGGAAAATTAAATAAGTATTCGCATAAAAATATTTACTTTCATTAGTATATTCTTATGGTTTCCTATTTTATAGTTAAATTTTGAATGCAATTTGTATTTATCTTAATGCTCTCTTTTTATTTCTAGTATATTATTAAATATTTCAATTTTTATTTTATAATTCTTGAAATATTAAGTTTTATAATATATATATATATATATATATATATATATATATATATATATATAGCTTCATATATACAGCTTCATAAAAGCAGCTATAAATTTTTGTCGAATTGGAAAATGTATAAAGGTTGAGAAAAACTTTAAAAATAAATAAAAATAATGCAAAAATATTAGTTAAGAGTAAATACAATTTCAAAGTATAAGTTCCAAAATATAAACTAAAACTACAAATCTGATTGATGAATGATTTTAAACTGAACCATGACATTATGAAATATTCAAAATTTAATAGAAATGAATTATACAAAATATGAAATATTCAAATTTATTATATATGTGTGTGTGAACAACATAAATATAAAATATTACAAAGAATTCATTACCAAGAGTTGTTAATTTCATATCTTTTGGAATCAATGATTTACTGTTATACTGTCCATGTCGAATCATAAGAATATGTCTTGTTGCAGTAGGCATTAATTTAAATTCTTCTTCAATTGCCTTTTTACCAGGTTTTAATACACTAGAAATATCTCGTCTAGAATGTCATAAAATATCTAAATTAATTCATAAAAGAGGAAAATTATTATTAAAATGGCATGTTTCATTTAAATCTTCAAACATTTTGGAAAAAAATTAATAAATCATTGATAACTTAAGTCAGTAATATTTTATTGAATTTCCCATACAAATAACTTCAAACGTTATAATACTTTTAGTAAGAAATCTATATTTTAGTAAAAAGTAAATAAATAAATAAATACAGTATTAAAATTTTTTTAATTATATAAATCCAGTTGCATATAGTACAGTATCATAAAAATTTTAAGATTGATTGATTGATGAAGTAGATAAATTGCCTATGTAATTTTAAATTTCAGCTAATTGTATCTAAAGTTTAAAAATTAGTTCTATGAAATATTTAAAAATGTAAAATTATTTTATTAATACTTGGAATTCAAGCAAAAGTTTATAAAGCTAAAAGCTATAAATAAAGCAAAGCTAAAAATATGTGAATCAGAAATTATTCTAATATTATGCTCAAATGATATAGATTGAAGATATACTATCAATTTTTAATATACAAAAGAAAATGCAATGAAATTTGAAAATCTAATAAAGATATGTTTTCATTTCAAAAATTATCAACACCATAAAAAGTACTCCTTTGAGAATGAGTCACTCATTAATATACTTGTTTTATTGCAGTATCAATACAGTATATACTCATATAGGATATATATCATTGAAAAAATTTCTTTGCATAGAGAGTTGACAATATTATTCATTAATGTCATCTAAAATTATAAAAATATTTAATCTAGTCAAAGATAAGATAATTTTAGTAAAAAATTTATATATGTGTGAATTTATATTAATTTCAAAGATTGTTGTTCCTAATATTCACAATAACTTTATTAAAATATATATGACAATTGGAAAAGACAAAGAAAGGTTTCATTCATAAAATATGAATGAGAAACAGTATGGAAAGTGTATGAATCGTAGCAAACACAAAATTAAAAAGTGGAAAAAACCACAAAAAAATTTCTGCATAAGCACTAATATTGTCTAATGTATTTTCCCATTATACACTCATAGTAAATATTTTTACATATCTCAGTTCATAATTCTCAATAACATGGTATCATATTTTACAAATAAAAAAGATAATATTTAATATAACATTGCCAATTTTTTTATTTATTAGAACTTCAACTGATTGTCAAAATTCTAAGTATCAGTACAAAAAATATCAAATACTGTGCAATAAACATAATAATCAATCAATAAACATTAAAAAATAGTCTTGGAGAAAAAATGCAATGCAAAAAAAATAATACATAAAATAAAACCAATTTATAGCAATACTATACGGAACTGAAAGAATTCTTGCTATTTATAGTTTATATAAGAGCTCTTTTACCATCTTAATAATCTGAGAAATTCAAATTGACTCCTACATCTTAGAAATTTGTTTTATGATACTATAATCATTTACTTAAAATTTTTATCAATCTTATAATTTTATCTTAAATAAAACTAAATTTTTAGAAAAAAAATTACATAACTTTTTTAAGAATTAGCTTATAAAAATATTAAAATGAGATATAAAAAATATATAAAGTATAATTTTATTTCATGTGAATATGATAATATCTGTAACAACCAATCGCCAGAGAAGCGAGTGACGTCACCCATTTGACTGCTTGCGTTATTGTGTAACCTAAAACCTTTTTTTTTCAGTATGCATCCGGCACTCGCCGAGCAATGTTTTGATTTAGTTAAAAAATAAATATTTCAACTTCTGTTTCTCAAAGTCATTATTGATAATTTCTGCCTTCAATTTAAATGTCGCATAGATATTTCGGCCCATAATTTTATTATGTTACGTTGAAAAGAATTCCATTTTTATACATGATCGAGAAATCGAATTCAGAATTATTCAAATTAAAACGAAACGTAACATAAGTGGCGCCCAACGTGGGGCCTGAAGATTGAAATTAAAGTTTTACTGAAAAATGGATTTGTTGAAACAGAAGAGAAAAGGGCTTTGAGCATCCTTTACAGTTTGCGGGAATAAAATTCAAGAAGAATTCCTGAAACCAGAAGTAGATAAGAATGTTATTTCGGTTTTATCCGCGCAGTTAGAAGACAAATTTCAAAGATTAGAAGTTTCTCAACAAGAAGTAGAAAACGAAATTTTAACTTCAAAAGATGCGGAACGGTTATATGAAGAAGATTTCATTACAGCAGAAGAATATCGTGATAGATATATTGAACTTTTTGAAAAATGCCGTAAAGTAACTATGAAAACGGAAGTCTCTCAAGATACCTCAAATAAGAAACAATTCAAGCTCCCGAAGTTAGAACTAAAGCGATTTTCCGGTGAGACTCGAGAATGGCTTGGTTTTTGGAGTCAGTTCTCCAAAATTGATGATGATGAGAAAATTCCACCAGAAGACAAGTTCCAGTATTTGCTACAGGCAATAGTGCCAGAATCGAAAGCAGCAAGATTAGTAGAAAGCTTCCCGCCAACAGCGGATAACTATCCCAAAGTCATAGAACAGTTACAGGATCGCTTCGGGCGGAGTGATCTACTTGTACAAGTTTACGTCAGAGACTTGTTAACTATGGTAATGAGAAATGCCTCCTCAAACCGAACTAAAACGGATTTAGCTGTTCTTTACGATGAACTGGAATCAAAACTGCGCGCGCTGGACAGCCTAGGAAGAACCCAAGAAAAGTACGGGGACTTTTTAACTCCCCTTGTGGAATCGTGCTTGCCTGAGAGTGTCCTAATAGCTTGGGAAAGAAACAGAAGTACACTTGACGGAGGAGTACGTTCGTTAGAAAATTTGATGTCTTTTCTGAGACAAGAAGTTCAAGGACAAGAAATGGTTGTGCTCGCCCGTACCGGGTTTGGAGCTCCCCGAATCGACAAACACAAGGAATCCCGTGAAGGGAATATTACTACGGCTGCCGCCCTTGTAAGTACATCCGAAACAGAAAATCAAGGTAAGAGGAATTTTGATTGTCTTTTTTGCAATAAGAAACACCCCAGCCAAGATTGTTTTTCTGCTAGAAAAATGCATTTAGATCAAAAGAAAGGTGCCTGTTACTCCTGTATGAGAACAGGACATACCTCTAAAAATTGCAGGGCTAAGGTGAAGTGTTTTCATTGTAATAAAAATCACTGTACTCTTATGTGTTATTCAGATAAGGAGAACAGTCCTGCCAGTAAAAACGAAACTGTATCTACAACTGTATTGTCAAATAATTCTAGAGTAGAAAATGTTTATTTAATGACTCTTGTTGTTAAAGTTATGAATCAAAAGAAACAGTGTTTAGTAAGAGCAGTCTTGGACACAGGATCCCAACGTTCTTACCTCAGTTCAGGAATAGTTAAACAATTAAAGTTAAAACCCAAAAAGTCATTATCTTTAATACATGGACTTTTTGGTGGTCAAGAAACGAAACCCTGTTCTCATGAAGTATACGATGTGAAAATTGCTAGTTTGAAAAATGATTTTTCTTGTAAAATTGAGGTTTTATCTGAAAACAAAATTTGTGGTTTTGTTCCTAAACTGACTGATATGATGACTATTCATGAACTGAAAGAAAAAGGGATTATATTGAGTGATTTCGAAATCCCTAATTATGATATAAATCTTTTGATTGGATCCGATGTGGCAGGAATGTTGTTAACTGGTCATTCTGTGAAGTTAGAATCAAGTCTAGTTGCTATTGAAACCCGGCTGGGGTATACTGTTGTTGGAAAGCAGAAATTAAATGATAATTATGATGTAAATAATGACTCTGTTTTATGTGCTTTATCTTTGCATGCTAATAATTTATCTGTTAGTGAATTTTGGAATCTAGAAAATCTTGGTATATTAGATCCTTCTGAAAACAGAAACATAAATATTGTACACTCTGAGTTATTAAAAGATTTTCAAGAGGGTTTGGAAATACTCCCTTCTGGTAGATACCAGTTAGGTTTGCCTTTTAAAACAGATACTTCAAGTTTGCCCGATAACAAGGAACTAACTTGGAATAGACACCAAAAAATGTGTAAACGATCAAAAGATAAAAAATTAATTAAGGATTACGAAATGGTGTTTAAGGAATGGGAGTGTCTTGATATAATTGAAAGGGTACCCCAAAATGAAATTATAAGCGACAGGCAGTGTCACTATTTACCACATAGGCCTATAGTCAAAAACGAAAGCACTACTACAAAATTAAGACCAGTCTTTGATGCTTCTAGTGGCAAGCCATCCTTGAATGAACTTTTATATAAAGGGCCAAATCTCATTGAATTAATCCCAGACCTGATTGACCGATTTCGTTCATATCCCATTGGCCTGTCTGCAGATATCGAAAAGGCTTTTTTGCAATTGTCTATTGCTCCAAGGTATAGAGACTTTTTACGCTTTTTTTATCCGTGCGAAGATGAAATGGTCATTTATAGACACTGTAGAGTAGTTTTTGGGGTTACTTCCAGCCCTTTTCTCTTAGCAGCATCCATCTCCCATTTGCTAAACAACACCTTTGTAGAAAACAACGAAATAATTGAAAAATTAAGAAAATCATTTTACGTAGACAATTGCCTTTCTGGTGTTTTCAATATCAAAGAACAAGAGCATTTTATTTTAACAGCTATAGAAGTACTTTCACGTGGATGTTTCAACTTGCGAGGGTGGGAGAGCAATGTCAAGTGTAAATACATTACGAAAAGTTCTGGCACTACCAATGTTTTGGGAATTTTATGGAATTTGGACCGTGATACTTTGAAATGTAACTGTGATATTAAGGTTGATCCTTTTGTTTTAGAAGTAGGTGGGAAAATAACTAAGAGAGTAATTTTGGCTACGATTCAGAAGATTTTTGATCCCATTGGTTTATTGTCAGCGGCAATTTTACCCATAAAAATTAAATTGCAAGACATGTGGAAATTAAAACTATCCTGGGACTCTCCTTTACCCACTGAAGATCAGAATAGCTTTAAAAGATGGATTAATGATCTACATTTACTAAATAATGTTGAAATAGCCCGCTATACAGAAATTAATGACTCGACACAAATGCATGTATTCATGGATGCTAGCAAAGTAGCTTATGCCGCTTGTGTTTTCCTTAGAACTATCACTTCCAATGGAGTAAAAATTTGTCTTTTAAGAGCTAAATCACGAGTAGCTCCTTTAAAACCTATCACCATCCCAAGATTAGAGTTATTATCCTGCACCATTGGAGTAAGATTAGCTCATTCGATCAAAACGGCCCTGAATTTAAGTAACTTAAAAACAGTATTTTGGAGTGATTCAATGGTATCACTATGGTGGATCCTGGAACATGGAGATTGGACTGTCTTTGTCTCCAATCGAGTTAAAGAAATTAACCAATTGGCACCTAATGCCGAATGGAGACATGTCCCTGGAGTTTCCAATCCTGCCGACATTCTATCGCGAGGCTGCTCTATTCGTCAATTTTTGGACTCCCGTTGGTGGGAGGGTCCCGAGTGGCTCAAAGAACTACCAGAAAATTGGCCTGAGAATAAATTAGTGTACGTACCAACCAAAATCGAAGTGGAAAAAAGAATCGTTAAACTTTGTAACATTAATCTTAGTGATACAGAACCAGATTGGTATGCCCTCAGATTTTCTAGTTTCAATTCTATTCTACGAATGACTGGTTGGATGCTACGTTTTATCAGCAATGTACGAAAAAGAGGTTGTGAAAGGAATTACGGAAACCTTTCGCCCGAAGAAATAGAATCGGCAGAAAAAGTACTCATTCGTCTTGTACAGAGACATTTTTTCCCTCTTCCAAATAATTTAAAAAATCTTAATGCAGTTAAAGATGATGAAGGTATACTTCGAATTAAAACTCGAATAACAGAACGAATTGACGAACCTTCATTCCTAGCCCCTATTTTACTCCCTGATAAAAGCATTTTTACTCAAAGATTGATAGAACAATATCATATTAATCACTGTCATGCAGGTACCCAGATTTTATTAAATTTATTACGTTCAAATTACTGGATAGTTAAAGGGAGAAAAACAGTAAGGGGAGTAGTGAGAAAATGTATTCCTTGCCGACGCTTCAAATCTAAGCCTTTTGTTAGTGATCCAGTTACTCTACCAGCTGACAGAGTGAAAGATGCTTCTGTATTCGAAGTAATTGGACTTGATCTTGCTGGCCCCCTTTACATTAAACATAGAAACAAAGTATGGGTAGTATTATTCACCTGTGCCATTTATAGAGCGGTTCATCTTGAGTTGGTTTCTTCATTGTCCACAGAAGCCTTTTTAATGTCTTTGCGAAGGTTTATTGCCAGAAGAGGAAGACCACGTGTCATTTACTCCGACAACGGCACTAATTTCCATGGAGCTAATGAAGATTTTCGACTGTTGAATTGGGAGAAAATTACTCGAGAAACAGCCCTCCAACGTATTTCTTGGAAATTCAACCCTCCAACCGCGAGTTGGTGGGGTGGTTTTTGGGAAAGACTGATTAGAGTGGTTAAAGATCTTCTTAAAAGTACCCTCGGAAAGGCTGTACTTACATATGAAGAATTACTTACAGTACTCTCAGATTGTGAATCTGTTATAAATGCACGTCCACTCACATATCTTTCAGAGGACGTTGAAGATATAAAGCCTATAACACCAGCCATGTTCATGTTAAACGATCCCAAGATAAGGAGTGTAACCACAGATATTGATGAAGTTGAAGCCAAGCATTTTCGAATCAGAATTAAACATCGGGCCAAAGTAACTGAGCAGTTAAAGCTGCGCTTTCGAAAGGAATACCTTGGTCAACTTATACAGCGTCTAAACAGAAGGTGTTCAACTCCAAAAATACAAGTTGGAGAAATCGTGTTAATCGGAGACGACAATAAAAAACGTTTGAACTGGCCTCTTGCTAAAGTCATACAGTTGATTCCTGGCAAAGATGATATCGTCAGAACTGTGAAATTGAAAACACAATCCGGTGTTTTAGTGCGACCTATACAGAGGATTTTTCCCCTAGAGATTTCAGCAACTACCGATAAAGAGGATGTCCCAACTACATCAAATGTGAGAAGAGATTCCTTTTCAGATGCTGAAGGAAATGATTTGTCACCGGTATCAGAAAATGACATTTCCAGTGATTCTCTAAGAACAATTTTGCTCAGTGATGATAAGGACTTACCAAAAACAACCAGAACTGGACGATTAGTGAAAATTCCTCAAAAACTAAATCTGTAATTTTATGATTGTAACTAACTTTTTTCTTTTTCATTTAGGTTTTGTTTTCTCCCGAAACAAAAGGTGGGAGGATATGCAACAACCAATTGCCAGAGAAGCGAGTGACGTCATCCATGTGACTGCTTGCGTTATTGTGTAACCTAAAACCTTTTTTTTTCAGTATGCATCCGGCACTCGCCGAGCAATGTTTTGATTTAGTTAAAAAATAAATATTTCAACTTCTGTTTTTCAAAGTCATTATTGATAATTTCTGTCTTCAATTTAAATGTCGCGTAGATATTTCGGCCCATAATTTTATTATGTTACGTTGAAAAGAATTCCATTTTTATACATGATCGAGAAATCGAATTCGGAATTATTCAAATTAAAACGAAACGTAACAATATCCAAAAAAGAAACCTGCCAATTGAGTTTGCAACTTTATGAAGCAAATGACATTTGACATATATGTAAATCGATCTAAAAAATTCAAAAACAGCATCAAAAACATTTAGAATGTTGAGACAAAGTCTTAAGCCATCTATCATCAATGCAACATTCATTCAACTATCATTGCAACATTCTAGATATTTGTGATACCTCTTATGTGACCAGTCAATCTCATCTCTTCTTTATCAAAATGATTACCATCAGTTAGATTTGTAATATTTTTTTTATTTAATCTGAAGCTGAAGAAAAACATATTATTTAAATTTTTAGAATTCCTCAAGATTAGATTAAAAAGACATGTCAGAAAAATATCAGTTATCATTTAGAAATTGCTAAATTTACTATAATCTATTTTAATCATTAATTTTAATTTGTTATTAAATTGTGCTTTCAACATTCTTTTTTTGTAAAAATGAGGCTTTTATCCAACAATTTACAATTGTGTGAACTATTTCACAAAATAGAAATTCATTCACAAGCATTTTTTCTAAATCACTTGCAAAAATAATCATTCAACCCTACATGAATAAAATAAGATCATATACTATTTTTTATTTCATTTTATTAAGGTTTTTCATGAGATTACACACAATTAAATAAGAGATCTGAAAAAAATCTATAGAGCAATTTTTGAATAAATCAAATTTACTTTTTAAATCAAAATAGTAGGAATGTAGTATTTTTCATGTATCAAAAAAAGACAATGGTTTGTGAAAACATATGAAATTTTTTGTTTAAAAATTTCATTATCAATTCAAATTCAAAATAAAATCATTGATTAAAAATTTATTACTAGACAACAAATCAAGTTTAAATAAAATTATTTTTAAATATCAGTTTGGATCCAAAAAATTATAATATAGCAATTAAAAAAAAGATTTATACTACAAAAAGACTAATTGAATATTATTTTTTAAAATACATACTATGAAATTAAAATACATATTGAAAATAAATAAATATAAGAAACAAAATTAGAGTATACCTATCCCAGTTAGTATTAAATTTATGGTATTTTGGCTCATCTGGTATTTTCTCTTGATTAGAACCTCTAAAGAAGTAACAAATACAAGCAGTAACACCACTTCCAGCTGCTCCATAAAACCATTTTATTATGTAAGAAGTCCTTGCCATAAGATAAACAAAAACACACCTGAAACTTTTAATTACATTAATATAACACTATTTCAACAACAAAAAATCATCACAATGATTGAAACTAATACTATAATTGATTTTTCTACCTCATAAAAATTATCAGTACAAATAATTTTCTTTTTATCTTATTTAAAATATTTGTCAACATTTTATTATTTTTAGATTTAATTAAACATTGAATTAATTTGGAAATGTTAAGAAAAAAAATATAAGTTTATAATATAAAATTCACAACATAGTGATATTATAAATATTTCCATAAAACAGCTTCATTGCAACAAAAAGTTTGCTTTTAAAAACTGATTTCTATTCATCTATTTATGTATGTGATGTGATTCTATGTGACTATACAGGAACATTTTCTTTATATACAAAATATTAGAATGGAATAAATAGTTCACAATAACATTTATATAGATTTAAATGCAAACTCAATATTTTAAATTTTTATTTTCCAAATTATTTTTAAATAAAAATCTCTTTTTACATGAGTAAAAATATAATATAATTTTATTTTAAATATCCTAAAAAACCAAATATTTTGATGATATTATATTTCATGAATTATATTATCTAACATGAAACAGACTATCAATAGAAAGAAGAAACATAGTACATGTTAAAAGATATTGCAGACCAGATCAAATAAATTATGAGTGATACAATGAATTCTTAAAAATTTTCAATTAGCCACTACAAAATTAAAATTGATAAAATTAAAAGCAAGTTTGATTTAATATTAAAAATAGTATAAATATTTATAAATTTTTTGTGTTCTACTTTTCCATGATTATACAAAAAATTCTTTTAAACAAAATTCTTAATTATTAGAAAATGAAGTATCATTTTAAGTTTAGAAAATGAAAAAAGTTGGTACACTTTGAAAGCCATCGAATTTTCAATGTAATTAAATTTTATAATTTCTGCATAGCACTAATAAAAAAATTTCATGTTTTATTGTAAAAGGAAACAATTATATGATAATTCAGTATTTTAATAAATCTCCAATTTTCTAGGTTATTCAAAAATAACAGTATTTAAATTAGGAACAACAAGGTTAAAAATTGCATCTCATTAGTAATTAAGATACATTTTTAGAACTTTTTTTATATAAAACCATGTGAAATTAGAAAATATATTGAAATTTTAATTTCTTTCAATAAATGTTTAATAATTGTTTTTAGGATAATCTTAATCATGTTTTTTTTGTGTATAGCATGTTTTTACTTAAAATAAACTTTGTAAAGTTATTTTTTTCATTAGTTTATTTTTATTATAATTTTTAATCACTCTAGATACATTCCATATTATGCACAGGTGTGCCAGTTTCAGAATCAATAAAATTTTCATTCAGTTTAGCGTGAATATAACCATATTCTTAATAGGTTATTTTATCATATACTTCTCAGAAAGTTAGAAACAATATAGTATTGACAGTTAAAAATTAGAATAATTTTTTCTTTAATGTTCTTTTAAATGTTACTTACCAATAACTAAGGGATAATGAGAATAAATGATTGATTTGTTTTATTGTAAATATCTCCAAAAAGTAGTTATAGGAAAGTTATTCCCCAAACTAAATTTTTATGTGATGCAAGATTGCTTTTGCCATTTATGACAATAAGAGCAACTATGCAAATTTTCTATTCTGCTATCATTTTAAAAAAAAAATAATTTCTAGAGATCATGATTCTATTTTTTAACAATTTTTTTAATTCTATTTCATGCATGATAATTTTTTATACTACCAATAAATTCATCATAAAGCTGTTATAAGTGATATGCAACCTCCTTCATCATGTTCTATTACTTAAAGGAAAAAATCAAAAATGTGATTCTAGCAATATATTCTTCATTGTCATACAACTTCATTAATCATAAAAACTTGTATTTCAATATTCTGGTAGTACATTATGATGGAAACAGCAAAGAGCTTTTAACCTTAAATTAACCTGCAGAAATATATTCTATCCAACAACAGTATTCAAGTTTCTTCTAATAAAATCACACCAAATAAAAGGCTAACATTGCAAACATTTAATCAAACTGTGTGGTGAATATTGAAATGCCAAGAATGTCAACTGACTAGTAATTATTAGATATAATTACAAAAGTATTCTTTTATATACTATTTTACATATAAAATTTACATGTGCTTTTACATATAAAAGTAACTCTTTATATATGAAACCACCCAAAGTTAAAATATAAATTTGTTAGTTGCAGGCAGCTCAGAACTTAAAATGTTACTGAAAATCATTTAATATAATCAAAAAAGTATTCATTAAAATTCCATGTACATAATCAGTTCCTCACATCATATTATTGAATTCTAAAATATGAACAGGAAATTTAATAACTAAAGATTTTATAGATAAAGGAAATGTAATTGAAACACAATTTAGTCAGTCATTTAAATTCTTTTTCATTCCAGTCTAGGAAATATATATTTTGACAAAGCAACTCTTTAAGTGTTTGTAATATTAATTTCATAACTTTATTAATTATGATTTAAATTATGTATGTAATGAATATATACACAAGTATTTTTACATTTGACCTCGTTTAGTACACATCATTTCCCCTTAACAAAACAGTGTAGGATCTCTAAGTTATGTTTGTGCCCTAATAGAATAATTTTTATACCAACTTTTATTTTATTTTTTAAAGAAAAATTCAAAAAAACATTTCAAACTTTCTGAACAATTATAATTATTTATTCATTTAATGAATTATATATTCATCATAACTTTTATTTATTTCTTCTTATATTTCATTTTTATTTCAATGTAAGTATATGAATATATTTAGTTTTTCTACACACTTATATTTTTTGAAAAATTATACATTCAATGTTTCATGCTGTAATAAATTTTGCTTGGATACTATAATAAATATATGTGCATACTTTTATTCAATTAATTATTAAAATCTTCAATTTATTGTTTGAAATTTGAGTTCTGTTTTGCTCAAAGTTTAAAAATTTGACTGTCATAACAATAAATCGGGAATATTAAAAATAATTTTCTAAAGCAACATACAATGGTATGTGAAAGTATGGAAGACATTATGAGATGTCAAGGTAAGTTTAATACGATTTAAAAAGTTAGATATGCATATATATTTTGTGCGGCAAAACTTCAAAACGTATATTTAAAATAATCAAATAATTATATTCATATCGATTATAATTACTATTATTATAATTAGTTAATATTTAGTAGATAACTCAATTCAAAGAAAAATTTTAAATTATTATCAAATTAATGAAGTTTTCAAGAGATTTTTCAAAATTAATAAATACGAATTTCCGCGACTACCATCAACATTTTGCCTACTTTTACCGAGTGCCAATCGAAGCTTCTAAACGCAACTCCAACTGCTTCATAATTTTGAACCACAAACAAGTGATGTGGTGGATAACCGAAATGGTATCAGTCTTCCCATTTTTTTTTTTTTATTATTACAACATAGCACAAGTGGAACACTGGTTTCTACAGAATTTTTAACATCCGAAAAATGCATTTCAGCATGAAGGTCTTCAGCTGGATCAGGTATCGAATGTATTGCAAATCTGGTTCCTATAGTTTCCTATTCCTATTTTCAGCTATTATAGACACTTAACATAGCCAACTTTTAAAAGTGAATAGTGAAAGTCGATGGTTGATACTTAAATTTCTTTTCAACTAAACTTCATACCAACACCTCCACATTAATCAAAAGGACGTAAAACAATACTGAATATTTAATATATATAAGCTTTTTATAATCATAGCAAGGAATAGAACTTATTTCTGGCATAGCAAATATATATTTTGCTATTCCAGAAATAAGTTCCTTACCTTTCAGATACGGGTAGCTCAACAGTAACAAATAGAGCATAGATTAAAGTGAACTGTTTTTAACTGCAACAAAACTTACTATGTTGGTAAATTCATTGGGGTTGAGACATTGGTGAATAAGGCATTTAAATGCTGAAAAATCTTCATAGTTGTCCGTATTACTGGAGCTTTTTTCCATTTATATTGCAATAGCTTCACATGCACTGTCTGATAATGATCAAAACTCTTAGCTACAGCCTCCATCCATTCTGTTCCATCTTCTCTGCTGAAGCAACTGCTATTTTTGAAGCTCTTCAGCAGATGTATTCAGCAGACGTTTACACTTTTTTAAAACAGATATTTTAACATTATTTGATTTACTGGGAGAACCTCCAAATAGAAATCTATTTGCCTTCTTGAGAGCAATAGGTTTTCTCCATTTTATTTAAAATTAAAATATGCTTAAAAGTTTTATATTTTAAAAGTCTGAATTTTTTATTTACACTATATACACTGTTTTATGTATTTTAATAGGATTTTTATGTTGCTTGGGTTTTCTTTATTTTAACTAAAAAATAAAAAAATAAAAAATAAAATAAAATAAATAAATAAAAATCAAACATTTGTGCAGTTTGTCCTATTTTGTACCTTGCGCCAGAAAACCCAACCAACCAACCTGTTCATGATCAGGTATTGAACAAATTACCTTTCATACCGGGGAATAGTGCCGTTCTTCACCTATATATTGAAATCTATTATTTTTTTTGTTATGTATATAAAATTCTCGCAGGAAAATATTTTGCAAGAAAAAGTTTGACAATCTAACTTAATTATTATATTTGGAAATGCTGAAAGCTGAGTTTCTAATTTCAATTTTTATTTACAAAAAGATTATAAATTTTTTATCCCTTGATATTCTTATCATTATTAGACCTTCATATGAGCTTAAGAATGTATTGTAAAATAATCCAGTTGTTTTGCGTATTACATCCTTTTAAATATCATAACTTTTTTAATAAAAATAAAATATTAAAGTTGGCACAAACATGACATAATATTAGATCCATTCAATCCATTATGTAACAGTAGCAGAGCCAAAATATAAACAAAATTTTGTTTAAACGTGGTTTCCAGTTGCTAAAATAGCGATTAATACTAACAGCTTTCTTGAAAGTGATCCCTTTTATCTAATTTGAAATTTTTTTTCAAAATCTAGACATGGTAAGCTTTGAGAAAAAATATTTTTTATCTCTTGAAATTTGTTTAAGAAAATATGTACTACTTTTAAAACGATTCATAAACATCCAAATAAACAAATATTTGTTTATTGATAACAAAAATAAATATGAATTATTAAGATTTAAAAAAAGAAAAATGAAAAAATTTAAATACAATTTTTAAATAGTTAATAAATGTTTCTAATAATTTAGTTAAATAGCATTACAGGCTTGTGTTTATCATAATGTCTTTCTGTATTTTTTAATATATAGAAGTATTTCATTTTAGTGAAATCAGAGAAAGCAGTATTATTTGAAGAATATAAATATAATATTTGGAAATAAAATCAATATTAAGTATAAAAATAATTATTAACAGCAACATAATATAATAAATAAAGCTCTTTCAAAAGAACTTAATATTTGCAAAAATAACTGGTACTTTTCCATTTCGCCGGCGCAGTTGATGAAGTCGCCAAAAATGATATAACTGGCGCTGGAGGGAATATCTCTGCTGGTAACCTTTTACTGCTACATTTCCAAAACATGTGAAGTCCCTTTACTATCAACAACTTTAATTCAACTCTTTTTTTTTCCATTTCATAATTTTATGCTATGTTGCTATATATACAAATTTAATAATTTCATAAAATCTCTCTACAAAAAAATTGGATTTTAAAAATATATCTTAAAAAATAATAATCGTAACAAAATCACGAAAAAAATAAGATTTTGAAATATGCATGGCAAACACTTCGTGACAAAAATATGCACATTTTTTTATGATTTATGAAAAAATTTTAAGCGATGTTAAAATGTTTATGCTTCTAAAGTAAAAAATTCTTATAGCAAACATTTATTAAAAAATTTTTTTGTGTATACTGTGTGTTGTCAACATTATTTAAAAATTATTATGTGTATACTGTGTGTTGTCGCCAATTGGCGACTTGATTGGCGCTTGACGAGATTTGCGCCTGTGAAATGGAAAAGTATCAAATAACTTATGAAAGAAAAGTTAGAATTGTTGAATAACATTTAAAAAATATTTTACTGCGACTTAAATCCTAGGATTATTGCAATATAATGTGTTAGATACTTTTAGATTTTGAATTTTTCTATAGCAGGTAAAAGTTTGAGTTATCAGGAGAATAATAAAATATCATCAAAAAAATTGTTGAAAAGATTATTTGTCATCCTATAAATATAAAAAATTAATTTCTTTTTTTTTTAAATGGTTGGTGAATCAAATGAATAATATAAGAACTGCGATAACTTATATTTAATTTGTATATTCTTAAATACTGAAAGGATGACCAAAAATGTGATTTTATTGCCACAAATTTTGCTTACAAGACACCAAGAAAAAAATCTTTGGAGTGAATTTGAATCATAACATCTTTGATTATTAATGTGACTTAATTTATAAATTTTACTGTTAACCTTAAGATAATGTATAATTTATAGTAATAAGGAAGTGGAAGTTTTGTGTAATTTTCTTAGAATAGTTTTATTTTAATAGATAACATTTTTACTACTATTTAGGATACTATTTTTAAATCAATAGACTGGTGAAAAGATGTGAACTCTTTAACTGACAATCAATATTTTCAATTCACAAATAAATTACACGTGTTGTGTTTATTGTTTGCAAGTTATTGGTACACAGAAACAACAAGCCCCGTTGTTTATAAATTTTATAGTTTGACTGACTGACAAAGAATGATGTTTTGTGTTAGTGCCATCTGGTGTGCAAAGAAATAAAATTTTACATTGAATATACAGGGTCGGAACATGCCGCACACCTTGAAATATTATTTCAAAGAAACAGGTTATACAACATGCATATACAAATAAAGATTAGATACACAAAATGAATTAACATGAATGAAAAAGTATATAACAGACACATAAATGAAAGATATTTTTGTATGTTAATATACAATAGAAGTATAAAATTGTATACTTCTACTGCATATTAACATACACATATATAAGAAATGAAAATTTATTTAAATTGAAACATGAAATTGGCATTACACAGGAAGTTGGCATCATTTTATTATGTTTCTTTTGTATATACCATCTGATGTTTTAAGTGTTATTACCCTAACATTATTGTCAGGGTGCAATTGAATTATTCTACCCATTTTCCATTTTGTTGGGGGTGAATTTTCCTCTTATAAAAGGCATAAATCATTAATATGATAATTTTCCAAAATTGTTGCACCATTTTTTGAATATGCTGCCATTTTGAAAGAAAAGAAATGTTTGTATATCAACGTAATTTGATTCAGGAATGCTTGTTAATGCCCTGCCAATAATAAAATGGCCAGGTGTTAAGGCTGATAAATCATTCGGATCAGTAGATAATGCAGTTAAAGGTCTAGATTTAAGACAAGCCTCTATTTGATTTAGCAATGTTTCAAATTCTTCATAAGTTAGTTTTTTCTCCCCTATAACACATTTTAAATGAAATTTGGTAGACCTTATGCCAGCTTCCCATAGTCCCCCCCCATGTGAGGTGCACCTGGGACATTTAAATGCCAATTAATACTATTTTCAGACATAAAATTGTTTACATTTTGATTATAATTTTTGGAGTTCCTAAGTTTTTCAATTTACATGAGTTTGCTCTTTGCACCAATAAAGTTAGTACCGCAATCACTGTATATATCACTACATTTATCCCTAAGAGAAATAAATATCTTAAGAGATGCAATGAATACATCAGCAGATAAATCAGTAACTTATTCTAGGTGTATAGCTCTTTTAGTAAAACAAACAAAAAGTGTCATATACCCTTTGTATGATTTGGAGCCTCTGCCTTTACATGCTTTAATTTGAAAAGGACCAGTATAGTCTACTCCACATCGCAAGAATGCAGGAGCAGGAGAAATGCGAGAAGACGGTAAATGGCTCATCATCTGATTGGTTACAGAAGCTCTTATTCTACAACACTGTACACATTTTCTGGTTAAATGCCTAATTACATTCCAAACACCTATAATCCAATACTGTTATCCAATACATGATTGCATAAGTTGTGAACCAGCATGCAAAAGATTTTCATGAAAATATTTAACAATGAGATTAAGTAATATATGCCTTGTTGGCAGCAAAATAAGATGTTTCTGATGGTATACTAGATTTGCATGTCTGAAACGACCACCTACTCTAAGAATACCTGAATTATCAAGAAATGGATTTAGGAATAAAATTTTACTATTACACGATATCGTTTTATTTTTTGTCATGCATTGATCTCATTATTAAACTCATTAGTTTGAACTATTTTTATTAACACATGCACAGCTTTAGTTAATTAACAAGTTTGTAAAAATCCAGTTAATTGGTCAAACACCTTTCCACGAGAACCACTTACTTCAGAATGGGGGCAATTGCACTGCTCATGTGCAAGAAAAATGCTCTTCAATATCCAATCATTACCGTCATCTTCTAGCTTTTCATTCTCCTACAGTTATGTCAGTTCTGGAAATTAATAGCCGGACCTTGTAGTATTGTGAATTTATTTGATCCATGATAATCTTAAACAACCATGTTTTGTGCATTTCACCAAAATTTGGAAAATTGTGTTGAAAATTTAGGTATTTTTCAATCATAATTATTTTTGTTTCTCTTTATATATATATATATATATATATATGAATATATATATATATATATATATATATATATATATATATATATATATATATATATATATATATATATATAAACAGAATTAAAAATATTATAAGATGGATAAATGCATAACCAAACACCCTATATATGTATATAATCGAAAATTTTTTACTAGTACTGATGCAATTTTAAAAACTTAATGAAAGGAATGAGGAAATAAAATACCAAGATTTAAAATTGATTCAATTTAATAAACAGAATGAAATTATAAGTGGAATAGAGTACTAACATAGCCAGATTCATAAAGGGATATTAATTGAATTGGTACAAAATATTAATACAGTGGTCACAAGTTTAAACTATATATGCCATAACATCCCAAAACTATGCCAAATCATAAGTAAAACAGCAAAAAATATGCAAGACCAAAATATAAAATTAAAGAAAAACAATCAGTATATAAATATAAAGGAAATGTGAAGTGTTGCTTGGGTAACAAATAATTTTTAATTCCAAACCATGCAAAACTTTAAAAAATAAATTAAGTGATTTCGAGTAAAAACTATTGGCATTTTCAAGCTTCATATATAACAGGCAAGGCTTGGGTAATCCTTCTGTACTTGATAGTTTTGCCTTACTTCTCTCTTATAAGCAATGCTCTACTAACCAAATAGTGTTTAATGAAATTTATTGGAATATTATTATCTAGTAAAGTATTTTTAACCTCTTAATTTATTTCCTAATGTTATTTAAATTATGTATATTCAGGTATAGGACAAAGTAATAGGAACACTTGTGAGAAAAGGAAAATATTTTATTAATAAGGAATTGGGCCACCTTTAGCCTGAATAACAGCTTGCATTCAACATGGGATTGACAAATAAAAGTCCTAAACAAAGTTCTTTGGAATTTACAGCCTTTCCTCTTGCACAGCCATCTCGAGTTCAAAGAGTGTGCATAGAGGAGGAAACCAAGCACAGACTTTTTTCTCTGAAAAACCCCACAAACGTTCAATGATATATATATATATATATATATATATATATATATATATATATATATATATATATATATATATATATATATATATATATATGTAGATAGATATATATGTACTCTATTTAATTTTTTATATTTTAATGGAAATATTAAAATTTCAAAATTTTTAGATTTCTGATCTTTTACATTTATTTTTATATTCTTTAAGAAACTGTAAAATATAATTACCCATGAGATGCAGCGATATTTATATACATATACACACAAGAAAAAAAAATTATTAATAGATAAAAAAATAAAGACCTAGTATATATACATAGTTTAAGAGGGGTAAAATTTTGTTCACATTACTATTTCAATATAGAAGAAAAAATAGGAACTATTTTTAAATAGAGAAAACTTTTTTTGTTGAAAATAATTATATGTAATAAGAAAATATGTTTTCAAAATTGCACATAATAATTTAGGTCATTCATTATAAATATATGTTATTCTCAATCATGTATTATGTCTAAATAAATATTTTTTTCTAATTTTTCACATTGTCAAATTATTCAGATATAATAATATTTTCAGTTTCAAAGACAAGCTAAAGAAAGACGGCAATTAATATATGGAGCTTCAAAAGCTAGGATAGAAAAAGCAAAACTAAATAAGAAGCTTCTTGTTAAGAAATCCCTAGAAGGTAACATTTATGATAAATGATAAATACTTCATTAAATTGTATGCAAAAAGATTTTGTTTAAATATTCTATTTTATTATTATAGAAAATAAGATTTTGGACACAACTGTACAAAAAGATGCATTAAAAATTCAAGATTCCTTAGAATGGGATGATGCTAATGGTAAGTTACTAATATTATTTGTGAAATTTTAGTGATTATAAATTTCATAAAAGTAAAAGGATCAATAATTTTTAAACAATGTGTGCATTATTAATAATTTATATTATTTGATAATATGTTTAAATTATTAATTTTTTGTGTATTACATTTGCTGTACAAAATCAGATTTATTATTTCATAATACATCAATACCATTCTTCCTTTCGTTTTCAAAATAGATTCCAAACTTAAGAAAATTGTAAAAGAAAATTTTAATTTATTTTGGCAAGAAAAATTTTTAATCTGCACATTAATTACAATAATGCTATATAGAATAGGGTTAAACAAAATTGAAATTTGAAAATTATAGGATATACATGGTAAAGTTTTGTCAATTTAAATTTTATCTGCAAAGATAACAAAATTTAAACACGCTGTTGAAATTTCATTAAAAAGAAAAATAATAAGCATGAATAATTTATATAAAAAAGATAAAGAATAAAAGCCCAAGATAACTTCACATGAAAAAATGAATATCATTTATCTTACTGTTTTGAAAAAGTATTTTCTAGACATATTGCAAGTGAAAAATTCAAAGGAAAATATTTTTAATTCTTGGTTTTCAGAATTTTTAATAGTTGTAGTTTTACCAGACATGTAAAAATTAGTAGAAAACCGTGTTTAACAAAATCTTATAAATTTTGGCACAAAGAGGCTGTTTTTGAATGGAAGTTTTATGTTTTCTAATAAAATATGCTTCAATTTAAAAAGTACTGATGGCTTTAGTTACTACTGACATGACTTATGAAGAGAAAAAGTAGTGATTAGAAGTCAAAAAACTGATTTAGTATTCATCCTAAAGTATATGAACTGGTGTTATCTTCTAGGAGATTAAAACTTTATATTTTTAGTAAAGCAGAGCATCTTCTCACACATTTAAGGTTTAAAAAATTTGACTTGAAAAAAATCAAGTATATGTTTTGAACTTGCCACTTATTTCTGATAATTTAAAAATAATTGAAAGTGTTTGGGGGGTCCTTACATAAAAAATTTATAAGAATGGAGAAATAATATTCAAATTTAGAAAGTCTTGTTAAATCTATTTATGATAATCAAATGAATTAAATGTAAATTACTTAACAGACCTAGTAAAAAATATGCCAAATAAGATGTTACAATGTTTACAAAGAAATGGTGTTGTCACAGATTATACATTTTTGAGATCGCCTGTAAACATTGAAGTGAAGTGTCTTTATAATTGTGAACAGAATATTTAATGTTTGATTGTTTTATTTGGAAGCAATTTTATTTTAAATTTTAATTGTAATTAAAATTTAAAAAATTGTTAAATTTCATGGTTTTAATTTTAAATGTGACTTAAAAAAATGGATGGACTATTATTTAATTTGAAATTAACAACCATTTTCTGCAATCATGAAATGCTGTATATAATTATATTTTGATGGCAAAATTTATAGTAGTATTATGTCATATGATGTTCTAAAGGCTTTTCTTTATAATAATGAATTCAGAATTTATTTTTGGATTGAAAAAATATTTAAATGAAAGAGGAGTGAAAGATATGATTTTTTTCTGCATTATTATCAATCACATAAAGGTGTGATATGTTACATTATTCACATTTGTCAATATTTATTTTCAAATGAAAAGAAATAAATTATAATTAATTGCACACAATTTAATTTGACATATTTAAATATATTAGCCTTTAAAACAAATTTAATCTAATAATAAACCTGCTTTTTAATTTTTAAAATCGAATTACATTCATTAATATCTTTACCATATGAGCCTTTAAAATATGTAATTATAAATATTAGATTTTAAGCTTAAATTTCATTTTTAAAAACTCACTTGAAATATGAATTCAAAATATATTTACTTTCAACTTGATTTGACTGTCGTTTTTATGTAGCATCATGCAGTGATGTTATTAAATTGTTGAATATAGATTAGTTAGCTTTCTAGTTTACTCACCTTCTCACTGCTTCCCAAATTTGTTTTATTGTTTTGACATTTTCAAATTTGTAATTGCAAAATTTATATGTTACAGTAAATTTTGGCTATAAAATACTGTATTTATTTCATTTTTATGTATTATTGATCTATATAATCTGATTTTTTTTGTAATTTAAAATTACAATATTTTGAATATTTAAATAATGCCAAAAAAAAATCAGGATTGTAATATGCTTATAAATATAAAAAAATTTTTTATAGAAGAAGCTCTCGCAGAAATAGATGATGAATATAGATATGCATTAGTAGAAGATCCTAAAATTGTTATAACTACAAGTAGAGATCCAAGTGTGAAACTGAAACAATTTGCCAAGGTATATATTAAAAAAAACTATATTCATTTAAATCCTGTTAATTTTTTGATCTTCGCTTGGTATTATTATGGTTTATTAAAATAAGCATAGCTGTTTAAATTTGATTAGGCTGATGACTGGAAATAACTTCACATTTGACTTAACATTAAAGATTTTTATTAACTATTTGTCTACTATTGATATGTTATTATTTTATCTTGATAATTTGAGTAGATGTATTTTTTATGAAAATAATGAAATTTTGTTTAATTTCAATTTTTGTTGTCAAAAGTAATACTGAATTTTAATAAATTTAACATTCTGATGTAATGCATTTAATACTATTTTTCTGCATACTATCAAAAATATTTATGTTTAATTTTTGTCCAGATGAATTTCTAAATCTTCAGATTTAATTCTGCATTAGAATTTTATGGAAAGATTTATTAATTAAAAGCATAACAATAAGCTAAATCCATATAATTTGTCTTCAATAAATATTTATAGCTGTTATTAGATAACTATGTGAAAGTTGAATTATTTTTAATTAAAAGAATTAATTACTTTCACTATCTATTGAAAATAATGATGTTAGCATAATTTACATTGTTGGTGTAACTATTTTTATTACAAGTTTACATATTATGAATCTAACGTTATAAGAATAAATTCATTAAAAATCACTATATCAAGTTAGTGATTATCATTAGTGTTTTTCACCTTAGTTTGTGAGTTGAATTTTGACTTATATTATAAAAAATTGTTGTCACTTAGAATGATAAAAAATAATAATGTCTGTCCAATTAGCTTTCATGCTGGGAAGTGAGCATTGGGAGACAAATTATAATGTAACTAATCAAATTTTCATTAAACATTGGATTTTTAAAAAATAATTTGTTTATAATATTAATTTTTTCTTGAAAATTTCTATTTGGGTGCTACAAAAAACTTCATACATTAAATGTGGTTTTTCACCAGTTTTTTGATATCCAAAATTTCTGAGAACTTTTTACTTTCAATATTATTAATCAGTTACTGTTCAAACCTTACATGTACAAAAAGTGTTCAACCTTTATAATATTTTAACATTTATATTAGGAATTTTTAAAATATTACAATAATTGTCTTAAAGTATTCTTCAGTGTGTCTAAAATGATAATCTTTGTGCTTTATTGTAATTTTTGTTTTAGGAATTGAGGTCAGTATTTCCAAATTCTCAAAAAATGAATAGAGGAAATTATAACTTCAAAACACTAATTGAAGCTTGTAAAGCAAATGATGTAACAGATTTTATTATGGCAACAGAAACTAGAGGAGTTCCAGGTATGTGATTATGTTTTTAGCATATGAAAATTGTCACATGATATAAAAAATTGGTAATGTCATATTGCTTTATATTATTTATAAAAGTAGAGTTGGTTTTTGTGTGTTTTTATATTTCTTATAATGCTAAAGTAAAGAAAATTATTTATATGTAAATTTATGCATATAAATAAATAACATTTATGAATAAATTTATGTGTCAGAATTTAAAGAATTCAATGGAAATATTTTGGAATGCTGTTTAAAACTTCTTGTAATTATCAAAAAAATATCTGAAATATTTGATTAATTTTCATTGTTTCTTATTTGGACCTAAATAATCTTGAAGAATGTAATGGTGTCTTAAATCAATAGAGTACAACACCAAAATGGATTTCTTAATGGGATGAATTTCTTGATTTATATTGTATGATGTATGTATGTATATATCAGTTGATTTATATTGTATGAACTGGTGATAATCAAGTCTTAAAAGGTTTTATTTTGCATCATAAAAAATGGTATTAAACTTTTTAAATTGGTTTATTCATTTACTCATTTCAGTTTAAGAATTATTTTTATATGTTAAATCTACTTTGATAATGATATTTCTGAAATATAAATAAAGAATACTTAGAAATAATGTACACATTAATTATCATTTCATCATACAGATCAATGACAGTGTAGTGAAGTGAAAATTAATTATTTTTATATAGTTATGAGTATCTATATATTTTGGGAAAATAGTGAATACTGGAGTTATATTTCTAACTCAATTACATGTTAATTTCAAAATTTGTCTGAAATTAAAAACAAGGGTCAGTGATTTCTTGTTGATGGAGTAGTTCATATTTCATTTAACTTATTGCAGTTTCTAGCTATAAAAAATTTTGTGCGTCATATTAATATGTAATATTACAAAATAATTGTTTCCTCATTGTTTGTGAGTTTGATTCCCAATTTATATGTCAATGCTTGTAATGTTTATGAATCCATTTTATATTGCAAGTATTTGTCAAATTAGCCTTTATCTTCAAAAAGCAATCAGTTGCAATAAATAAATTAACATTGCTTTCCCACTTTTTCTAGGGCTTTTCAGAGCTCATGTAGTGGGAGAAATATTGGGTTCGGAAAGTCATTTCATTTTTCATGAAACTGAAAAACGTGCAGCAAATAAATATTGTATTGCATTGCACATTGTCTATTCTAGTCCAATAGCTTTTACTATCTTTCTGGTAGTAGCACGATTCCACAGTCATAAAGTGGTTGGTTTTTACCAGCAAAAAGCTGATCCATGTAGGAAAAACGAAATTACTTTCCAAACAACCCAATATTATCAATGGTTAATAGTGAATGTCAGTTTAATGAACTTTCTAATTGTATCAATTTTTATTCTTATATTTGGTCCAAAAACCCTCAAAGAAGTGTTCAGAAATATATAAAAGAAGTTTCTTTTCTCTTATATATTTCTTTTTACCAATGACTTCTGTTACTAACATTTTTATGTTCTGTATTAAAAGGAATTTAAATTACTCTGAAGTGTAACAGTAAGAAAAATGATAGGAACTGCTCTTTGTTATTTTTCTATGCATTAAACTTCTTTTTATCATTAAAATTTGAGCTAAATTCTGAAATGCTTTTTATTTAACATCTGTCATGTAAGATAATTGCGATGAAACACATATATATGCTTATAATAAAATATACAAGTATGCACACAAACACTAATAAATAATTAATAATATAGTCTGTGATTTCCAGTTTGAAAATTTGTCTGTGTATTTTAATAATCATAAAATAGTCATGATAAATTTCAGATGAATTGATGAGGTTTTCAGAATGCTATAGTTTTAAATTTAAGGTATCATTTTAAATAAATGAACTTTTTGTCCGCATGTGTATCCACTTCTGAGACAAAATATTTTATGTTACAAATTTCTATAAAAAAAAAAAACTAAGAAATGTCAAGATGGAACTTGGTAGTCACCTTTGCTGGACTTTAATATAAGAGATTTGGATTCACTGCAATAATGAACACATAAGTATGAGTGATTTACATTTCAGATAAGAACAAATTAACCTTTATGTGCTATAAAACTAACTGTAAGCCTAACTTGCTTTGAAAAATGTGATATATTATGGAAATCACTTACTCTTCAAATAGCATAATTTTCTCAGCCAGTATCACCTTGAAAAGTCTGCTACAACAAACATTTTAGAAGCTTTATGATTATTTGTTAATTGTTGTTCATTAATACTTGTAAAAGAATGTGTTCAGGTTAACTGGTATAAGATTATCAGATCTAAAACTGTCATATAGCTTTTAACATTTGATTTTAAATTGATAACAATGTGCCCTTATTCCATACGAGTTTGAAGTTGCCTAACTATAGTTGGTTGTTTTAAATCAGACTATAAATAATCCTTTTTCTAGTAAAATTTTTTAGGCTTTCTAAAATTTTTATATAATTTCAATTTTTTATTAAAATAACTCAGATTTAATAAATTTTAAATTGGTAAATTCAGGAATATTAGATTTTAAGAAACCATTCTTTTTAACTTTTCAAAATTTCTAAAAATCTGATGCATTTAAAATTTTAATGTAAGTGTTAATACTGAGATATTATTATTTTATTTAAATTGCATTACTGTATAAAACTGTTACTGAATCCAGATTATTACTTTTTTCATATATTTTATTTTAGCCGTTCCCTTTACATCAACATTAAAAATAATATTAATGAAAAATTAAGAATTTCCTTCTAATTTCATTGTTTTGTTCTTTTTTAATTTTCAATTATGTCTGTAATATTTATGTATTCTTTATACTTCTACTAATCTTATAAATTTTCATTTGGTTTCTTTTTACAAAAACTGATCTCAATCTTCAATGTTTACTAAAATGCTTCATTACTCGCAATAAAATATTTCAGATGGTCTTATCATTAGTCATTTGCCGCATGGACCTACAGCACGTTTTGGTATTTTGAATACAGTCTTAAGACATGATATTAAAAATGTAGGGGCAATGCCTCAAGAATATCCTCACCTCATCTTCCAAAACTTCAGGACAAAACTTGGAAAAAGGGTATGAAAATTAATTTAATAGTCTAATCATAGTTGATTACTGTAATAATTAATAAATAAATTTAAAAATTGTAATAATAATTGCTAGTACTCAAAAATTTAAGTAATAGTTAAATTTAAAAATTATATATAAGATAAATTACAAATTATACATCTTTTGCTTCATATAAACTTTTTTTTAAGTATAAGCTCTCAATGCTTATAACTGTATAAAATCTGAAAATAACTAATGTAAAAGTTTGAACTGATGTTCAATAGAAAGTCATTGCCCATGGTAATGAAATGGATTCTGTTTAAAATTCTACCATTCTTGCTTTATTACATTTTACAACCAATGCTTCATTTATGTCTTTCATATTATGCAATATACTGTTTCATCTACAAGAGAATTCTTTTGTATTGTGATTTTCTTCAATCCCTAGTGATGAATTGAAAAATAGGTTGGTCGAGTTTTATGGCGCAAGGTCCATAAATGGACATGCTATGCCAAAAAAACGATTTTTATAATTTTATTAGTATTTTTTATTTATTTATCATCATTTTTTTTGAAAAACCCAGGCAACATTAAAAATTAAAAACAAAAAACAGTGTATATATTATTTTAAAATCTAATTATAAGACATAATAAAGGAAAAATCAATCTATATATAATTTTAAAATTTAAATTACAAATTAAATAAAATGTAAGAAACCTATTATCTTCAAAAAAGCGAATAGGTTTCTATGGGGTGGATCCCCTATTACATCAAATAAAGTTATAAAATCAGTATTAAATAAGTGTAAATGTTGTTGTTTAAAATCAGGAATCTCATTTCCTTAAAGACACATGTGGATTGGTATCCAACAAAATACAATTTCATTTCCCTTGCCTACAAGAGAATCCAATGTTCAGAAAATTTTGGAAAAAACAGGATGACAAGTGAAACTATTGTTTCTCGAATCTTCTAAAATACTCATGCTGTCAGTATGGACACAGTATTAATGACAGTCATCTGTATTCACGTGTTAAAGCACATAATAAATAGCTGTAGCTTCAGCAATAAAGATATAGCAGGACGAATGTAGGCTGTAGCTAAAAGATGCATTATTGATAAAACTCCACTGCCAACATGTCCTGCTGTTTTAGATCCATCTGTGAATGCAGGTTTGTATAGTTCTGATAGCGATGAGAATAGTATAGCTATTGAAAAACAATAGGTGTTGTGTCCAATTTTCTAAATTGAGCAAAGGTATTAATAAAAGTATTAATTGGTTTATACCAAGGTGGGCAAACAAATTACTCAACAGACTCTATCCGAACATCACATAGGTCTGTGAGCCACAGACAGTCTTAGAGGTGACAAGTGAAAAATGATCGTTCTTATGCTGTTCATTTCCAATTGTTAGGATTAACGATGGCAGAAGTGATGCAGAACAAATGGCAAGATCTAGAGAATGTAATGTTCTTGTGGGTACATGGAAATATGTTTACTCGTCGGTACTAAGCAGACAGAGACAGTTATTAGAAATAAACTGTTCTGTCGACCACGAGAATTGATATCATCACTTCCCCACAAAGAATTATGTCCGTTAAAGTCACAGAGAAAGAAAAATGGTGTGGGCAGCTGATCAACTAAAGCATCAAGTTCCTCTTGGCGGGTGACATTGTGTGGTGGCAAATACAAGCTGCAAAGTGTGATCAAACATGTAGTGTGAAATCCTCACAGCCTGTATAGTAGGATTAAGTGTATGTGCAGTGCTGGGAAAATTATTTGATGAGAAAATACAGACACCTCTAGACACTGCACCATCATCACCACAGTCTCTTCGAATACAGCTAAACCTACGCATGAATATGCTGCTAGTAGATTTCAGAAATGTTTCCTGGGGTGCTAAGCATGTGGGGTTAAAAGCTAATATTTGAGACTTAATGTAATCAAGATGTAATCGCAAACCATGGCAGTTCCAAGATACAAACAGGGTTCGCACAACTCCTGGAAACTCCTTAAATTCCAAAAGAAATTTGAAGGGCCCTTGAAACTCCTGGAATTTTGACTTGACTCCTTGAAAATCGTGAATTACTCCTGGAATTTTTTCTTACCTTGATGCATTTATTTATTTCTGGAAAATATCATAATTTTTTTAGTCTTTTTTTTGTCTTAATATTTTCAATAAAATTGTCGAAAAACTTAATTCAGTATTAGTTTTTAATATTGCTACTAGATGGAAGCACAATTGATATTAAATTTTGTATTAACTGTTTACTTGTATTAACGTTAGCTACAATAATAGCTTGTTCAGCTCCAATAATTTCATGATAACTCAGCTTAATAGTATTTAGATTTATGTAAAGTGAAGTGAAATAATTACCAAGCAAATTTATATTACCTCTAATGACACAAATTTAAGTAGTCATTTTGCGATAAAATAATGTTGAGGTCAAATTCCTCCACATACTTATGAAAATAACTGTAAAATTTCCATGACCATTTAATGCATATTTAGGTTTTGCCTTTATTTGAGGGACTTGTTTAAAGCACTAAAACATTCTAAATATTTAGTTGATCAAAATATCTGCTTGCATTTTTTTGTGATGAGATATTCTTCATAATTACAATAGTTAATATAGGCCATCATACTTTTAATTTATCTTGCTTATTGATTTAAGGCTGTAACAAAGTTCTGAAACTACTATTTTATTTATGAATTTTCCTGTATTTAAGCATTCTTTTGATTTGACATTAATTGTATGTTTGTATTGTTTGATGCCACACATACAGTTTTGGTTTTGCATGAAATAAATATTAAAAAATAACTTTAATATATTTTATATGAGTTATTTTCAGTTAATATTTTATTTTTACTAAAAATTGTTACTGAATATTATTAATTTATTTGCTGTATTTTTATGTAAAAGAAAAAAAAATGGGAAAACTTATCCACGATGTGTCAAAGATTTTAAACTTTTATTTTCTTGTTTGGTGTTTCCATCTCATTATATTTTATCATCAAATAAAAATATTTAATCTAGCAGTTTTTTTCTTTAAATGCATCTATTATATGGTAGATTTCTTTTATATTAATAGAATTGCTAAATTTTATGATCATTTTCGCTATATTCCATTTTGCAATAAAATATCGGATTCTCATGGAATGTAAAATATAAAAAATCTGAAATAATTTTTTAATAAAAGAATGTATTAATTTCTTTTAGGAATAAACTGTAAACTATGCACTAGTAATAACCATCTACAAAACATTTCAGATTTTTCTATCCTACTTTTCATTTATTTATGGATGTTTTTATTTAAAACTTTTCAAACTATACTGTTATCGTGCTAGGTTGATAATTATGGATTGATAAATGATAGTTTTAAGTATTTCATTTTCAAAGACACTTTAGCTACAGATATCATATAATGGAAATAAAATAGAATGCTATTTTAGTGTTGTATAAAAGAGATATATATATATATGTGTGTGTTTACCTTATTGCAATTTGTTTGCTAACTGTGGTTAGATCTTGGAAAATAATTACTTTTATACTTTTTCTTTAGGAATTTGGTTATTTAAAAAGTTGATGCAATATTTATTGTATCTAATTTCAGTATTTTTGGAATTTTTATTTATTTTAGGAATTTTATCAACTTTAGAAATTTTTTAACTATGGTTCATAATCATTTACACAACTTTTATTTATTCAAAAATAAATAAATAATTAATTAGAATAATGTATAATTCTAATTACAACATAGTAAATTATATGCATTAATAAAATTTTGCTTTAGCTTAAATTGAATTTCCTTAAATTGTTCAGAATATTTTATGTTAGCAAAATGTTACCCTATTGCTTAAAAAAATTAGCATAGGTCTTATAATTTATTATATGACTTTCATGTTAAATAAACTAGATAATATTGAATTTTTAAAACTTTAAGTTATCTTAGAAAAGGATGAGTTGTGTGTTGCATTGTATTCAGTTTAAACAAGTAGTATGTAAATGTGCTTTGGAAAGCATTTAAAATCGTGGTAACTTATAAAAAATTTGAAACTTAATTAATCTCAATTAATATTACCTACTTTTTAAATATTTTTTATGGTGTATGAAACTGGGTGCCATAATTTTATCTGTGATATTTAAATTCCTAAAAATTTCAATCTCAAATTTAAAAAAATTAGCTTATTTTCTAAATAAGTAAATTAAGCTGGTACCTGAATAATTGTTTTCTGACATTCAAATCAGTAGTTTGTGGGTGCAATTCCTGTCTCTCTTTTTTGACACAGCACTGTGGATAGCTTAATATCCTGAGGATATTATATGGTATTTTTGTGTCCACTATATAATTTGCATTCCAGAATGACTTTCCATAAAAAGTAGATCATATTCACATATTGCAAAGAAAAAACCTTGAAATTTTTTAAGCACCCATTAATATAGACTTCATGCAAGTCATCATCCATCTCCAGTTGCTCAATAGTGGCTGGGATCAAACAAGAGGCTTATGCTTTAAAGAGTGCTGTTCTACCACTAGGCCATGATGAGAAATACATAAATGTTAAAATAGTAAATCTCAGCCACTTAACCTTTGTGAGCAAAAGGTGATCCTAAAGCAACAACCAAAACAAACAAAAGTAATAAATCTCAAAGTTTTAAATAGTTAATAATTATATTATTTTTAAATAATAAACATGTGTTCATATGGTTTAGCGTTATTAAGTATTCAAATTGTTCAAATGGTTTGTTTCCTATCATGCTACTCAACTGCACTGATAATCGAGAATCTGCTGTATATATATATATATATATATATATATATATATATATATATATATGATATATATATATATATATATATATATATGTCTGTGTGAAAGTGAGTGAGTTAGAGAGAGAGAAGTTTCACATATAACTTAATTTTAATTATTAATGATATAATTGTTTGATCTTTATGCCCTATTTGAAAAAAATATAAATCATCAATGATGCAAACAGTATTTTTAAGAAAGATTGTTTATTCTTTTACTGTATTATTTATGATGTGGGATTGCATTTATTATTGAAATAGCTCATTTTAGTTAATCACTTGATCAGTGACCATTATGCTGAGAACTTCATGAATATGAAGAGGAAAATAATAATTTAGATGCTGACATTGTCATTTAACCATGATTGCTTTGTAATTTTATATTATATGTTAGTTTATTACTAGTTGATGTAGTCTAGAGTCTTATTGGTGTAGTTGTTATTTGTTATACCATTTTAGATATTAATTAATTTTGTTATTTCTTTTAATGTTAATAATTTTCATTATTAGGTTGAAAGCATACTGAAGCATCTGTTTCCAGTACCAAAAGAAGAATCTAAAAGATTGGTTTCATTTCTAAACAATGATGATTGGATTATGTTTAGGTAATAATTTTAACAATACAATCATTGAATTATCATCATTTACTTTCTACTTGTTTCACTAATTTTAATTTTTTATTAACAGACATCATACTTATTATAATGATGAAAATCAAGATGTACAACTTGCTGAATTAGGACCTCGTTTCCTATTAAGATGTAAGTTTAATTAATTTCCTTAATTTTTAAACAGATATTATAAATAATTTTACAAAAAATGTGTTTTAATTGGTTTTAATTTACAGTGTTTGAAATCAAAAGAGGAACTATTGATGAATTTGGAATATCTGATGTCGAATGGGCATTACGAAGTTATTATCATACCACTGTTAAAAATAAATTTTTAAGTAAAGAACCACTCTTCCCAGAGTGAAATTCTGGCATTTTATGTATATACTTATATTTGTATATCTAATTATAATTTAATAAAAAATATTTGTCTATTTTATATTGCTTACTTACATAATTTATTCTATAATTTCCTTCTTTTAATTATTAAACATGTATAGTGTTTTAAGAATATTTGAGGAAATAGTCATTATAGCATACGTCATCTTGCAAACTCAAAAATTCATAATATTACAGCTTACATTTTTGAATTTTAGAATGAAATTAAATATTTTTCATTCCACTTTATTCCTGTTTTTGTGTTCCTTAAGGTTAAAATATATAATTATTGATGATCTTTTTACAACAATTTATAATTTTAAGCATATTAATTCAATGAAAATTTTCAAAGTGTCCAATTACTTCTGTCCAACAAAGTAAATAAAAGTTGGAATTGAATTTCGTCTTTGTCGAGATTATCACAGGGAGAAAATTAAGCAATAATACATATAATGAAATTTTTAACATGATAAGAAATTAGCATAGTCATAAATTTATTAGTTGTAAAGCTTACATTTCTTACATTATTAAAAATCAAAGGGCAATTTTTAATTATTTTGAAAAATGCATCAATAAAGCATAAAATAAATGAATATTGAAAAGTTAGTTTTAAAGTAAAATATGTACATAAAAATCTTGAAATATCACAAGTTAGTTATTTTGACAGTGCAAAAAATAAAGGCTAATACAGATGACAGTGAAGCTGTTACTAATATTGTGTTGATATCTTTAAGTTTTTATATATCATACAAATGTACATAATCTAAAAAAATCAAGAGCTTTATTTTTGCTGCCTAAATATGTTTTAAAATTTTAAAAAGAATTATTTTATAAATAAATAAGCTCTTGAAGTAGTGCGTTTATTTTACTAAGCTGGTCAAAGAATGCTTATTCTCTTCAACAATGTTATTATTCTACAGTTCATGGATTAGATTCTTACCTAGGTTATGGATGTTTGCAGTGGTTATGAATACACTTTAAAATGTTAGCTCCTCTTTAATTAATTCTTGTATGCAAAAAGTGAGCATCAAAAAAACAAATCAAAACTTGCACGAAATTTTTCCAAAAGGCAAAAAATGTCCATAGATAACTCATGTGATATTATCAAAGAATAAAAGTTAGACAGAGAAACTGACACTTCTAATGAAAATATACTTTCAAATTTTTAAATTTCAGAAATAAAAACTATTTTTAATGATAAATTTTAAAGATCAAGTTCATCAGCTTTGCTGTCTAAAATATTGTACATTTTTCACAAAAAACTTTTTTATTCTTGTTAGTATTATATCATATGCACAGTTGCAACAACTTTTTAAATATACTTCCTCATTGATCAACTAATACAATCGCTTAATGTAAGGCTATATTGTACAGCTTAACTGATAATGAATCCCCTTGTTTAACATTTTCGTTCAATTCAAATGTGTTTCCAGTTTTTCCACCTGACTTTCATACATTTCATCGTCATTTTGATAAGTTTTAAACCTGTGAATTTATTTTAATAATTTTTTTCTCTTATTGATATGATCGGATATTTTACTGAAATCAAAGGAAAGCATGTGTAAATCAAACAAATTCATAAATATATAATTCATAATTTGTCTTAACTGCAATAAGCTGACCACAATTTCTCGACTATACTAAAATTCACATTGGTAATCTCCAAAAAAAATTTCTGCATATTTTGTAATGCTCTTTGTTGACAGATTTGAAAATATTTTTTATGTTATATCTAGTAAAGTCATTCCTCTGTAACTTCTACCATCAAAATTATTACCTTTTGGTATATAGAACAAAATATTCCCAAATTGTATTCCAATTGTTTTCATTTTTCTTTAAACATTTCATAAATTTGTTCTACCACAGTGTTTATTAACAACCATAGTTTTAAAAAGCATATTCTTAATGCTTTTTAAAACTATGGAAAAACTGTTATTAATACAATTGTTATTTACAAATTTTGGCTTAAATTTGAATTTGATAAAAAAAATGAAATTTTCTGTGTTAAACCACATGTCTTTATCCCATATTTAATTTATGTATATAAATTAAATGCAATTTAAAAGTTTTGTAAATATTTTAAATGTAGTCAATAAAAACATTAATAAATAAATAAAATAACATTGCAAATGCTTTTGGTGTGTGAATTTAGTTTTAGTGTGACTGCTGATCCTGCGTCTTATTGAATGATTATTCAAATTGCGGAATAATATTAACAGATCTTGTTCTTTACCCTTTATTAATTTTCGAAAAATCATCTCTTCAAGCTTCAACATAGGAATGTTACGGCCTTGAAGTTAAACAGGCAAAGTACTCAGTTAATTAGAATATATCCCACAAGAAAGAGTAAGTCAAATTCAACAGTCAATCTGTGAAATAGGAAACATGGTCATTTTCTTTCAAGAAATTATAAATTTTTGGTTTAAGTTTAAAATTTCAAAGTAGCATATTACAAGTTAAGGAGCAATAACAGTAAAATATAAAGGATATGTATGTGTGTCTCTTAGTTCTCACAAAGGGTTTCATAAAATCTAACTTTAAATGTGTAATGATTTCGACGACGCGAGATGGCGCTGCGAAAGCCACAAAACATAGTTTAGAAAGAGAAGAGAAAAAGGTGGGCTATTCGGCTGGATTCTAAAAAAATAAAGATGTAGAACTGGTTGTTGTGTGAGAATGTTACTATGTGTTTTCGTTTATAATATGTTCCTGTAAATCTAATGTGTTATGTGCAATCATAGAAAATAATAAATATTTGATTGTTAATAAGTTGCGTGATGCTTTTCCGGCACAAATTTAATTCAGCGTCTTAACAAATGGCTCTCATGCTTTATGTAATTTACTGCATTTATTACCTCATTCTAGGACGATATTTAGTGGAGAACTTATAACAATTTCGATGCAACTACTACTTCAATCATAATTGCGTAACGAAGGGGTTGGTTGGTTGGGTTTTATGTGGCGCAGGGTTCAAAAATGGACATGTCGCACCAAGAGTAAAGTTATTAAAAAAAATTTCATATTTATTTTTAAAAAAAAACCCAAGCAACATTAAAATTTTAAAAAACAAAAATTAGTGTATATATATATTTTAAAATCTAATTATAAAATATAATAAGGAAAAAACCAAAAATATATATAATTTTAAAATTTATAATACAAATTAAATATAAAAACCTATTGCCCTCAAAAAAGCGAATAGGTTTCCATAAGGTGGATCCCCTATTAAATCAAACAAAGTTAAAATATCAGTTAAAAAAATGTAAAAGTAAGTGGTTAAAATCATTACATGAAATTAAAATATGATATACTGTATATGGTTCATCACATGTTTCACACCGTGGATTTAGTTCACTTAGAAACAAATATCTGTGTGTCCGATACAAAGGCGATCAAACGGACATCAGCGCTTCGTAACGGTAAAACTAATGAGGTGAGGGATGAGAAAATGATATGCAGTTTGTTGCCGACCTGTAAGTTCCAAGATTCCTGCCAAATAGTATATATGGATTTTTTATACCTTTTCTCACATCAGAGAGCGCAACCGATGGTAAAACTGAATCTGATGCAGCCTTTGCAGCTGCATCTGCTCTCTAATTTCCATCAAGACCCATGTGACTTGGTATCCAACAAAATATAATATCTTTTGCCAGCAAGGGATTCTTATGCTGTGAAAATCCTTGACACAACAGGATGACAAGTAAAACTATTTTTCTCAAATCTTCCGAAATACTCATGCTGTCAGTGTACACACAAAATTGACGATGATCATCTGTATTCACATGCTGAAGTTCGTAAAAGATAGCCGTAGCTTCAGCAGTAAAGGTGCAGCAGGACGAATGTAAACTGTAACTAAATGATGTATTATTGATAAAAACTCCACAGCCCACGTGTCCTGCTGTTTTTGAACCACCTGTGAATACAGATGTGTATCACTGGTACTGACAGCGATAGGAGGAAAATAGCTATTGAAAAACAATAGGTGTTGTGTCCGATTATCGAACACTGAGCAAAAGAGTTATTAAAATTAATTGGTCTATCATACCAAGGCGTATGAAAAAGGGATCAATTATTTCAATCCGAACATCACATAGGTCTGAAAGGCACGGATGTGATTTGAGCTGGTGTGAGAAAAGGTGGGATGCTCAATGGGTGAGCATCAGTCTTAAGAGAGGCATTATTAACCATGGAACGTGATGGGTAATGCGGTGTTGACATAATCTTTGCACAATAATTGAGAGATAGCTGCATTCGTCTCAGGTCTAAAGGTAATTGTTGACAAATCACGTATAGACTCTCGACGGGGGATGTGTGGAATGCCCCAAAACATATCATTGAAGCATAGTGCTAAACTGCGTCCAATCTTCGTAAAACAAGTTCTAACCGATCCATAAACAACGCATCCGTTGTCAATGCGGGATAAAGTCAATGACTGATAAATCCGAAGCAGTGACGTGCGATCTTCAGCCCAAAATGTATTTGATAACACCTTGAAGATATTAAGCAATCGCTTTCACTTCTTCCACAGATGTAAAACATGCCGAAGAAAGGTTAATTTTCAGTCAAAGATAATTCCCAGAAATTTTATTTCATTGACTACTTGTATTGGAGTGTTGTTGATATAAATCATTGGATCATTATGGAAGCTAGTCTTTCTACAGAAGTGAACACATTTACTCTTGCTTGGTGATAAGGTATGGCCATTCTTAGCACACCATGCAGCAAGTTTGTTAACTGCTGTTTGCAGTTGTCTCTCAATCGCATATTAGACTCCTGACATGATATTTGCAGGTCGTCAATATATAGTGTACCATTTATTGAAGGTGGTGATTGATGGACAATGTTACTGATAAAAAGATTAAAAATAGGGACACTTAAAATGGAGCCTTTGGAATACACCCTCGGTACTTTAAAAACACGGGAGCTTAAAACATTTTTTAGGAATATCGGATAATTACCACGAAAGCCAAAATTATATAATGAACGGTGAGTTCCATTTCACCATATCCTGTCATATGCCTTCTTTATGTCGAAGAAAATGGAAACTAGAAGATTCCTACGCACAGAAGCATTGCGTATTTAGGTTTCTAAATATGTGATGTTATCAAGAGTGGATCTTCCTTTACGGAAGCCACTCTAATTAATATGTATACATTAATTTTTCTAAGACATATACGAGATGGGCGTCAACCATACGATCGAGAGTCTTACACAAGCAACTCGTCAGAGCTATTGGTTGATAATGTGAAGGATCCTTACCAGACTTTAGGACCGGAATCATCATTGCTTTATTCCAAAGTGATGGAAATTTATTTTCAGTGCTATTGAACAAAAACAATAAGTTCGATAGGGAATCTAGACTTAAATTTCGAAGCATTTGATAGCTGATTCCATCAGGACCTGGGCTAGTATCATTGGCCTGCTTAACACTCTCTTTAATTCCAACATCT
This sequence comes from Latrodectus hesperus, assembly GCA_037975125.1. Classification (NCBI taxonomy): domain Eukaryota; kingdom Metazoa; phylum Arthropoda; class Arachnida; order Araneae; family Theridiidae; genus Latrodectus; species Latrodectus hesperus. Next base: position 28,087,343 of record CM075861.1, read on the forward strand.
GAAATTCGCAGTTGTAAGGCAAAGCTTGACAGTGGTTGAAACGAATTGGTGTTCGCTCAGCACGACTCTTTGTCCTTAAAAACGAAGGACCATAAGTGTCGGTGCTTGAGACGCTAGCACATGTTTTCCCAAGGATGTTAGCGATGTCCTTAAGAGAAGAGTATACAGCAGCTCCGGATTTCAAAATGGGAAAAGAAAATTCCTTATAAATTCCATTGACTGATTTTGCTTTTCTCCACAACTGCTTACTGGATGTGGAAGAGGTTATTGAGGAAACATAAAGAGATCAAGATTCCTTCTGACTTCGACGACGAACTCTGCGAGCTAATGTTTTGGCTCTCTTAAAAGCGATACGATTCTCCGTATTGGGGTATCTCCAAAATAACCCCCATAACTTCCTCTATTTTTATAGGTGTTTTGACATACGTCATTCCACCAAGGTTTGCACCGCCTGAGTGGTATAGAAGAACTCTTTCGTATTGAAGCGTCAACTGTGTGGATAATTGTTTCAGTGACTTTACAAACGGCGTCATTAATATCCTCGATTTAAACCATTGCTTCATCAACAACTGCCAAATGTGTAAATAACGTCCAATCAGCCGGACTGTACAGGTAAGTAAGTAGACGTTGTCATACACTACTACCTCGAGTCTGAGAGATGACGAGTGGAAAATGATTGCTATTATGCAGATCATTTCCTACTATTAAGTTCAACAACGGCAGGAAAGATAGAGAACAGATGGTTAAATCGAGAGAATGAAACGTTATTGTAGGTACATGGAAATATGTTTTCTCCTCGATATTACGCAAACAGAGACAGTTATCGGAAATAAACTGTTCTATCTGTCGACCGCAAGAATTGATATCAACATTTCCCCACAAAGAATTATGTCCGTTAAAGTCACCGAGTTAGAAAAATGGTGTGGGCAGCTGATCAACTAAAGCATCGAATTCCTGTTGGCGGATAACATCGTGTGGTGGCGAATACAAGCTGCAAAGTGTGATCAAATATGTAGTGTGAATCCTCACAACCACAGCCTGTAGAGTAGAATTAAGTGTATGCACAGTGCTGTGAAAATTATTTGATGTGAAAATACAAACACCTCCAAACACTGCACCATCATCACGACAATCTCTTCGAATACATTTAAACCCAAGCATGGATATGCTGCTAGTAGAGTTCAGAAATGTTTCCTAAAGTGCTAAGCATGTGGGGTTAAAAATTTAATATTAGAGACCTGATGTCATCAAACTGTGATCGCAAACCATGGCAGTTCTAAGATACAAAGGAAGTTATTGTTTAACTTCAAAAACTCCTTTCCTGGAGCTGATAGATGAGTCTTCTGTCATAACCTCGAACGATCCATCGTCGTCTGAGAGAAATAGAGAAACCGTGTCAGTCTCCAGGCACAAGAAAGCATTGCAAGTGGAAATTGAAGAATTTTTTGAAATTTTTAATTTTTTTGCTCTCTGAGATTTTGATTTTGCAAAAAGAAATTTTTTAGAAAATGTAGGAGATTTTTTTAAGTTAGGCTTTTTAGATGCTTGGGGTAACTTCTCTTAAGAAACAGAAAAGAATTCGGTTTGTGTGTTGCTCGTTTGGGTGACTTTTTCTGGCAGCAGTGGCATAACTGACTCCTGACAGTAAAGTACATTAGTGACCAATCGTTTCGCCTAGAATCGTAACATATTTGGTTAATCTTATTTGTGGCTACCTCTTTTTCCAATACATACTGAGGACAACTTCGAGAATAGGAGGGGTTGTGACCATGACAATTGACACCATGAGTTCGAAATGCACAGCAAAGGAGGTATTCTTTTGCTGTGCAGTTTGAACTATCGTGGCCAACCACCATGCATGAAGCGCAGTTGAGTTGGCCTCAGCAAGCATTCCTCGAATGTCTAAGGCGCTGACATTGGAAACATTGCAAGGAATTTGGTATATAAGGCCTGGCGCCAAATTCATGTACGCAGCTTTTACACACTGCGGAAGGTATGGCGTTGTAAAAGTCAGAACAAGGTATTTAGTATCAATTACATTACCATCACGTCTGACTGTAATGAGTTACGCCACAGACCTTCTGATTCTGTAAATTTTCCAGAATCTCCTCCGTCCACGAATTATAGTAAATCCCTTGCTGAGATAACACCACAAGAGAAATTAAGGTTTCCATACGGTGAGACAGTCACTTCCATGTTAGCCATAGATATCATGCTTGCCAGAATGTCTGCTTGGGAGTCCGATGCAGCCTCTACAAGCAAGTCACCCGAGCGCATCTTTTCAACTTTTCTGACTTCTTCAACGATTGCCGATATTCCATTGACAATAAGGAAGAAATATACAGTTGTAAAATGTCCCTCATTTCTTTCAAATATTTGGGCTTAAGATTTTCCAGTTGCTGCTCCTGTGGGAGAAAAGTTAAATTTTTATTCGCCATATATCAAATATAAAATTTCGCTACCTGACAGCACCAACTACCACCGAGTCCAACAAGGGAATACAGAGCAGATGCACCAGTGCTAGCCAGGTCCGATAGGCTCACAATACATCCCTGAGATGGCCTCCACCCTTAACGAGTACCGATCGCTTGATTTATAAAGCTGATTGATGTGGTGTAGACCACAGCACACTTCCCATTTACCTCAAGCAGGGCCCAAAGCAATGTGTTTTGGTCTCTGGGAGCCTCAATTACCAGGACCCTCCTTTCGAGCTACCCGGGATTCTACGCACGCCAAACACGTTGGTGATTTAGTCCCCAAGAGGAGCTAGTAGCAACAGAGCGGCGGAAGTTACAGAAGGGGAGCCCTCAACCTTTTACGAGGTAACCACACAACCACAGGGAAGGAGAAGAGGAAGAAAAAGCAGAGGAGTAGAGGAGAGAGGAAAAGAAAAAGAGAACAGATCACTGGAGTAGTGTTTATCTAAAGAACGTAAACTTCCTGAGGGGGGACGACTATAGGTTTTATCATGCCCCGCTCAGGGAAGCGTACTAAGTTAGCTATGACAAATAACATTTTTCAGAAAATTTCTGGTGAAATTTGATTGAAATGTTAATTTTATTCGAGGAAATACATTTTGTATTTAGTAATTATTGTCATGTTGGGAAATAAACTACAACGCCTATGGACAACCAAACGTGGAAAAGGCAAGTGGTTGTTGGTGAAAGATCAGATAACAGCTTTAGGAGCTTGTAATAAACAAAATATATTTTCTTTATTTACACATCCATATAAATTTGTGATACAAAATAATGCTATAAGCACTACAAATCTTGGAAATATAAAACATAAAAAGATCATTTATATTCACATATTAATAAGTTTATTTAGTTTAGTTCCAACACAAAAAATTGTGTTCTTTTAATCCTGATTTTTTTTTATAAAGATTTGTAATGTTTTGTACAAATCTATGGATGTGTAAATAAGGAAAATATCTCTTCTGATAACTAAATATTTTATCAGAATTTTTTATGAGATTTCTGAAATATTATATAAGTCAATTCAATTTTTATGCAATTGATGCTTTTTTTATTTTAGTTTAAAATTATTTACTAAACTATTTATGTTGGATCTTATATTTCTTAATTCACGAATCAATAATACAGGGAGATTCTAAAAGAGTTAACTCATGATGTAATATTTATTCAATTAAGTGAATACAGCAAGATTCACAATGTTTTTTATGATTTCTATTTTTTCTTTACATGTTGTTTAAATTAAGCTACATGCCTATGAAAAACTGTTATATCAATTAAGCAAATAAATCTTTTTTATTCAATACAAAAAAATATCTAATATTGCTTCTGTTGAGAATTACATCATTTGATTTAATATAATTATTTATTATTCAAAAATGCAAAGTGAGAGAGAGAAAAATATTTTTGAAAAAATTTTAATGTTCTAAAACACTATTTGACTCTCTCATTTTCTTATAGGGATTAAATCGTTTGTGATTTAACAAGCGATATTTTTTTATATTTTCTTTTATAAATAAACAATGTGAAATTCTAATCTCATTTTGTGATTAAAATAAAATACTACAAAATTGCTTCCAAAAAAGAGATTTCATATAATTGAAATATTATTAATGAAAATTTGACAGATTGTAATTAAAACATAAAAATTTTCTTTAGAGGTCCTTAAAATTTACATCCATAATAATCAATAGGAAACGTGTATATAACCTACAAAAGATTTCGTTTCGAATAAAACCAAAGAATGTGTGTAAAGTATTCTATATCATTTCTAACAATTTGATTTTATAACAACAAATGTTATTATAAATATATAAATTATGTTAATTTACTCACACCTGTTTCGATTAGACAACATAAAAATATGAGATTGGATTTATAGTATGAATTTTTATTCAGATAAATAAACAATATCTCAAGGTTTACCCTTTTGCGGTACAGTTAAATCAGTGCTTCCCAATGTGCCCCACAGGAGGGGCAGTTTGATTATTAAGGGGGGTTGCAATTCGAAAATAGTTTCGACACTAGTTTAACCCTTTTGCTCCAGGATATTTAAATGTAATGCAAGACTTAGGTTCCGAAATTGAAAGAAAAAAGCAAATTCTTAAGTAAGTGTGGCCAATAAATATTATAAATTCTTTTGATGAGACCAAAATATCAACTGTTTTTTTTTTTTTTTGTCGTCATCAAGTTAACCTCCCTGTGGCAGATGGCAACTCTGCGTGGACCCGCGGATGCATTAAAATCTCGCTAACCAACACAACTGTTCGCATCTGAATTTCCCGTCGCAACTTCTGTAGTGTTTCGCAGCATACATTTGGTGTTAATTTGAAAAAGGCGTCAATAAAAACTGTTGTAAAAGTCTCGTTGATTTAAAAAATGTATGCAATTTATATATATAATCGGTAAGCATATGATTTTATTTAATTTAATTTAAGAGCAAAATTTTCCTGAAAATTTTGTCAAATGGAAAAATTATATTATTTTGCGGTGGCGGTGTGATAAATGCATTATATACATTTAAAAAATATTAAATTTGTAGTATGTGTTTATATTATATGTTACATTAAATTAATTTTAACTTTGTAACAATTTTCCATAATAAAGAAATAATTTAAAAAGGGAATTTGAATTAATAATTTAATTCACTTGCCAAATCGATCAACTCTTTTAATCTAAAAAAAAATTGTAGTTATTATAATGATTATATAAACTAAGGAAATTTCATCTTAAGCTTTCTATACGTCTTTAAAGATAAGAGGTGTGCATACAATAATAAAGTCTATAATAAAGTTTGAATTTGTAATTTTAAATTGTATATTATAATATCATTTTTCCCAATTTCTTGCTTTATGGAATTAGTCAATTTTGTAACTGAAGTATTCAAGTCTCAGTCAAATGAGACTGCAAAGACTAGAAATTATAGTTTTTAAAGTGAGGGAGTAATATCTCCCCTATATATTTGTTTCTATTTTTCATGATATGTGAGAATCAGTGAATATCATTTTTGGAACAGATATTTATTCAAATAAGACTTTTCTGTTATTTGAAATTATTTTCTTACGGCTTATATTAATATACATTGAAAATATAACTTTTAGTAAGCAATGTCTTTCGAACATTTAAAAAGTCCTTGTTGAATAAAATGAGCTTGAAGTTAATTCCTGATAAAAAACCATTTTCATAAATTAAGTTAATCGTGGAATATTACAATGCATCTAGGGTATTATTCTCTGAATTTTTCCAAATAATGATTGAATTTTTAGAACTTAAATTTCGTATATTCAGTTAAATAATTGGTTAATGATGATTATTAATTTTCTGTTTGATAAACACGCTAGTAAAATTAGTTAATTAATTCTGAAAATTAGTTTATATATTTAAATTTTAATGGGTATAAATACTTGAAGAAGAATTAACACTTACAGAGAACTTCATGGAGTGAAGTTTTTGGAATATTAAGTGACATAACATTCAAAATTTATACATTATTGTTATTCTTGATTGATGTTATGTGTTACAAATGCCAGTGATAAGAAATGATACGCATGTTTTGAGGCGAATAAGACTGAACAAATGATAGTTTTTGTTTTCATTGATTAATCAGAAACAGGAAATAAATATTTAGAGAAGAACTGTTGGGGTTTTATTCTCTTGGGCGACCAACTAGTAAGGAAATATTTTACCAGAAGAGTTATAGAAAAATGCATTGAAAATACAAGAGAGACCAGGGCTATTGTAATTCATACAGACACCACATGGGGCTCCTAAGTCTGCATCCTCCCGAAGATAGGATATCATCAATTAGAAAGTATAGTTTTTTTTATTTTAAGAAACAGATTTAAAAAAAAACTGAAGAAATTGTCGATGGGTTTTATATAATCCTGATATTATTATTGTTGTATTCCGATTTATACTTTATTGGCTGTATGTAAAAATATTTTCTTGTCTAAGAGTGGATTTATTTACTCAAGATCTATATCAGTCACTTCGTTGCAGTGCTGATAGGAGACGAATCGGATATTCATCAAAAAGGATTACCGGAAAATATCTCGGTTACAGGAAAACAACTTTACTTTTTGCATGCATTATTAGGACATTTTCAAAATATTGTGCAATTTGATTTACTTAAATCTTGTTATTAGAAAAATAATAAAATTATACTTAAAAAATAATATGTTATACTAACTAAAAAAATTAATTCTAGTTAATCACTGCAGAAATAAGTGCCTCTGTTATGTACGATATAAAAGTAATCGATTATAAAATTGAAAAGTAAGGAGTGAAGGCAACAGATAATGTATGAAAGCAATTATTTTTGATCGGAATGCTTATATAAAAGTAAAAGAATTTATAGAAAACTTTTTTGAATTTCGTTGCAACTGAGAGAAAACAAAAGATGGGTGCTTTATCAGATGAAAGAAAAAAGAAAAATTTCAATAGATCAAGCAAAACAAAAAAAGAAAAAAAATCTGAGTTAAAATGCATAAAAACAAAATAAGAAAATGTTTAACTATAAAAACAGTTGAGTAGAGAGAATAAATTTAGAAAAAGTAAAATTCAAAAGCTTGAGAATTAGTTCTGATATCAGAGGTGCTGACGGAAATGTTAATAATATTTGTATTGATAATCTTATTCATGGTGTGAGTATTCGATTGCTTCCATTTCTTAAGAAACTAGAAATTTGGAATATGTTATTTCATTGTTAAAAAGAGTTTTTAACATGAACATTCGGATGAATTTAAAAGAAATTCTGTTAAACGAAAAGATGAGAAAACATGTGGCATTCCTTTTTACATAAAATCAGTGACATAAAAATTATCTAAAAAAAAAGAAGGAATTTTAAACCTTGGAAATTTTGGGAACAAACGGGGAATTTTGAGGGAATAAACTCAACCAATCATCTTTCGTTTATTGTTTTATCCGATGAAAGTGAAGTAAAGTAAAATAAACTTTGAAAACATGCAAAAAAAAAGTCTGTTCTGCCTTCTGGTAAAGAAGTTATTTAGTTTCTCGTACTGAGAAAAAACAAAAATACTTGTTAAAATAGTAAAAATAATAAATGAATATTTAATAAAGCTATCAGGATATATTTTTCAGGACAATTAGAATAAGTATTGATCTTTCCATGTTTCTGTTATTATATATTCCTAAATTCGTACAGAGAAAGAAAAAAAATTCTTACCATTAATTTTTGAAGTTATTCTAAATTGGTCATTAACACAAAATTATTTTCTTTTCCTGGTAAACTTTCTATTATCATCGTTAGTAGCGGAAATCATAAAATAAGTGAAATTTTTATTTATTTAAAAAAGTTTTTGATAAGAAAAAACATTTAAAATTTCTAAACTAGCTGTAAAATTTCAAAACTGTTGAGGTCTTTCAAAATTTCTGGGAATTTTTTAAATTAGCAATGGAATAAACCGAATTTATTCCCGAAAATAAACCCGGTGTTTTCCCTGGGAAAAAACCGTGTTCCCATTTAGTTAAAAAGTACTGACTACAAGTTGTTATATTAAAATACCGATTACAAACCAAATCGATTACAAAAATATCGGTAGTAGGTATTTCTTTCCACCCCAATTCTGACTCAAATTAGTTTTCGAGGAATGGCAACAACGTTAGTATCTAACCTTTTTTTTCTTTTAATCCATTGTTTGAATTTCGTTTGAATCAGTAGCTTTCCCTTATCCATTATTTGACAGTTACCATTTTTTTTGGTTTTTCTGATTTAATCTATTTTCAAAATGAGTAACGTAAGTATTAATAAATTTTTTGTTATATTTAAGAGATTTTAATTTAAAAATTTAATTTCTAGTTTGATGTATCATTTATTCCCACTTCTTTCTGAAAATGGCTAAGTACCTCGTGGTGTTCCGTTTAAATAATTTTTAATTTTATGTTTTGTATATCAACGTTAAATTCTTCATTTAATGAATAGAAAGTATTTCATTCTTCCTTTTTTGATGCATATTTATTAATTTCCTGTCGTTTGTAATCTAATTACTTTTTGATTTTTTAATCTATTTAACAACCATTTTAGAAATTTTTCCTTTTATGTTCTTTTGTACTGTAGATTTATACCTTTTTTGTTAATACATTTCACAGAATATAGCACTTTTCTCATGCATTTCATTGTCTATTTAGAATCAAATAAGTGTTATGAATTTTTATTGGAGGTAGTTATTATGAGGTTAACTGATAATAATAAAGATGTCAGAAGACATTTGCTCGTTTGAAATTTACTATCCAATTAATATGTGATAAATTTTAACTAAACTGAGTGTTAAAATTTTTTAATTATTTGATTTGTTTGAAATTGAGTGAAATAATATTTAAGACATAAGATAAATTTTCTTCGAGTTAAAATTTTTTTAATTAATAAAACTGCCAAGGATAAATTCTTAGTTATTTTCATTTGTTCAATATTTAAATAATTGTAGTGATTGTATTTGTGAAAAGAATTTACATTATAATGTAGTTAAAATACAAAATATTTCCTGTGAAGTGTATAAACGCTAGAGTAATGTATGTGTAATGTTATATATACACTCAAATAAGCGCTCTTGTTCCCCTGATGAGAAAAAACAAGTTTTATTTCATTTGTTTCTCAATTTTTTTCTTCCTTTACAATTTTTTTTTAAAATTTTGTATTTATTTCTGCTATTACTGTAGTTTTTCTTGTTTTAAGGCTTCATCTTGTTCTTATTAGAAACATTTTTTTAATTTCTTTTAAATATTTTACTTAAAGTTATTCTTGATACTTTATTTATACTTATTATGGAAAAAGAGATCTGAAATAATTTATTTCTTTTTTAATTAACTTTATTATGCGTGTTTTAATTAAAATTTATACCAAATATTTATTTGTATTCATAAGGTATCTCTGAAGGCATTAAGCAATAGTAAATATTGCAGGGGTGTTTGTGCTCCGGGGTTTCCCCAGAATTCTGGGGATTTTGAACTTCGATACCCGGAAATTCCGGGAATCGTCGTTCAAAAGGGAGTAGGAATAATAATAAATTATTTATTTTGATCTGGGTAATTTTGTTTGCTTTGAAAGCAGAAAACGCAATAATTAGGTCATTCAATACTTCATAATTGTAATTTTTCATTTCTCCCCCCTTCTCGAAGCTCCAAAATGTCGGTAGTAAGTCCGTAAAAGTTTCCCTGGATTTTTTGGGGTCCCACAAACACCCCTGATATTGATAAAAACAATGAAAAAGCAGTTTCGTATTAAAAGAATAGTACAAAAAAATTATATTCTTTGCTGCATTGTAATTAATTGACTACATAAATTATTCTAAAACCCTGTAAAGTTTAAAAATACTATAATAATAAGGATTGCAATTTTTTTTAATTTATAGCTCTAATGAATATTTAAAATCTTGTATTGCTTGAAATCAGTGAATGCCTATGAATCTTTTAGCAACAAGAGAATGAATTAAATTTTTTTCTTAAAGTTATCCTTTATGAAGTATAATCTTAATTTTTCTATAAATTTGTATTATAAAACTTAATTTTTATACAGGAAAGTGAACCTGAACAATTTCGCAAGTTATTTATTGGTGGTTTGAACTATAAAACTTCTGAAGAAACATTAAAATCTCATTTTGAACAATGGGGTGAAATTGTTGATTGTGTTGTGATGAAGGATCCTCAGACAAGAAAGTCTCGCGGTTTTGGGTTTGTTACCTTTAAACGAGCTCATATGGTAGATGATGCCCAAGCTGCAAGACCACATAATATTGATGGCAGGGAGGTAGAACCAAAACGAGCAGTTCCGAGAGAGGTTTGTTTACTTATTCTATTTTATATTTATAAAATATTTGTCATAAAGTAATTACTTTTAACTGTTTATTTCTATTAAATACTTAAATTTGATTGTTATTTTCTGTCTTTGGAATCTGCGCTTTCTGAACTGGTAATTAATAAAAGTATCATTTATGTAATGAACCTTGAATATTTGGTACCGAATATTTAATAGAAATCATTTTAGTTGCAACAACATGTTCGTTTAATTGTTTTAAAATTATTTTAAATCTGATTAAAAATATTCATTTACAGTTTTCCTAAATGTTTATTGCATTAAGTTTATAACTATTATTTAAAATCATTCAAGAAGTTTTTTAAATACTATGAATATTATATTCAGTATATAGTAGAGATTATTTGACGTATACTTTGTACTGAACAATATTTAGTATATAGTAAAATAACATTAACATTTTAACTGCAGGCAGTTATTTCCTGTGTGTTTAAAAAATAAGATAATCCAATTTCAACTGACAGAATGTAGTCAAATAGGTATGTCTATGTAATAGAATATAAAGAGAAAATAAGAAATATGTTAAACTTTACAGATCATTGCCATTAAATCCTACATTTGATATGTAGGAAATAGCATTTCAACATATTAACAAAATAAAAATTATGATTTTGTAAAGTGTTTGATCAGTCTGTCAGCAGAGATGTTAAATTTAATCTTGACATTTAGTCTTAAATTAAGATTGAGTGATTATCATTGTTACCTATGTATTATATCTATTATTTTCCCAGAAATAATAAAACCTCCCCTAATGTTGCTAATTTTAATAATTTTAAATGCGAAGGAAAAAATTAGGATTTAAGTTATTTTCATTGAAACAAATCAATTTTTAGTTTCAATTTGTTTTCCAATTTGATAAAACTGAGTATTACGGTCTCAGCTTGGCGGAATTGGCTAAAAAAATTTCGCCAAGTGGAGCTGACAGGGGTATTGGAAATTGATTGGCAACCCAGAAAAGGCATGAATTGGTATAAATAAACTGCTGTAGTTTCGCTAGAGTTCAAATTGCTCAAATAAGAAAACAGAAATAACAATCATATCAAAAATTCTATGTGTTCAATTGCTTAAATTCAAATTGCTAAGTGTAACAGTAAATAAGAACAGTAATCGTATTAAAATTTAAATTTCTATTTAAAAACATTTCTGAATCGAAATAAAAAGAAATATAAATAAATAAAATAGCAAAAATACTAAAAAAAGTTAATAATTAAAATATCTTAAAGAATTAAAAATTAATTTTTATATATTTAATAAAACAATTTTGATGAATCCAGTAATTTTAAATGAAATGATCCAAATCAATAGGACATACAAGTAAAAATTTTCAGATTTTGTTTAACAATTTTATACATTATGTTAAACATTTACCTTAAAAATTACATTTTAATTTGATTATTATAGTTTACTCAAAAGATAACGTTTCATACAATTCCTTAAAAATTTAACAAATTAAGCAAACAGATCGAGAATAAATTAAATATAATGCAGAAAATAATTGGAATTGAATCTTGCCTTCATTTTCCTTCGCATTTCGTCACATTTTGTGGAGGATCTTTATTATAAGCACTTGCAACATCATCAATGATATCTTTTAAATATTGCTGGATGCAGAGTGCTTCTTCTGTCAAATATATTCAGCAAGGTGTTTGTATGAGTGCTTGAATCAGGGCTGAAGTGAAGACTGGTTGACTTGTATATGCTGAAAGCCTTCATCCAATAAACAATCGTATGCTTTCCAGCAGTCAGAAATGACTACACTAGCAGGCATAATATTCTCTTTCAAAATTCGTAACAACACTTTTGATCTACATGCAACTACAACATTTTCCAGATTTTTTTCGATGCCTCCAAACACCCATCTTCCGTCAACTTTCTTTTCTCTATTGAACTTTCGCTTTTCAAACTTACTTTCGTCTATTTTGACACCAGGTTCTCTGACCATTTCATTCGTTGTACGACATACTTGGACACACAACTCACAACAAAAAGTCTTCCAATCTATCACCACATGACTCATATAACTATTTGAAAACTCCTTCATCCACATATACAACATTTGTAACAACACACTCACGGGGAATCATCGCTGGGAAAACCAGGAAGCTTTTCAAATGCTTTTCACATCATGCTTATCCTTAACTTTCACATTATATCTCCATTCACACTTATCACTAACATCCATTCTATCAGCAAGTTTCATTTCCGCACCACATTTACATCATAAATAAATTTTAGAAATTAAACCAATATTCATACTCAAAAGAATTTAATCCTGAAATTTCATGGATTGCATCTCAAGGCCCGATAGCTCAACTGAAAATTTATATGGAAAAGAAATTGTGAATATAAACAATGATGATAAACTAAAACAGTGACATGCAAATTGCTAATGCGAACTTGGCGAATTATTTTTTTCGCCAAGCACAGGAGACAAGCGTTTTGGAAATTGATTTGCAACCCAAAAAGGGTGCCAATCGGGAAGGAATTGGCCTGAAAAAACGGCGGGAGTTTCACCCGACTAGAAATTTCCCTCCACCTTAACACCAAATACGAAAACAACAACCGTGCAAATAAAGTGGGGGTTCCCCCAGATTTCGAATTGCTATGCCTAACCGCATACAAGAAAACAGTAATAGTGAAAAGAATTGATTAAAGATTCTATTTAAAAATATTTCAGAATTAAAATTAAAGGAAATAGAGAAACAAACATAATTAATAATAATAACATCTAATTAAAAATAAATAAAAAATGAATTTGAGTTATTAAAGATAGTGTTACAAATCATCTTACTATATAAAAAAGGAAACATTTCTAGAATAAATTTAAAAATTAGATTCTATGTCGCTTATTATTGGAAAAATTTAAATACTAAACATACAATTCTAGGAGTTCTATTCCTGCAGAAAATAAAATTCTTACCTTCATTTTTTTCGTCCGGCGCTCTACATGCACAGCAAAATCAAAAATGAATATAAAAGACGGTATTGAAAATCAGGCGCTATATCCACAGCGAAATAGAAAACAAATATAAAAGACAGGATTGAAATTCCTGCGCTATATTCACAAATACAAAGCGAATATAAAAGACAGTATTGAAATTCCGGCACTATATCCACAGCGAAATACAAAACAAATAGATAGGATTAAATACCGGCTCTATATCCAAACCGAAATAAAAAAATGAATATAAAAGACAATATTTATATTACACGCTACATCCAAAGTAAAATAAACTATAAATATCAAAATACAAGATTTAAATTACCGCGCTTAACATCCGATAAAAAAAATCCAAAATAAAAATGGCTAACGTTTCCGGGATGTGCTGCGACGAGACATTCCAACGATATATTTGGTGACACATTTGGCGACTAATCATTTTTGGCAAAATAATTGGCGACGAAAAATAATCGCCAAATTTTTAACAGATTTGGCGACTTTTTGCTGAGACCGTGGCGACTTTCTGTGCTTTAGAGGTGAGACCATAATACTCAGTTTAGCCAAATACAAACATTTTATATTTACATTTTATAAACTAAATATATATATTGACAAAACTTATTTAAACTACAATGTTCATTTCTGGCAGAAATTACTTAACTATTATGTCTGATTGTGTAAGTATAATTAATATCTGTTTAAGATAACAAAATTAAATTTTACTGTATGTGGCTGCTTTTTACCCTTAGTCTATAACTGTTGAAGTTATCACCAAACAATCTTTTCCACCTATTAGCTTTGTTTAAAATTTTAGCTTGTTTACCAATGTTTATCACTTTAATGTCAGGTTTTGTAGAAAAAAATTTAGGAATTTTTATTAAATTTAAAATAAAATTATATCTGTTAATTATTTTTGTGCTTCTCTGTAAGAAACCTGCTATTTCTTTAGTATCATAAGTGGGGGTATGATGAACAAGTACCAAACTTTCTTCTTGGGGAATGTGAAATAAAAATTAAAATTTGTTTGTAAATAAAAAAATAACTGTATATTGGAAGGTAAGGAAATAATACTGTAAGTTAGTATGAAAAGAGAATTGGAAAATTTAAATATTATATACATTATATGTTTATTATACTGAAATCATTTTACATTAATTTTTTATTTGAAAAAATATTGCATGTGAACCATCCTCTTAGGCATAATTGCTTTATAATACTAAAATATGATACTTTTTAGGATTCTGGAAAGCCTGAAGCTCAAGTGACAGTAAAAAAATTATTTGTTGGTACACTTAAGGATGATGTGGAAGAAGAAGACTTAAGAGAATATTTTAATCAGTATGGCAACATTGTTAGCGTCACTGTTGTTCAAGATAAGGCAACTGGCAAAAAAAGAGGATTTGGTTTTGTTGAATTTGATGATTATGATCCTGTAGATAAAGCTGTTTGTAAGTAATTTTCATTTTTCATCATACAGCAAAATTTTTTTTTTTCATAATATGAGCAAAAAATGAAATACATCTAAAATTATATTATACATTTATTCGTATTTTCATGGTTTATTTCAGTGTATTTTAGCTGCATTTTTTTATAAAAAGTATCCTTATCTAATATTATCTTTTAAATTTAATAATATGAAAATACTTTTTCACAGTGAGGAAACATACAATCAAAGGAAAAAAAGCTGATGTAAAGAAAGCTTTATCGAGGCAAGAAATGGATAATATCAAGCGGAAGAAAGAAATGGCTCCATTTGGCAGAAGTAGCAGTGCACCTAGAGGTAAATGTCTGATTAATTATACATACATTTTTACTTTATAAGTGTAAATACCTTCACATTCATTTGTTAAAAATAAAGACATTTTGAATTAAAGTAAGATATTTGTATTAAATTTTAAGTAAAATTTTACTGTAGCCAAATATAATTACTTTATTTGTACTGTTTTTATTTTAAAAAGTTTAAAATAACTTTATGGTTAAAAATTTGTCTTACGCTTTACTAAAATAATCATTTTGTTGCTATAATTAAACTAGTTAGAGTGTAGTTGTCTAGTTTTTTAAATTATTGTATTGTTTAAAATATTCTGTGAATTTTTGCATAGAGCAACCTTATCCTCTGCCTATTTTGTACTCAAATGTTTAATTCTTTTAATGTATTGCTAACCTAATGTAATTGTTTCATATCTAAAAAAAACATAAATAAAATTATAAATTATTTTTATTTTTGAAGGAAACTTGTTCTCACTAGAATTCTAGTGAGTGTGAACTGAGCTTGCAGCCGAATTGTTAACTCTTTTGCCTTTGGTTCAACAATTTGGGCACTTAAATCCTACCTTGGGCATGGACGTGTGTAATGTTTTGGAATTCACTTTAAGACATAGGTCATAGTCTAATTAGTCCTTGTTTGCATTAAATGATCATTGAGCAACAACAAACAAAACCATCTAGTGAATGTGTTAAGTTTTTCTCAATGTATAAATCAAAGTTGCCAAAATAAAATTTTGAATATCATTAATATATTCAATATTTTGGATGTAATAAAAAATATAGCTTCTGAAAAAAGTCTATTAACAAAAGTCTCTTAAAAATTAACAAAAACTCACTTAAAACAAAATTGTATTTAAAATATATGTTGTCTGTCCTTTTCCTAATCAAGCACTTGTATGCATTAGTTTAATAACAAAAAATCTTATCTTTGTTTGAAATCTCTCAAACTACCTAGAAGTTAATTTAAAAAGTAGAAAATATATGAATTATAATAATTTTAAATTTCTCTTTTTTCCTATAGGTGGTGGAAGAAGTGGATTTGGTAGTGATAGAAGTGGCTATGGTAATGATAGAAGTGGCTATGGTAATGATAGAAGTGGCTATGGTAATGATAGAAGTGGCTATGGTAATGATAGAAGTGGATATGGTAATGATAGAAGTGGATATGGTAATGATAGAAGTGGATATGGTAATGATAGAGGTGCATATGGTAATGATAGAGGTGCATATGGTAATGATGGTGGATATGGTGGTGATAGCTATGGTTATAATAGTGCTCCTAATGCATGGAATGAACCTGCTGATTATGGTAGCTCAAATCTTGCATCAAGTAAGAACTATTTACTGAAACATAGGTTATAACTATTTTATGATGCTTAAAAGTTTTTCCTGTTCATGAAGATAAATGTTATGTGTCCACACATGTTTTTAAGTAAATTTAATTTGATTTGCTTTTTAGAATTGATAACTCTATTTGGGAGAAATATTATTTCAATAAAATGTCTAATTTTTAATTTAAAATCACAATTTTTAAATTCAGACAATAAATTTCAGACTTATATTTTTACCAGTTAAAATTATATTTAAAGTTATTTAATCAGATTTATTTTATTGTATAACAAATTTTATGTTTTTGTTTTAACAAGGTGGTAGTTGGGGTACTGATTATGGCTCCTCCTATGGTGGTGGTCCCATTAGAAATGCTGGTGGTTATTCGCAGCGAACCCAAGCTCCATATAGTTCTGGAAGTAGAGGTATTATATATCGAGTTATTCATGATTAAATTGTTCCTAATTTATTTCAAGTTTGACTATATTAAAGCTTTTTTTAGGTGGTTATTCTGGAGGACGTAGTAGTGGTTATGGTGGCGGCTTCAGACGATAGGTTTTATTACCTTTTTAATAAACTGGGGTAATTTTCTTAATTATTTTAAGTGTGAAATTCCAGATGTATTATTTTAATTGAAATTAAAATCTAAGTTAGTTTAAATTTTCTGAAATTTTGATTCAAGTTTGTTGTATGAATAAAAGTTGAAAGAATTTTATTTTCAAAATAACTTTTCTTATTTAAACTAATTTAAAGTTATTGTATAAACGAAGTATCAGTCAGAAAGAAATTTTTTAATTTATTTGTATTTGAAATTGTACCGAGGTAATGATAATACTTTATTATAAGGACCAAATTCAGATGTTGTAAAATTTTCAGTGATGTTAAATTCCAAACATACAAATAATTGCCAAAATACTTAAGATTTAAGTGAAGAAAAATCAAGAAAAAAGTTTAATTTGAAATTTTGGTTAGCAAAATTTTAGATACTGAGGAACACACACATGAATCTTAAAGGATCATTTAAAATGTTTGAAAATATTTAAACATACTGTTTTTGTTGTATAAACCTAAAACAGGTATCTAATTGTTTGTAGGCAATGTTCTACTCATGTAACAGTTAAAGATATTTGTATAAGTGGTCTTTAGAGAAAATTATTCAAATATGTAATTTCAAGTATCATTACTTTAATTTTGTTGCAGTTCTAAAAAGTTTAAAAGCATCCAAAATTAAAATTTTATCTGTTTTTAAAGAAAAGTTTGAAAATTTTAAGTTGGGAATTGTTTCACTATTGTATAAACACACATCCTCCATAAGGCATTGAAAATTGTTTCTATGACAACTGCTTAAAATATTTGTTCAACTTCTATATTTGTTATTTATACTCTGTATGATTTTTATTAAGTAACCAAACTACTTTATTTCTCCGTTTACATTGACGGTTTGAATTTTTTCATCAGTATCACTAACACATGGAACAAAATACATTCTTTGGGTTGTTTTTACCTTTAGGTTGGAACTAGAATTCAAATTATCTGAACTGGTGTAAAAATCTATTCGTATTTCTTCCCAGAAACAGCTAACAGTATTCCAGTTTTTCACAAGTACCCATATCAAAATTTATAAAATCAGCCCTATACCATTCTAATTTCTCATTTGTTTCTCAAAAAAGCAAACTGAAATAAACATGCCAAATAAGTGTCAACGAAAATTAAGTTACTATATTAGATTTTATTAAAGAGAATTATCTTGTACTTCCATAAATGATTATTCTTTTAAATTTATTGTTCAGTTAATATTTTGTTTTTATTTTTGTAGTTATTTTTTGATATTCACCAAGATTATCAGACTTAAGTAAAAATGAAGTTTGTAGGTATTTCTCTAAATACAAATTTTTTTAATTAATATTTCAAATTGCATTTCATAATGTTATATGAAATGTGGTTTTATAGAGCAAATCAAATTTTCAAGATTTTAATTAATCTTATAAAGTTATGTATTAATGTATGATAATTTCCTTAATATTAGAAAAATTAAATTATAATTTGACTGAAAGTGTTTTTCATTAAATTGTAAAATTATATTTTTATGGATGTTCTATCTTAAAAATGAAAATTGATTGGAAATATAAGTAATGATTTGAATGTTTAATTTTATATAAAAAGAGTATTTTTTGGTTGTAGTTTTCTTTTTGAATAAATGCACTATAAATTTTACTTTTTAGGGGAGTATAACATTTCTAACAAAAGCCATTGATTAAAAATTTCTGTTTTACTCAGTACATTTTATTTTGCACTCATAAAGATTCATTTCAAGAGTTTAACTACACAAGAATCACACATTTATATTTTAAAAATTTTGCTAAACTGTCTCTTCCAAGACAATTTTGTCATTTTTTGCTGTAAATTGAAGTTTTTAAGCAGAAGTTTCATTGTATCATTTTTAAACAAACACTGAGAATGTAGCCCAAAAAATATGTAAATTGTTCCATGTATTAGCTATTGCATATTGTGAAATTGTACATCAACTACAAACCCTGGCATGACTGCCATTAGTCTGCCCTTCTCAGACTAATGACAGTCATGCCAGGGTCTGGCGTGGGATAAAAAAATATTTAAAGTTCTTTCTTTTTGAATAAAATTGATAAACACATCTGTTGATGTATAATTTCACATTAAATTTTTTTCTTTGTTTAGACCTTTATTAATCTTAAGTTATGTAAAAAATTTTCTGATTATGATTTTAAAACAATCAAAATGGGATTCAGTGATGTACTTAAATTAGTAGAGCACTAATATACTTATTTTCTAATAATATTTTATGTTAGTGTCATATTAATGCTAATTATTTAAGAATTTTAATGATTTTTTTAATAATTTGTATATGATAATTTTTTGTGGACTTTAGTTTTCTGATTTGATTCTCACTATGTATATTCATTATTAAAATATGTAAGGGATAGTTTTTCTTTACTTTGTTATTTAACATGAAATATCTTTGCTTTAGGAACATTTTAATCTCATAGACCAGCATTCATCTGTGTAGGCGATATGTGTGTAGGCATTGTAGGTTAAGAACTTAGAAGAACTGAGGATTGATAGAAATAGAATTCTCACATGAAAAGAAATCACTTGCATAAATCATCAAGGAACTTCTACAATCATTTAATTTTAAATATTTCTAAATAAAACAATCATGTTTCCCAGGATAAGTTTAAATCTTAAACTCATTATTTTAATATTCTCCATTGTAAACCTTGAAAAATTAAAATGTACATTTGTATGATCATTTCTCATGTCATTATATATATCAGTTTCTATTTTTAAAAAAATAAATGTTGATACATAAAATTAGGTGTATTGTTTATTAATATAAAATAAGTTAAACTATATAGATATCTTTTATTTATTTTTGTCAAAATTTCTTTTGTATTAGATGCAGGATAAATTTAGCCCATATGTTTATATTGGTCGAGATTATGAATCTAACAATTTTATATATAAAAGTTATGGTTGAGTTAATGGGAATATTTAAGCCTTATTTACATGAAGATGCTAAATGATTTAGTATTATCCTGAATGAAAAGGGCAATGCATTTTGGGATGTATGATTTTATAATGCTTGATTATTGGAACTAATGTTTTTGGATTACTTAATATATAAATACATTAATGACTTTTTAAATAAAAACGAGGCAGATATTAAAATGCCTATATCTGACTCATTTCTAAAAATATTTTAAAAACTACATGAATAACTTAAAAAACTTCATGAAAAACTACATTTATAATCTTTAAGTATGTTTTTATTTTTTTCTCTGAAGATATACTATTTAAGATTTAAAGAATCTTGTAAATATTGCCTTGAACTTTACAAAAATTTGAAATTGCTGTAAAAAGAATTACATGCATGTTTAAAATTTTTTAACCCTAAATAGAAAGTATGAAATATGCATCTTGCCTTAATTTTGTACTATTTTGTTATAGTTTGAGTATAGCATTCAAAATTTTTCTAGCATCTGATTTTTTTTCTCTGGAAAGATGTATTTTACTTGAATGACAAATTAAATCTTTTCAGTTTAATTTCCATATAGCAATTATTTGCTTATGGAAAATAATTGCATATAAGCAATATAATTTCTATTTAGATACTTAATATCTAGGCAGAAATTATATTTATTTATCATTAGTGTTTAATTTTACTTACAAGACCTTACTTTGCTGTGATAAACATAATTGGTAATATCACCCAGTTTTCATTTTAGAGTGATTGAATGTTTAAAATGCCTTTTTTTTTTAAATCTGCATTCTAGGGATATGCTATGTTAAATGTTTTGTCTGCAAATATTACCCTTTGTCACATCTAAATGAAACTAAACTTTTCAAATAATTTAAACATTAAATTATCTAATTTTTATCTTAAAGAGGTCTTAAGTTTTTCAATTTTTCACATGGCTGTTTTGAAATTGTTATGGGATACATATATTAAGTATAGGTCTTGATTGTATTTGATCGTTTTGGTTTTATACTACTATTGCAAATTATAGTATTAATGTATTTTATATTTCCTATTTTTCAATTTGTGCTGGAACACTTTTATTTGGAAATTTAATTTTCTTCCATCTTATTACAAATATACAACTATCCTAAATCTAAATGAAACTATTTTCAAAGATTAAGATTTTTAACAACTTTTTCTTTACATTCTTGAAGTTTTTTATGGTCTCTCAGGGTAAACTAGTTTTCCATTAATACATATTATTATGGTTATCAAAAATTAGCTGTAATAGTGTACAATATTAGGTTAATGCTGAATTAATTTTAATGTGTTAACAGTTAATTAAGGTAATCTTCTATTTTGTATCAATATTTTTTATTTTTCTAGTATATTGTATGCTCATTATTTCTAAAATACTGCTGTAAGCTTATTTAAATAGTTATTATTCTTCATTAAAAAAATCCTTATTAAATTTACCCTTTTAATCACATGTATTGAATGTTATAAAATTTTTATTCTGCACTAGAAAATTTAAAAGTAATTGATTCTGTACTTTATAACAATGCACAAAAATTTAAAAATTATTGTGCATGTGTAAAATATAACAAGTTATTTTAATATTTCTATAGCTGCCAACTCTACTGATTTCTCATCATTTCTCCAGATTTCCCCATAACGTATGAAAATTTTCTAATTTTTGGCAATTTCAATGAAAAATTTTAATTAAGTCGTAATTTTACCAAAAAAAATATCTATCGAATTGTTTTAGGAGCTTAAGTAGTCAACAGATTTTGCACTAATATGTATATATATTAGGGGCTATAAAAGCAAGTAGTAGACAGCTCCGACAAAAATTCTCAGCTGAAGTAAACAAGCTCCAGTGGCCATGTCTCTCACATTACTGGAACGTGCGTTTATGTTAATGGAGTATCGTCTGTTCTAAATTACAACATAACAAAGACAGTGTGGAATATTCTCGTGAACGTTCCTTCCGGAGAACGTTGTGCACAGAATGCACAGTGTTATTTCTGAGAACGGTGATCACATGGAAGGTATTCTAATTCCTTACCGGAGAAGTAAAATGTAGTAAATAAACACTAATTATTTCACTGTATGATAGTTTTTGTTAGTATTTTTCTTTTCTCACAATTTATACATTGTAAAGCGCTGCAAAATCTTGCTCCGATTTTTATAACTAAAATTTTTTCACGGAATCCATTTTCTTGTCTTGATTAGTCTAAATACTAAGTTCGGTGCTATTTAAATTATTATATCAGGCTACAGGGCACTCCAAACACTCTGTCATTAAAAAATATCACCTTGTATATTTAAATATGTTCCTCTGAGTTTCCAGTCTGCCGGGAGAGGGTGACTATGTAATCACTAGGCTGCCAATGCCTCTACGAATTGGCAGTCATATAATTGATATTCAGAGCAAACTTCAGATACCTGTTTACATAAGCAGTTCAATTAGAAGAAATATTTCTAGTTATTAATTTTACTAGGAAAATATTTCCCTCCAAGTATTTGTGACTGAATTAAATTGATTTGTTTTTATATAAGTTTATACTTATAAATTGCACTAGTATAATAAAAATTGCCCTATAAAATAAATATTGGGATATAATCGTTTATTTTCTTTACATGTAGTATATTCTTTTATCACTCATACTTCCTTAAAAGGTTGATGAATATTTTATTAAAAAATAACGTTAAACATTTTTGGCATAAATCACATCCTCAGAGTGTATAATCTAAAAAATAAAATTGTCATTTTGTGGTATTACAGTTTTAAACATTCTTTTTCAAGTAAAAATGTCGCTAGTAGTGTCTCCTGATTTTTTACCCTCAAAATCGGTAGAATCTACTGATTTTTTTTCCTTCCAAGATTGGGAAGTATGTATTTCAAAAGTTTATTGTATAAGCATTCAACTTAATACAAAGTCTTGATCCCATCCTTAGTTTGTTTAATTTTTTGCTTAAGGGAGGGAATAGGCAAATAAAACAATTGTCAAGATCAGATTGTAAAATTTAACTTACACTAAAATTTAGAAACTTTTGTACTCTAATGTAATCAGAGATTATGTATTCATAATTTTCTACTTGTAAATTGTTATTGCATTTTTTAAATTTATATAAAAATTCTTTCAATTAAGAATATTGTAGATTGCCTTTCTGGAAAGAAAATAAATAAATTTTTCCATAAGACTTTTTCCATTAAACCTTTTTAACCGACTAATATTTTTATCGAAAGAATTTTTTTGCAAATCTTGTGAATATACTTGTAGATGATGAGGTAAGCATTGAAAACTCTCAAGTTATGACTGCTCTTTTAGCATTAAACAGAAGTATCATGCATTTTCTGTTTCTTAAGTCTAGAATTGTATTAGATAACTTGTGTTCCCCTAAAGAATACATTCTTACTGTAATCTATGTCATTAATATGTGCTTTATTTGAAGTAAACAATACAAGCTTTTAGTCTTTTTTAAAAGTAGAGCTGCATCAATTTGAATTGCAAACAAACATTGCATTAGCTTGTAAACTTCGAATTTCCATTATCATTCATGCATATTTAGTTTTGTTTTTTTCTATGAGTGCTTTTGAATCATGGAATTAAAGCTATTTTATTACCCATTTGTAGGGAGAGAGTCATGACTATTTTTTCTTACTAACTAATGTTATGCTCTTTCTATCTCCTGATTTACTTATAGTTTTTAGAGAATTTTATAACAAATTTACCAAAGCTAATGGTCAATTTTTAATTCAAAATTAATAATTATATTATCTATATTTTGCCTGCTGTTAGCCCATCTTGATAAGAATATTAATTTTTAATTGACATTTAATTATGAATCATTGAATTTATTTGTGAGACAATTTGTGAAATATTAACTAGTTTTGTTTTTATTATTGCTAAAAATCAAAAATACCTATAATCAGTATTAATAGCATAGTGTTTCATAAGGTACAACTTTTGTACCACGAAGGTGAGTGTCTCAGAAGGCAGTTATGGTACAGCAGTTGTACTACGGGTTTTTTTCCCTTTCAAGTGTGTAGCTTTTTCTCTCTCAAATTTTTTCGGACAGTTGAGGTATATTTAATTGCTCTTTTTTGCCTGAAAGTTGTAAAAATTGGGTAATGGTCAGAGCAAAGAATTTTAGTGAAAAACAGATTTATTGGCTCTTTAAAAGGAGCAACCTCAACTTTAGCATAATTTTTTCATAGTTACCAGTTGCTCTTTTAGTAACTAAAAAAATAATTTCAATAGCTTCATGTTGTAAGAGTTTGATAGTTTAGAAAACTAAAATATTCATTGGATAAATAAAAGAGATTTTTTAGATAGATTCTGATTGCTGCGTTTGAATCTAAATTCAGGGATAGTGCTCTTGATAAAAATAATGTTGCAGATTTCTCCATATCATTCAATTTTGATTAATGTAAGAAGAAAACAAATGGAAAACCTATAATTTTTAGATTTACTAGAGAACAAATGTTTTAGTTGATAAACTTGAATTTTAAAAATTTTTTAAGATGTTTTAAATTTTATTTCAGTTGAAACAAAAAGGTATGCTTCACGTATATGGGATATATAGGTGTAGGTTTTTATGTGTGTGTGTGTGTATATATATATATATATAGACAAAATGTTGTTACAGTATACATTCTTTTGCATGTACAGAATATTCTTATTTTTAGTAATAAAAAAATTTATAATACAGTAAATAGTATTTATCCAGCGATTGTGTGCTTGAATTAAAGAATTTCATTATAATGAGATTCTCAGTAACATATGTCTCTCTGATTTTCGTAATCCCCTGGAAAAGAAGTACATTAGTGTCCTTAGATTTTAACAATTATCCCTGACACTATGACTGTGTTTGATCCAATCCTGCTCCAGCCGAGCTGGCAGCCGAATGGTTAGCGCTCTTGCCTTTGGTTCAACAGTTTGTGGGTTCGAATCCCACCTTGGGTATGGATGTTTGTAGTGGTTCAGAATCCACTTTAAACTGTAAGTCCTGGTCTAATTAGCCCTCGTGTGCAAAAAATGACCGTTGAGTGACAAACAAACCAAACCATATATATATACAAACCAATTCTGCTCTAAATTGTTTCTTTTGAAACTGATATTCAATATATGGACCAACCTTTTATTGGAATAGTAAATGATTCTTAAGTTATATATGTATAAAAAATCCCAATGCAAATATTTAATATGAAACCTGTTGACCTTTGTTTATATTTGTAAAAAGAAGGAAGCTTTGATTTGATGAACTTTGTTATACATTTGTTATTTAATGAAAAATATTGAATTTCATATTTACCTCTGGATTAATTTGTAATCATTAAGATGGTGCTGTGTTTTCTTTCCATTTTTTTTAAACATTTTCATTAAAATCTTGTTATAATATGATAGCTTAACATTTTCTACTGAACTAATTATGATCTAATGTTTGGAACTTGCTTTTTTGAAATGGAATATACCTGATTTGATCTTGCCCTCTACTGGACAAATACGATTAAATGTCACATTTCTCTTTCCTTGAATACACATGTCAGAATAGAAGTTAGACAGATTTCCAGGTTTCTTCCTTGTTTTAAGACTTATTGTTTATAGACATATTCTTTGTCCATCTTAATCAAAAATAAAGATAAGAATATATAAAGTAAAAATTGAGATATCAAATAAAGCTTAAGAAAAATCTAAAAGGATCCTTCTGAAAATCAGAGTAAAAAAGTTCATGATTAAATGATATAAAAATGCCAATTTATAATATTAACCCTTTGACTTCAGTGTCACTGTTTCAAAAAATTGCTCCTATGGCGGCACGAGAAGAATATATTTCCTAACCCCCTGACAGAAAAGAGGGTCATTTTAAGCCCACTTAAGTGCTAAAGTTTTCACCATGACAAATCTTTAGCTTTTAACAAAATGTAACTGGGTTTACCATAAATACTATACTTATAGATAAGCAATGGATTTTTTCCATTTATTTAACATAATCAGATTAAAAAATATTACAAAAATTTTAAGATATATACTTGTATATATGAAACAAATTTAGTCTGTTTCATAAACTATGATATGGTATATATTTCTTATAGAAAATTTTCTGAAATTGTTTTAAATTACATAAATTTCATTAGTTAAATTGATTTTTATCCTACTAAATACAAATTTAAAATAGATTTCTTTTAATGTAATGTAAATGGCTGTATGAAAAATAAGTAATAAACTAATTGAATAAATTCAAAAACATTCCTTAAAACAGCACTCCTAATATCAAAAATACAGCTAAAGATATTTTTTAACAAATTTTGTTTATAAGTGAAATCACGTAAACTACCGAAGCCATATTTGAAAAAGATAATAATCTGTATGTTAACAATATTAATAATTTTTTGTTTCCATTTGTTGTAACTAAGTTCTATATTCATGAGACTAAAATATTTGCTCTTTTATCTTTTTATTTTGGGAGAATCACTATGAGTTTTTATGATTTGGTCTGAAATGTTTTAGGCAATGAATGTTTCAAGATCAAATTTCTGAGTTAAACTACTTTAATACATAACATTCAAGTTAATTGTTTATAAAATTGTTTTTGCTATGCAATAAATTGTAAAATTTTATTCATTTTTCTAAACACTGAAACCTTGGAAATTATTCTCTCAGAGTACATCTCAGAAAACTTACCTATAAAATTCTTATATAGAAAGAAGAAAACATAATAGTTAAAACTAAATATATATTCTTATCTTTAGTGTTTTAAACTTTGTGTAATGCTTATTAAATTATCTTTAAAAAAAACCAATATCAGGTTTATATTAATTTTGTCCAGAAATTAAAACTGCATAGTAAATAGACTGACAGCTTTAAAATAACTTTAAACATACATCACAGCCCACTTTATCATTGAAAATACTTTTATTAAGTTTTATCTCTATTCATTTCTACTCACATTCTAGTTGTGAGATCAAAAAATATAAGGTTGTCCATTCATTTTCTGATGAATAATTGATAATTTCAAACGTACATTAATTTAAAACTTTGTTATTTTTAACTTCCTGACAGGCGAATCATGCATTTTGCAGGAACGTCTTACAAATCATCCATGCATTCCATGAAACTTGGTCAACAGTTCGTGGGTTCGAATCCCACCTTGGGCATGGATGTTTGTAGTGGTTCGGAATCCACTTTAAGCCGTAAGTCCCGGTCTAATTAGCCCTCGTGTGCAAAAAATGACCGTTGAGCGACAAACAAACCAAACCATGAAACTTGGTTGTTTAGACATAGGTTGGTGTGTACATGCATTTTTTTAATTAAACATGTTTTAATAACTATCAGATGGCACTCTGTCAATGATATTTGAAATGAATGTTTTATTCCTTGACCCTTTTTTCATATTCTGCCTGTCTTTGTAGTTTTGTGTATCGGATGTTGCTAAGAATTAGAATGTAAATAGAGCTTAGCTTTAACGTTACACATGGTATGATAACTCTCAGTATACTTTTTGCCTTCCTTGGGTTTTTTAGGGTTTTAGTGTCAGTTTTGTTTTTGTTGCTTTTAAATATTTTTCATATTTCAAAAAATCTTGACCCCATATTATAGCGAGAAAGTGTTATATATCAGAGGAACATACTCATGATAGGTGAATAGGGTTCATACAACTACTAGAAACTCCCTAGATTTTAAAAATTTTTTAAGGTCCTTGAATTTGCTGGAATTTTTACTTCAATTGATGCATTTATTTTTTGTTAGAAAAAATATTTTTTGAGATTTTTGTTTAAAATTTGCAATGAAATTGTAGGAAAACCAAATTGAGAATAAAAATCTAGTTCAGCCACAGAAGTTTTATGATATGGTTCAGTAAGACCAGATGTAATCACTAATAAGATCATCATGTGGTGTGCTCTTGCCTTTGGTTCAACAGTTTGTGGGTTCGAATCCCACCTTGGGCGTGGATGTTAGTAGTGGTTCGGAATCCACTTTAAACCGTAGGTCCCAATCTAATTAGCCCTCGTGTGCAAAAAATGACCGTTGAGCGACAAACAACCAAACCATCATGTGTTTTAATCAGGGGAGTGGTTTTTATTGATTATTTTTCTTTTAGTTTCTGTCTCATATATTGTATAAAATTTAATGAATAATAATATTTAAATACAAAATTTTTGAGTTTAAATGTACGTTTCATATCTTTTTTGGAGAAAATAGAGTATAATTTCACTAACAATGGATGAATTTTTTTTTATCAATGAAACAAAGACTGAAATATTTTATTTAATGTGCCTGGTAGCCGCCAACCTTGTCTGATGGTCAGTGCCTGACTGCATATCGGCAGGTCCTGTGTTCGAATTGCAGTTGGAGCATGAATGTACTTCCTGTGTGTGAATGGTTGTCTACTCTATAAAGAGGTACCTATGGCATGTGTGTACTAAGGAAGTCTGACTTCACACCAAATTATGGTTTAGTTGGAATAGTGGAGTAGAACACCTAATATTGCCAGCCTAGCTGGCACAAAACATTGTCTGGTGGAAGGTATTTTTTCAGTAAACTATAGACTAGAAAAGCTATAATAAAGATAGTCTTTTGCAGGGTTCAGAAAATTTTTTTCTTAAATTTGTAAAGTTCAAATCATTACAATTGACCATAAGATTTCAAAATTATATTGATGAGAAATTTGATCCTATTAAGTATAGAATAGATACTTTTTGTTTTTACTTATCTCTTATATTCAAGCATATATTAAAGGTTGGCCTTTTGTGAAGAAAAATTTGATGGTACAAAATCTAAGTTGTCAATCAAAATTGTAGCTAAGTGCATCATTGATCATGCCATGCCACATAGGTGTCAACAGTATAATAATTAGCAGAAACCTACTTATTTTTGCTGCTGGTACCAAGTGCAAAATTATGAATATTTAGATGAATTAAAACAGCAAAAAGGAAAAGCAACCTATAACAGAAAACAAAAATCACTTTTTGAAAAAATTGATGAATTCAAAATCAAATTAAAGAGTTTGGAAGATAATATATAAAATTGATGAATTTACATTAGAAGATCAAACAAGTGGTGCTTCAGAGAAGCGATGGTTATCACTCAGTATTAATAATAAATTAAAAGTCAAAGCTTTGGTGATAGAAAGTTAGCATTTTCTTTTAGCAATATGTTTAGGTAGGTATAAATAACCAAGAAATGTGAAATTTTATATTTTTAACTGATTGAAAGTAAATAGAAGAAAAATGTCGAATTACTAATTGAGGAAAGCAACCCAAATTGTCTAGTGGTCTGTGCACCTGAATGCAGATATAGAGGTACTGGGTTTGAATCCTGGTTTGGGTGTGGATGTACTTTATCCTGTCTTTGTCCTTTCCTTGTATGAATGGGTTGTAAATGGGTACCTATGGCATGAATGTACTCGGGAAGTTCTCACCAAAATATGCTTCAGTTGGAAAAGTGGAGCAGCACACCCAAAATAGGAAAATATTAATTTTTGCAATTTATTTCTATTAATAAATATAATTGAAAAAATTTTCCTTTACATATACATATTTAAGAACTATCTTTAAAATAAAAAAAAAATTATTTAGTATATGAATGCTTATGCATTCTGGAAATTTTTTTGATTGGAAATCTGTACAAATCTTGAATGAACCAATTAATGACATAGATGAATGTGATTATTCATATTCTAAAGAGATAAAAAGTGATATTTTTAGTGATTCTGATATTTATGTTTAATTAAAAACAGTTGCTAAATGCCAGTATTCCACTTCTTTTAAACTTGATTTTTGTTTTGTAAATGTGGCAAAATTAAATTTTCAACTTTCTTTATGATAGAAAACTTACTTTTACTGCTTCTCCAAAATTAGTTTCATTTCAAGTTGGTGAACTATAAAAATTCATAATTGAAAAAGTTTATAGTCACATCTGTTACAACAACTGCTCTGTTGTGTGGTAAGCATTTTCTTACCCTTATGAACTGAAAGAGTGGATAAGATGGAGATTATATGTAGGTTATTCACTATATAAAAATGTAGCAAATGTTTTATGCTTGCATGTCCTGGAATGAAAAGTTTCACATTTTTCAATGGTTTAAAATTTTACATACAATCATTATTAATGTTTTTATTGTAAATAGTCTGTCCTATTTTTTTAACTTGAAAGTTATTAATTTGTTTTGTAAACTAAAACTGCAGAAAATTTTGAATATGATTTTGGAAATTATATCCCAAACTGTTGTGTTTTTCATTTAAATCAAAAGCAAAATATTATTTTAGTTTTAATTTTTGACAACTTATTAAATCTAAAATTGTACCAAAAATTTAGAAATAAGAATTTAAATTATTTTTTTTAATTTGCCTTAAAGGTGTAAATTTTTGTCGTACAATTCCTTTCACTTTGTCCCCAGAGAGCCAAATGTTTCTCCACTACTAGCCACTTTCAAACATTTTTCTGTAATCTCATTCCAAGAAAAGTTTGTTTCCTACAGCATTTGTGCTATTATAATTCCTGTTTGATTGTTTCTCTTCTGTCTGTTTTTTCAAACATCTGTCTAAATGTTCGTCGCAGGTAATAAGCCTTAAAGTTTCTTATAACGCCTTGATCCATTGGTTGGATTAAAGCAGTTGTGTTAGGCGGCAAGAAAACCACTTCGACTGGAATACATGTTATTAAGTCAGATAAATTCATTGGGTGACTTGTAGGATTATCAATTAAAAGTATTGCTCTTGATTCAAGTTTTAAATTATTGATTCAATAGCACTTATGGGACAAATATATTCAGTAAACAAATTCTGGAAAACTTTCAGCTATCCATGATTTTTTATTAGATTCCCAAATTACAGGTGAAATTGATTTGGATATTCCTTTCACTGCTCTTGGGTTTTTGGAATAGTAAACAAATAGTGGTTTTAATTTGACATTTCTGTTTGCATTACCGCCTAGTAGAACTGTTAAGCGATCTTTTGTAGCTTTAAATCTTAATACACGTTTTTCTTCACAGCATAGAAATGTTCGTTTTGGCATTTTTTTCTAAAATAGGCATTTCCTTAACAATTCTGAAGGTTAGTTTCCTTGTTTAATTATTGTTTTTAATGTCACTAGAAAGCAGCTGCCGCTTTCATATCATCACTCTTACTGCTGCTTCTTAAATATGGAAATAATCTTCCTCTGTTATGTAGATTATTTTCATATTTAAATCTATTTAACCATCCTTGACTTGCAATGAAAGCTTCACTTGTGTCACTTGCCTCAACCTGACTGTAATTAAAAATTCTCCTTGCTTTTTCTTTTATAATAGATTGGCTTAATAACATATTACATTCAATTTCTTTGTCAATCCGTGTAGAAAGTCGTTTTCCCATTTCCTCTATAGTATTTTTTCTTGAACTGCTTGTTTTAGTTGAAAGCTTGTAGTTGCTGTTGGCCAGTGACAGTATTCTTTCTTTATTCTTAACAATGGTCCTTATTTTTGAAATTGCCAAACTCAATGCAGCACCAATGTGGTATTGACATTCAATTGTATTTAATCTCGTAATCATTTGCGATAAAGTAAGATTATCACCCCATGATAAAAATTAAAAATCATAATATTTGTCATTATATCAATCGTTATGTTATAAATTTACATTTACAATAACATTAACAAATGTTTGTATAACATAGCAGGAAAAAGAAAAACTGCTTCGGATATCGGGAACGTTGTGTGCAATTTCGGGGAATCCCCACAGTTCAAATGAAAGAGCGTAAAAACCAAAACAATGCTAAGCGAAATCTTACTGTATTTTGTAAATTATAGAATAATATTTTATATAAAGTGCATATAACTGTTGTATCAATATAAAATAAACTTAAAACGTCAAAGTGTAGCAATATTTTTGAAAATCCATATTTTCATAGATGGTTATGCAGAGATTGCTATAAAAATGTTAGTGCTGGAGTGTATTCAATATATTTTAGTTTAAGCTGCCCTGTGGGAAAATAGCAATAATTTCAAGGGTGAGCTTGCTGTTATAGCTCTTGCAATTGACAAATTAAGAAGCATCCATGATCAAAATATTGTTTTCCTTGTTGAGTCACAAGCTTCTCTTGATTATTAATCTAAATTATAATAATAATGCACTAGTCCACTCTTGCAGAATAAAACTGCATGAACTCACTGAAATCAAGGACCACGTTGGTCTTCAATGGATCCCGAGCCACAGCAATGTTTTTGGAAATGGACAGACAGACAGACTTGTGAAAGTTGGTTCCCTTCTGATCCAGTCAAATCCCCCCCTTTGCCTCTGCATGACATCAAAAGTGTAATCCTCAGATAAATAAAGGATGACAGAATTTCCCTTTATGTGGATGCGGCTCTGGACAGGCAGTAGAAAACTACTTGATGGGAACAATAAAATTCCTTGCTCCTTATCACGAGCTGTTGGTGCCGCTTGTTTTTGGGTGACAACTGGACATTACTGCCTGCCAAAGCATCTGCATCAACTAGTTTTAATGGACTCATAGGCCATTGTGCAGTCATGATGATATGGATGTCATTCACCTCAAGAACTGCTCTGAAGTTTTAAAGTTTGACCGAGACAATTCTTTTGAGTCTACTAAAGGACTTGACTCTTGTTTTTATTCTTGTTCATATTTTTACTGGGCTGCTCCTGGATTAATGGAAGGGGTGCCGAGGACGGGCATTGGGTAAAAAAATATTTTTGATTCAATTAATTTGTTAATAAAATGTTGAAAAACTGGATATTTATTAGAGGTCTTTTAATTATGTGGAGTGCTCAGATTTAATTGGTTGTTAACCATTTTGCATCATTCTATTCCATATTAAAGTATTTGTTTCAAAAAATAATCTTAAGCCTTCTGGAAGCAATTGAGTTAGAAAATTTTAATTTCTAAATTTTGAGCATCACATACATATTTATGTTAATGAAAGCAAAACCAGTTAAAAAATTTTTTTTACTTAAGGGATTATTTTTATGCTAAACTTAAATGATTTAACTCCTGATGATTATTAACTAAGTTTTAAACAACTATAGAACAATACTTTTTGTTATTTATGGCACTTAGACAAGACAAGTTCACCAGCCGTAATCTATGACATTAACTCAGAAGAGGGCATTTTTCATTTAACCAGAGCACACTGAAGGTGAAGTATGTCTTTGCTCTAAGTTTCCTCCAATAGATGGCACCAACAAAGGATCTGCTCCCTTAATTTTAATCTGAAGTGGGAGGAAATTTTCTCCAGACCATTACACCCATTGTAACTGCTCAACGATGGACCACACTTTCAATTCCACACATTTTATGAGCATGTACTCAGTGTGCCATTGATGTCGTTGGGAATCAAACCCAGCCCTTCTGGAAAAGAAATCTGATGCCTTAACCACTAGGCTACCACAACCCTATTTAAAACTTAATTCAAGTGTTTTTGAGATTTTTTTAAAGATTGCTATTATTTAGTCTCTCTTTAATGTTACATTGCTATCCTTTTTGTTTAGAGTATAGTTTATTCTGGCTTTCAATTCAGTAGTTAAGATTTCCATCCTGGGTTTGATTGATTAAGCTTAGAATCAGTTTTATATTAGGATGTGAGATTAGATTCTGCCTCAGGAGTAGCAGGCAGGGGAAGGGACAATTGAGATGCATGTAATATTAATTCAGAAAGTATTTTAAAGTTACAATAAAATCAGTTATATATATTGGCATCAAAATTGCATTACTTCATCTGGAAAAGACAATTTTTTAGTAAAATAAAGCACATACTATTAGTATTTGAAATGCCCAGACACTTGGAGTTAAAAGTGAAATCTGTCATTTTATAAAGCATCCAATTATGTCATTGTAATCTTGAAAATGCATGTGTCTGCAAGTTACTAAGAGGGCAAGCTAGAGTTGTGAGATACTTTGCCACCTTTAGTGGTATTTTACATTAGGATCACTATATTTAGTGGCCTAGATGTCATTAATGAGCAAAAATGACAACTTCAATTTGTTTAATATAGAAATCTTATCCTTCAGCACAAGAAAACTTTATACCACTAGGATCCTGCAGTCTCTTTTGAATGTTTTATTAGTCTTTCCAATCATACATTCTTTGAAGATATTTTTTTTAAATTACATATATATTTTCTATAAAAAAAGAAACTAATTTTTTCTGTGTTTAAGAGTTTATTTTCTAAAGTTAAACACTTTTATTCCCCCTTTTATTTTTTGAATACATTAATAAGCTCTTATTTATTATTGAAATGCATTTATTCACTTTTAAAATTTTCAAGTACTTTAGATCAAATATTTCTTTTCTCTGGTGATTTTTTTGGGAAAGATGGTGATTTAAGTAAATCATTATTTGTGTGCATTAATCTTAAGTGTAAATTAGAATTTATTTATGTATGTGTTGGGTGTACTCTTTCATGCTGTGTGTCAAAATAAAAATATAAAAAAAAGTTTTTGTTACCAAATTCAGTAAATTTATTTATATAGTCTTACTTGCCAAATTTTATGATTGAATTTGGAATAAACAAAATATCTTACATACAATGAATAATATTGAGTAAATAAAACAGTAATAATATTTTCAAATTTTGTTGAGCAGATTTTGTAGGTTATTCAGTCTATTTTCCCCATCCATCTTAAATTTCTTATTTCATCAGCAAGAATTTAATTTTTTTTTTTTAATATTGTCTTAAGCTTATGAAAAGGGCAATGAAATTTTTTCTAAATCATGTATTTTCAATAATATGTAACATATGTACAAATTACTGAAAAATTAAAGTTGTTTTGCAATGTCATTTCTGATTCCAAAGATTAGTTGTAAAAATGTTATTTAATTTATAGAATTGATAATAAAGAAATTAATACTGTATGATATAATATTAGATTTTATATTTGAAATTTTATAACCAATATATTAGAAATTTTCAATAGTATTTTTTAATAACAAGCTTTGAAGTTTCTCTGCCTGATATGGGGAAATAAATGTTTGTAATAAAGTAGGAAAAAAGAAATTGTGACTGATAAATTTGTTGAAATAAGGTTAGAATTCATTGAATCTTTAAGTTCAAGTGCCTTTGAGAATAATAATCAAAAAGGTAATACATACCAAATGGCTAGGCACAGTTTTTGAAATGTTCTGTAAATTCAGTTCTTAAGAATTCTCATAAAAATTCTAAATTCAGTGAATATTTAAATATTACTAAGTGTTTGTATTGATTTTTTTTATAAAAATATTAATTACTAGTTTGAATTTTTTAAAACTTAATTTAAAAATATACTGTTATAAGAGTACTATGTTTTATTTGTATATAGTTGTATGTAAGAATCTTGTAAATTTTTCAATATTGTTTTTCTTTCCCTAAACATTTTTTAACTAAAAAAGAATGGCATCTCCTTTTGC
This sequence comes from Latrodectus hesperus, assembly GCA_037975125.1. Lineage (NCBI taxonomy): Eukaryota > Metazoa > Arthropoda > Arachnida > Araneae > Theridiidae > Latrodectus > Latrodectus hesperus. The sequence goes on from CM075861.1 coordinate 28,122,568, forward strand.
TTAGTAATTTAATAAAACCTTACTTATGTTTCTATTTTGAGTTTTTGAAAATGCTGTGATATTAATTCTGGAGTCTGCAGAAATCAGGTTTGCTGCGTAACTAAAAGCTGATTAAAGATTTGGTATATATAAATTGTCTAATAAATAATCAAACAATAGTTGTCTAAACTTGGTAAAAAATTCAGTTAAATCAAACCATACTTTAATACAAAAATCATATTTTTTCCCCATTAATTTTATATGTTTAAATAAAAATTTTGTCAAACTGGAATTAATTTATAAGTAAAAAAATTCTTTTTTATATTAAGAATATTTCCTAAAAGATGTGATTGAGCAGCTTGTGTTTGGTTAAATGTTAATTTTCAGTTAAGTGTTTTTGTAAGGTTTGTTTTCTGTTCAGACAAGTCACTATTATACAAATTAAGTTATTTGAAGACTTTGATTAAATTCATGTTATTTGAAGTGCCTTTTTTGCCACATATATTAAGTATTTTTTATTCAGGGGTGAATTTGTGTTGTATGAAATTTTAAAAATTATGTTTTAAAACATAATTTTAAGGCTTAAAAATTTCTTTTTATTTGATAGACAAAAATAATTCAGTTTATTGAACCATTTGAGTCTAGTTTGATCAGAAATTTTAATTGGTCTTCAAAGTGAAATCTATTGATTGTGAATATTTAATCATATTTTAATTCTCAAAATTATTGAAGTCATTGAGGAATTGGCTTTGAATAAATTAGCTTTGTCCTTACTTAAAGCAAGGAAAATTTGCGCAACATGTCTTAACTCCTGGTGTGACTAAAATTATTAGAGCCCTGTGAGTAAATTGAATATTTTTTCAATAAATACTGATGGACCTACAGATAAAAATACATAAATAAGTTTTTAATAATGAGAATAAATCGAGTGCTTATCGCATTTAGTTTTTTAAAGAGAAAATTCATAAATCGTAGAAAAATATTTTAAAAGAAGGAAGAGTCATTTAATGTTTGTAAAGTGATAAACTATTTATTTGATATTCAACCAACAATGTGTAGAATATAAAATAGCGTAGAAAAACATTTCTGTGAGGGGGGATTTTTTTATAGTAGATGGGAATATGGTTCATGAATTTTGAGTTCTTTGAAGCTCTGCTTTGAGTTTCTAATGAATGATTGGTATAGTATTTGTTGAACTACAAAAAACAAAATTTCTTTTAAGCTACTTTGAACTGTCAAGCAAACTTATAATTTTTGAGACCAATTGAAAATAGATTGTGTACATTCTCTTTATGTGAAAGATTCATAAATTTGTTGGCAGTTTATGTTGACATCACATGAAGAAAGAATTAAGGATGCAATATTCTAATGCAATTAGTAAAAAGATTTCAAGGACTAAACAAGAAAATAAGTAATAAGGAAAAATAGTAATAATTATTTGACAATAAATTAATTTCCAATAAGGAAAATAAATTTATGCCTGTGTATTTTACTACGTTAATACATTTGTAAAGTTTTTCAGAGTGAAAATCCTTATTTTCTGTAATACATGTATAAGGTTATATTGAGATCTGTATAAGATTTTGTTAATTTTTTTGTGTAATTCCTAAGCAGTGTATGAATATTTACTGTTGTTACTTCATTTAATTTAAAGTTATCTCTTAAAATTCTTTAAGTTGTATGAATGTAAATTTATAAATTCTGGTACATCTCTTTATCAAATGCTGAAAATAGCTAGAGAAAATATATAGGATATTTTATGGATAAAATATCTGTTCATATTTCTCCAATTACCTATCAAAAATAAGTGCAGATATGAAAATAAATGTAAATGATTTGATAATAAAGTATAATAAATGTTTTATGTATTTTTTGCTTTAAATTCAAATTTGCATTAAAAAACATATACTAGCTTATCAGCATTTATGAATTTAGCTCAAATCTTATCTTTCATGATCTCTGAAGAAGAATCTGATAATATATTTGAAATAAGCAATACATAAAAGTTAAGCAATACATGAAATGGATAATGTTAACTGGAAATAAAACAATCAGAACTCATTTAAATTTCTAATCTCATATCTTTTAAATAATTCACAAAATATATATTTTTAACTCTTAGTGAAAACTGTTATGACTGCATTTTCAAAACCTTAGGTTTAAGATATCTTAGTGTTATGTATGATATTGTCAATGACAGAACAATATAAAATTTATTGTTTGTAATGTCAATTAAAAAACTTCGAGATTCCCCAGAACAGAAAATTCAGTTTTACTGTGGTTAAAGAAAATGCATTTGTTTTTCAATAACATTTCTTTAAGATTACAATCCCTCTAATTTGAAGTATTAATAAATTATCTGTCAATAGTAAAATTTTTGTTATAAAGCATGCTTGCTTGTATTCTGATTTTATTCATAGCTTTTCACTGCCAATTTCTATAATTTGTTGTATGAGTTTCCTGCAGATATATTAGCTTTTTTACTAGAAATTATCTTCGTGGCAAAGAATCGTATATTGTAAGTTAGACTATCAAGTATGATATATAACATTTCTAGAACAAAAAACAAACAAAAATTGCTATGGTACACCTGGCATGCTTTTCCAAAGCATGAGTTAAAGACGAAATACTTCTTCTTTACAGTTGTGTACTGTCATCTGCTAATAGAATGCTCATTTTCCAGTAACAGTTGACTTAAAAATTGATTTACCTTGGTCTGTTATAATTAAGTATTTCATTCTGAAGATGTGTGTGTGGTTTAACCTTTAGTATTAATACATATAAGATTGATTATAAAGTAATAGATTTTAATTTTTATTATTTATATGTGCAGTACCCTTTTCCCTGAATCATTAATTTTATTGCATTATGTAAAATTATGTATCAAATATTATAACATTATTCATGAATGATTTACTAAAATTTCGATTAAATTGTTTCATTCATTAAATGACCTTAAGGTAATGGATCTCTTTCATATAAAGGCAATAATGTGTGTGTTTTTCCTCTGTAAAAACTCTTTAGTTTTTAATAAATGTCTTTCTTATCTATTTTAAACTAAATTGAAAATTGAAGTGTGCTTTAGATTATTTTGAAATGTTTAGAGAATTAAATATTACCCAATTTCTCCATTCTCATTAATGATATTATTATTGTTTAATGATGCAACAATTACTTACCTTGGCAGAATATATGATTTTTAGGAATTTGTAAAACTTGTAACTTTAATAGAGAACTTTGCAATGTCTTCATGCACACATTTTTTCTTACTTTTCCATATTCATAAACATCAATAGGTTATCAAATTGACTTTAGCTACATGATCTTTATTAATCCATAATATTTTTTAATCAAATCGAAGTATTTTAGAAAGTCTTTTGATCTATGTAAATTCTTTGACCTTGGCCTACAGTGCATATTCATTTTTCTTGTTTTTCTTTATTCTTTTTTTATAATAAATTGTATATGTTATAAAATATTTGTATTGTATATTGAAATATTTATAATAGAGCCAATTTATATTTTTGTTCCTTTATATCTTCGTTTATATTTAAATGAAACAGTTAATAATGCATTAGCTTTATTATTGAAGCAAATTCAATGATGTCTCTTATCCATCTGGTTACATTGTACTCTATGATAAGAAAACAAATCCAGAGGCATCTTAAAGTGGATTTGTCAAACAACAACTGTTCATGCTCTGTAAGGCTTTTAGATCATGGGTTCAAGTCCTAGCTTTGGCATGGATGTTTATAGTGATTCATTAACTATTTTAACTGTAAGTCCCAATCTGATGTGCAAAAAGTGACCATTGAGCATCAAACCAAAACCTAAAGTGTAATGAAGTAAAATTGTTTCTTAAATACTTGTTACTTTATTTTTTAATAGTTTCTCTATTCAATTGATGTAAGAGACGTCAGTAATCTTACTCACGAGTGTGGCAAATAGGATTTTCTTTCCTGCTTGAAATAAATCAGTTACATTATCTTTTATGCTAAACAGAAATGTGACAGCTCATGTAACAAAACTTAGAAACCTCTCTTTTTGATGTGAACATTAAGATTGAGAGCTTCCATAATTCATAGAACTAATGTATAGTTATAGTTTATAAAATTTCTAATTCCAACACGTTGATAGTGAGGAGATAGGTATAGAAATAAATATGCTAAAAAAATTTTTTAAAACCAAAATGATCAATTTAAAAGTTTTTAGAAAATTTATAGAGTTGTAAAAGAGAATTATAGATGATAGGAAATTGGAATTAATTATTAATCTACTAATTTAAAACTAAATAGTAACTACATTACTAAAAATATTTTTTTAATTGTTTCTGTATTGAAAATAAAAGCCTCTTCTATGAAGAACTTTAAATATAAATAGATTATACTGCATGTATTGTTATTATAATTGTGCATTATATATATAAAAGTGGAAGGAGTAATGATTGCAGTTTTGTCCTTTGGGAGTAAATGCCAGTGTGGAAATGAAAGAAAAAATTGCTAGACATATTTGATAGTTTCAATGTATAAGAAAACAATTTCTGAAAATTATGTAAAAAGCTTTAAAATAAAAGAATTATCTTTTACTATCTTAATTTTATGATAGGTAATGGTGAAAGAGAGAGATCAGATTTGTATTAAATAAAGTATTCTGTTTGCACTTGGTCTGGTTTTATTTAAAATCAATTATGAAAATTTTGTTCTGGTAACTACTACACAATTAAAGATTCTGAGCAAAGTGATTGATTGGCTAGAATTTTAAAATATATTTCAACAGAAAAGTTAACTGTTAATATTTTCAAGTATTCTAATGAAGGAAACTCCTTTTTAACAGCATAATGAAATAATCTTCATAAGACACCATTGATAATCATTAATAATAGGGATACTTATTTTATTAAGAATTTCAAATAGGCTTTGGAATTAGTATAATATTCTTAAATTTCTAAAAATCTTTGTAAAATTAATGAGTTCTCACCATAGATAAATTTTTCTTTTGAATAATATCTAGTTTACTGAATATCTAGTCAGTTAATGTAATTCAACTAATTTGCAATAAAGATTAATAATATAGATATGTTTTACGCGTACAGTAGACGCTCGTTTTTATTAACACTTAACGATTTTACGAAGTAGTGGTAGATTCTTTACAAACGGTCTAAATTTTTGAAGTCTTACAGACTTGGTTCCATGCATTCTTTGTTTGCGTTTATTGCAATCTAATATTCATTTTAGAATTTGGATCGACGTTATTTTTGGAGAATCTATTCTTCAACATTAAATTTTAACCAATGTAATGGAATAAAATTAGTTTTGATGCTGAGAAATCGAAATTAAATAAAAATGTATTTATAAATTCTAGTGGGATTTATGTCAACATACTTTAAGCTATTAATAAACGCAAACCTAAAATATCAGTCACACCGGAAATGTTTTTTTTTTAACTACAATTTGTGGAATTTCACTCAACTTTGTATGTATTTTACTATAATAAATAGCTTCAAATAAAAATATCGTGAGATACTTTCGGTCATGAAATCACTTTATAAAATTGACATTCTATGCGTAATTCTTGTGTATGTATTGCTTGGAGTGATGTTCAGTAAATGATATCTAAAATCGAAATAAAATTTGTTTTTCAAAATTAGTTTTGAAACAGAAGAAATTGATAATATTTTAAACTGATTTTTGTTCGGTAAAATGAAAGTAAGAATTGTTTTTGATTACGAATTTTATGTTGCATGTTTTTTTATATATAATTTTTTTTAATTTCACCGTATTTCTAAAGAGCATTGTATTAAAAAATCGTTTAAAGGTCTAACAATTGTATATTTATTTTACGAAATTTCGATTTTAAGAGCTATTTTGTCGGTCCTGGTGTGTGCGTAAAAACGAGTATTGATTATTTCTATTTCTGCTGTTGGACTATTTATAATGTCTGAAAGTGCTCTTATCCTTCCACTTTATTCTTTTTGTTGCTTTTTTTTTCATAAATTCATTTCACAATAAATTAATAGAACTTGAAATTTATATATTTGATTTGATACCTGGATAATTTATGTTAAAACATTTACTTTTAGTCATCTAGACTTCATTTAGTTTTTTATTAAATTTTAATACTTTAAAAAAAACACACACACACACACACTTTTTTATTAAATCTTTTAAGTGCTATGTTTTCCAGCTTAATATTATAGATATTTCTGTTCTGTGTAAAGGTTTTGAGCGTCTAAAAAATTATTTCAAGAACTAAAAGATGTTATTTGTGTGTGTAGTTTTATACAGATCTGTGTTGTTTTAATGGGTTTTTATTTTAAAAGTAAATAGCAAATTATGTTTTCAAATAGCTGAAATGGACGCATAGATACATTAAAATAAAGATTGTTGATAAATAAAAAACAAGAAAAAATTGTTGGCCCATGCATAAATATTTACCAAACATAGTTTTATAAACTTAAATAATCTATAAGTCTTCTTTGAAATACAAAAATATTGTAAAACATATCAATAATGAGAAAAATATTTTAACTGTGAACTGTAAATTAATGCAATCCCATTAAATTGTATTTCATTTTTCACACTATTTGAAAATGTGGCTGAGAGAAAAAAAAAAACTTTATTATTTAAGCATACTGGGATGAAATTTGTTAGATAATGTTTTATTAATTTATCTCTTGAAGCAGTTTAAATTCTTTTTTGCTCCTTAAAATTAGCAGAATATCTGCATACATGTTTAAGCCAGCTCGGTTTTCTCTTTATTTCTTGAAATACAAGCTCCCCTTACCAAAATTTTAATTAGTTCCTTTGAATATAAATGTTACTAGATAACTTGCTGTTTGCTAAATAAAAAAGTAGTTTTTTTTCCTTTCATGCTTTTCATATTATAAGCTCACATATTTGATGGTATAAAGCTCTACTCAAGATGTATTAAATTTATTCCTTGGAGAGGAAAGGAATATATTAGGTTTGTATTTTATAAAAAATTTTTGAATTAGTTTCTCAATGTTTTGTTTCAAGTTACTTAATCTGTTAGAATTCAATGTTTAACCATACTTATAAGAAACTATAGCTACACTTTCTTTTATGCAGTAAAATTTTGTTTGTAACAATGTTGTGTAAACCTGCAAAAATATTGTTTTAAGAATTTATTGTTATAGAGTACTTTTTAATTCATCTTAGAAATTGTAGCTCTTGTGTATATCTTACTTTTATTGTTGTTGATTTGATAGATAACAGTGTAATTGTTGTTGATTTGATAGATAACAGTGTAAAAAAATTTGAATTACATATATGCAAAATTGCAAGAAATATTTTCATATTTAATGTATATTTTTGTATGTAAAAAGTTAGATGGAATATTTTTAAACAAATACAAACAAAAAGGACTTACAAAATATCAGGGTAGTTTTATACAAAAAAAAAAACTGTTTATTTAGTTAACTTATTTTTTTTTAAAGCAAATGTGGTTGAATTCATCTAAAGGAGTCAAACGTGAAATTTTTGTCTGGAGATAGTCTTGTGAAAACGGCTACCTTGGCAGAAATCTGACATTTCTTGTGCACTGTTCTGTGTTAACCAGCCAAGTCTTTATCTGAGTTTAAATATTCTTCTGTCTTGGATGCCATTCAGATTATTAGAAAAGTATTGGAAGTCAAATATAGAAGTAGGGAAACTAATTGACCATGATGAGAGCAGTTTTATTCTTTACCTTATTAACATGAAGCCGGCAATTATTAGGATTAGAAAATCCTTCTTGTAATGGCTTTTTATTCGCATTCTAAATAGATAACGTAGCGTTTTCGCCTTCATATATCACCGGTCGAAAATTCGAATGCGAATGAAAAGAATGCAGGCTTCAGTATTAAACAACTTTTTTACTAAAGAGAGTTTTCGAACATATGCCTCATTTGATTTGTTTTTAGTTAATCTATGTTGCAACTATATGCCTATAGAAGGCGCACTGCACGAGTATCTTTGTTTACAGAATAAGATTCTGCGCCTAACGATGTTGATGTTCTTTGTTCCATGTCTTGTCCCTTTCTTTGTCTTGTCCTGTTTAAGTATGTCCTATGTTTAATAAATAAATTAAAAACCTGCTCAAGGTAAGCTTATTTAGAATTTGATTTGTTATTAAGATGATTTGATAAACATGATTAGCAATAAGAGAGTTTATTAGAAAAATGTTACTATCTATACGTACGAATTCATTTCATAATACGAAACATTGTTTCGAAATGTGTTTAATGGTAGAACTTTTAAGTTTATATATATATATTCTGGACATATATCAAATGTGTTCTGTTTTTATTTGTTCTCTACATGCTACCTTAAAATAAAATGTGGCTTTTCAGCTCATAACTAGGCAGGATATGCGAAATCTAAATGAACACTTTTCTGTGGTAAAATTGAAACGAAGTGAGCTTGCACCAAGTCGAGCTTTAATTGAATTCAAGGAGACGGGTATATAATGATTCTGAGCGCATCAAGGTGAATACCTTCAGCTAATTAATAGAATAAATATTTTTTTAATTAGGCTATCAATTGTATATACTATTTAAAAAGTTTCTTTTTAGCGGAATTATAATAGTCTGTAATCGATTTAAATTTTAGTGCCTTAAAAAGTTCGTAGATATATAGTTTTTAGTTATCAATTATATGATTTAATGTTAGATTCCAAACTTGGTAAAAATGATATAGTTTAAATATTAGGTAATAAAATGCTTGGTGACTTTATGTATAGGATGTTCATAATTTGACATTCTGTATATTAAGTTTCTCAGCGACACTGTTGTACTCAAGTTTATAATTGTGATATTTTATTAAAATACTATGCATGAAATTATGTACTAAGACTACTGTGCTTTTTTATTTTAAGCACTGATTTATATTTTAAGCATTGATGAATTCTAATAATGTATATAGCATGTCAATACTTGTAATCATGTTTTTAGTTCATCGAAGACAAGCTTTGTACGTAATAGTGCTGGTGAAAATACATTGCTGTTCAAAAGTTAAGTTTTAAAAATTTTACATTAAACAGAAATATATAGTTCTTTTTTTTTAAAAAAACTGATGTTATATAATGTAATTTATCAAATCTCTGTTTAATGAAAAGCAGCTTTTTTTCTCCCGAAAGAGGAAAACAAATCGGAATTGAAGTGGAAAAATTTTTTGACGCTTAAATTTATGCATGAATTTTTTAAAATGACCTAAAACATACAGATAGATTGCAGTTAAAATGGCATAGCAGTTAGTGACGGCAAAGCCGTTTGAATGATTTGCATTGAAAAGCTGCAGGTAGGATTTAAGCTGAACAGTCAAAAGTGGAAATTCTTCATGCTACAAGTGTCGCGTATAATTGTATTTCGATTATGCTAAAAAGTTTAATCCATTGAGTTCTATCACAAAATACATTTGCCAATCACCCTATCTAATAGTCAGCGTGCCTGACTGCGGTTTGGGAGGTATAGGGCCGAGCTGGCAGCCGAATGGTTAGCGCTCTTGCCTTCGGTTCAACAGTTCGTGGGTTCGAATCCCACCTCGGGTATGGATGTTTGTAGTGGTTCGGAATCCACTTTAAACCGTAAGTCCCGGTCTAATTAGCCCGCGTGTGCAAAAAATGACCGTTGAGCGACAAACAAACCAAACCAAATCAAACCTTGGGAGGTATAGGGTTCGAATACCGGTTCGGGCATGGATGTTCATTCTCTGTTCTGTCTTTGTTTTTTCGTATATGAATTAAGTTGTGAATAGCCTACCCTATAAACGGGTACCTATGGCATGTGTGTACTGAGGAAGGCGGACTCCACACCAAATTACAGTTCAGTTGGAAAAGTGAAGCAACGCAACCTATGTTGCCAGCCTAGCTGGTACAAGACAACCATTAGGAGCATTAGACAAGAATGCACAAAAGACATCTTTGGATTGTAGCGTTGTGGCTTTAAATGCAAGGTGTTTTATAGATAGTATTGTTGGGCAACTGTCTCAAGATTTGTGCTGAGTCAAGAACAATGGTGTCGAGGTCGAATTGGTAGCTGAATGTGAAATCTCTCTGGTTTGTGGTTGAACAAATCATGGGGATCAATTCAGTTGAACAAATGATTTCACTTCGCGTCACCCGAAGTAAACATTGAACCTATGAATGTTTATAGTAATTTGGAATCCAATTTAAGCTATTTTGACCAATAATTGACCGTAGAGCGACAAACGAAACCAAATCATTATTTGGTTTTGTTTACCCAATGATCGAGACATGCCGTAAAAAGAGATTAGCGGAAAGTAGCCTTTACGACTATTTATCTCACGGAATTTGTGTCAAAAAAGTCTTTATTTTCTTTCACTCCCACCATCTGCTTTGGGAGGCTGGAAACATTCTTGGACAAATCAAAACTGCGGCCTTATCCTCTTTAATGACAAATGATACACCAGTTAATTCTTGAGTTTTAATCGAGTATTTAAGAGAAGTTGATAGCTTTGGTGGCACTGACATCCTCGTATGCGAATGGATTACTTTGGACGGTCTTACACAGTTCCATGTATCATCTATTCTCACAGTGACTATAAGATACCAATTCGTTTTTATGGACGAAAACACTTGATCATACAGTTTGGCACTTGATTATTCCGAAAAATTTAGTATGGTGTGGCCTGCGAGTTTCCAATTCTTAAATGTTATAAAAGCGTTTATAAAATGTTCTTAAAAGTGCCATGGCATATTGACAATTTCTTTCCAGGACAATTAAGGGTTTAAAATTGGCGCTTTTTTGAGGAATGGAGATTTCTCCAACAGACATTGATCAATTAATAGTGTGGAAGCTCGTTGTGCCGCTTTGGTGTCGTGGGTGTAGAGTAAAGAATAATTTTCGTGGCTCTGTGAAGATCAATTTTCTTCTTCTTTTTTTGATATTGAACTCACAGTGTAAGACTTGACTGATGCTTGTCAAAATTAAAGATTTAATAGTTGGGAAAGCAGAATTCTATGAAATTTTAAATTTTACCATTAACTTTATCTTGTATTTTAATTTTTCATTGTAATAAGCTTAATTGTTTAGTATCTCCTTCATTTTATGTAACACTACTGGCCACCCAAATTGCAACACCAAGAAAGACAAGATATTATCCCAACAAAATTTATTTCGTAGATTACATGTGGATCAAGTATGAAATGATTAAATTTATAGACTGCTATAACGTGTGGTTTCTGCCAAAATCAGTAGCCAGAATAGCCGCCATTGTTGATTACCGCTGCCACACGCTTCAGCATTGATTCAAGGAGACTTTGGATGTGTTCTTGAGGTACAGCAGACCAAGCAGCTTCTACATGTTGTCAAAGTTGATCAGGTGTGGCAGCTGGGGATGTAATCTGGGTCAATCGTTGAGCAACCATGGAACACATGTTTTCTATTAGCGAAAGATCCGGAGGACGAGATGGCCAGGGAAGCAATTCAATTTGGCAACTGACGAAGAACCCTTGGACAATGCGTGCCACGTGTGGCCGCGCGTTATCCTGTTGAGATATGACTGTGGGCAAGTGCTGAAGGAAGGAACTACAATTGGCTCCAACACCTCGGTGATGTAACGCTGGCTGTTTAAAGTATCGGCAATGCGTACTGCAAGAGTGCGAGAGTGATTTCCAATACCGCCCCATACCATAAAACCCGATGCAGGACCATTGTGGCGGTGCATAACGCAACTGCTCAGCATTCACTTTCCACGGTGTCTCCAGACTAGAATGCGACCACCGTGGTGTTGCAGATAGAAGCTAGACTCGTCAGTAAAGAAAATTTTATACCTCCCTCCACATCCTTCTTTCATCGCACCATTGGCAGAGGAGACGTCTGTAGTTCTGCGTTAAGGGTAGACGAAGTAATGGACGTCTTGCGACAGACCAATCTGCTTGAAACGGCGTCGAATGGTACACGTAGACACTGGATGATGCGTTACATACTGAATGTGCTGTGTTATGGCTCATGATGTGGCTGAGCGATCTGTCACTGCCCTGCGTACAATTTGTCTGACATCACGTGAAGTGGTGCACTGAGGTGGATACGATCGAACATGCGCGTCGGTTCGTCGGTACCCTCCCGCATCCAACGATCACATACCAGCATCACAATTGTTTGGTTTCGTTCAACACGACTACCGATTTTTCTGAAAGGTATAATCTGCAATCCTGGTAGGCCACTATCCTTTCTCTGTCGAACTCGGATACTTGATCCAAAAATGATTGCTGTTTTCTACAAGGCATAATTGATTTTTTAAAAACAGGAAAAAAATACAATTGCCGAACTTAAATCGTCGAATTCTCCAAGCCTTTAATAGCGCTTTGAAGCGAATGTACAGAGCTATGGATTGTGATGTGGCTGAGGGATACATCACTGCCATGCGCACAATTTGCCTGTCATCACATGAAGCAGTGGACTGAGGTGGAGGCTATCGTACACGTCGGTCCGTCGCACCCTCCTGCATCCAATGGTCACACATCCGCATTACAGTTGTTTGGTTTCGTCTGACACAGTCTTTCCCAAAGTAGGCAATAACGCCCCCTTGTGGGCGTTTGAGACCTAGAGGGGGCGTTAAGGGGCCCAGAAAAAATGGGGGGCGTTGACGTGGGTTAGAGGGAGATGGTAGATTTGTAATTTGATTTACTTTATATTTTAAATTTCACTAGAATTAAAACCTACCTACTAACAAAAACGAATACTTAGTTTATATTTCTACCCTGTATGATGGTATAAAAACTTTAAATACTTAACATAGATTTCGTAGGATAGCCCGCATGCCGTATGCGCGTACGTTGTAAAATGACGAAAAGCATACAGCTGTAAATGCATGAATCGCTAAATGTGGCAATCGTTCCAGGGGATAAGATTAACTGCGGTAGCCGGTGCACTTATGATGTTGTGCTCCGTAGACGTACTGTCCATTTTCGTTTGGAGAAACCTTCAGCGCTTTTACGCATGCGTCAGGTCTGCTTCGAGTTCATCAAAATAGGGTTGAGACAAAAGAGAAGTGTTTACTTAAAGTGCGTGCTTACGTGCTTCTGAAAAACCGGTCTGAGGAAAAAATCCATCTCAACGTATCGCCCCTTTTCAGAATAGAATCGTCGACAGATGGCGATTTTGCAATACGAAAACGGACTGTACTTGGTAGCAATCGGCTGGTTCATCGATTTAAGCGTCGAAAGCGATTAACGAGTTTGTGCGTGTTTGTCTTATTCCTGTCGGTGCTTGCTGTATTTAAATCCTATATAAAAGCTCGTAATTTTTCTTATATTTTCATTAGTGGTTTCGCGCGCCATCTTTAAATGAGTATTTAAGTTCAACACTTTATTTACATATTTTTGAAAAAAAAAAAAAAAAAAAAAAAGCCATGTCGCAAGCAAAAAAGAAGAAACGGCAATACAGTGCAGAATATATTAAATATGGATTCTTAGAAAATTCGGCAAACTCATCTTTGCCTTTGTGCCTTCTTTGTTCAAAAACATTTTCAAATGAAGCGATGAAGCCTTCAAGGCTTCAAGATCATTTAAATAAAATGCATCCAGATAAAAAAGACAAAAATGTAGCCAATTATTAAGATCTGGAAAAGAAGCATAATGCTCAGCCAAGTGTATCGAAACTTTTTTCGATGGCTGCTTAGCAAGACGATGACGGACTTCGAACTTCATACAATATCTCTCTGTTAATTGCTCAAACAGGTAAAGCACACACCATCGGAGAAACATTAATTTTGCCGGCAATAAAAGAAGCTATAACCACTGTGCTCCATTAACCGGCGGAAAATATAATTCGAAAAATTCCTTTGAGCAATAAATCTGTGCAAAGACGAATTGATGAAATGGCTGAAAACATTAAAGAGTCATTGTGCAATCATTTGAAGACTAGTCAATTTTCAATTCAGTTGGATGAGTCCACTTTACCAACTAATGAAGCATTGTTGTTGCCTTACGTGAGGTTCATGAAAGAGGAGAAAATATGTCAAGAACTTTTATTTGCTAGAAATTTAGAGACAGACACAAAAAGAGAAACCATATTTAAAACACTGGAAAAGTTTTGTGATGAAAAGGGAATTCCCTTGAAGAATATTATATCAGCTGCTACAGATGGTGCTCTAGATATGACAGGGTGTCAAAAAGGCTTTATGTCGTACTTAAAAGACAAAATTCCTGATGTGATTGCTGTACATTGCGTTATACATCGACAGCATTTGTTGCTAGAAATTTAAGTGAACGACTGTTTCAATCATTGCAACATATCATCAGAGCAGTTAGTAAAATCCGAAACAACTCTTTTAATGACAGATTATTTAATCAGCTTTGTGTTGCTAATAATGAAGATTTTAACAGATTGATCTTTCACACAGAAGTGCATTGGCTATCAAAAAGAAATTGTCTGACTCGTTTTTACAATCTGTTTGACTCTGTCATAGAGTTCTTGGAAAACAAAGACACAGCGGAACAAGTTCAGTATCCCCATACACTTGGCGGCGCGGCGAATTTTTTTCTCGCCAAGTCGCCAAGCTAGGCGCGCATTTCTTAAAACGGGAAATTTCCCTAAGTTCGATCGAAAAATGAGCATTTCAGAAAATTTAAAAAGGGAAATAAATATAAATAACGGACTTACTTGATATGAAGTTAAGCTGACATGCTGATTGGTATATTTATTTCGACATTTTATTCGTTTGTCACCAGTGTCACATTTCAGTAAAAATAATTATCTAATTTTACAAAAATTTAAAAAAAAGCATGCAAAAATTTATTTTTCAAATATAAACATTTTTTAAAATTTAAAAAAAACATGAATAAAATAATTTTTAAATATATACACATTTTAAGTAGATAAAAATGAAACACGAATACAATAAAAAAATACATGTAAACAAAAGAATTTAAATAAAATAATTACACCTTCTCCAAATCAAATTTCCGTTAAAAAATTAATATTTGCGAATCCTAAATTAATTAATTATTTGGAATCCTGGGCAAAAATCCATCATTATTATCTTTAATTTTAGCTAATAGAATTTGTTGATATTTTTCGACAACATTTTTAACATGAGACATTTTTAATTAAAACAATAAATAACGTAATTAAGACAATAAAAAGATGATAATAAATTAAGAAAACGAAATAAGGAAAAAAGAATATTTAAAGATTTTAAATATATAAAATAAAATATATTATTTAATAAAAATATGTATATTAAAATTAAACCAAATAAAAGTAAATAATATAAAAGAAATAGTAAAAAAATTAGCGATGGAAAATTAACGATGTTTGGACATTGGCGACAACGAAACACAACAGCGGGAAATCCACTGATTCCAGCAGCAAAAGTAAACGAAATTAAAATGACTAGCAATTAAAACGTAGAACAATTAGCAAAAAAAGTTCTGGAAAGTTCTCGAAGTGAAACTAAAAAAGCTATTGCCACTAAAAAAAAGCACATATATAACGTAAAAATTATTTAAAACACGAGAAAAACGGAATCTGGCATCGAAAAAATAAAAATAGTAACAAAAACTAAATTTGGCAACACTACATTAAAAACAAAAGCTGAAATCGGCAACACTACAACGTAAACAACGGTTACCAGATTTGGTGAGAAATCAGTGTATGGGGATACTGAACTTGTTCCGACACAGAATTGGGCGAAAACCTCATCACATCAAAGAATGATATCGCATACCTGACAAACCTTTATACATAGTTTAATGATATGAATCTCCAACTTCAAGGTGATGACTTGAACTTAATAAAAACAAAAAATATCGTCGCTGCTTCCGTAGCCAAGCTGCTCTTACACAAGAAAAATATCGGCAGATGTGAGTTCAATAATTTTCTCAATTCATCAGTATCTTGCAACAACGACGACTTGCTCGTCTACTGCCAACATTTGGAAAATCTTCACAGTGATTTCAGTGAAAGATTCCAGGACACTTTGAAATTGGAAACACCAAACTGGGTGTTAGATACTTTTTCAAATGTCAACATAGCAATATCACCCCAGTTGGAAGAAGAACTTATAGAACTGACAACGAACGAGGAAATAAAAATCAAATTTAAAAATGGCTAACAACAATTTTGGCTACAAAAGTCAATTCCGCAGTTGTACCCTGGATTGTGGTCGATCGCTCAACAATTTTTGATATCATTCCCATCGTCATATTTGAGTGAACGTGGATTTAGCGCTGTGACAACGCTGCTTACTAAAAAGAGAAATCATTTGCAAGTTACCAAACGCGGCGACTTGCGACTGTTTTTGAGTAAAATCGAACCTGATATCAACAAACCTGTTAAAAATCATCAAATTCATCCATCTCATTAGATTAGTTTAAAAACTAAAATTTATTACCTACCTATAATGTTTCTTTTAATTTGATTAAAATCTATTATTATTAATATTATAAAGTTGCGTTTTAATTGTTCTTACTGGGTAAAATTTTTTAGTTTAGAATGTAATTTTAAACACCAGAACCAACTAATATAGCACACTATAACTAAATTAATTAAAGTAATGAAATTGAGGTTTTTAAGTTTTAGGAATGTATAAAAAAATGGGGGAGGAGCGACGAAAAATAGTTTATTTTCAAAGGGGGCGGTAGAAGAAATAAGTTTGAGAAACACTGGTCTAACAGGACTACCTATTTCCCTGAGATAATCCACAATCTCGGTAGACTACCATAATTTCCTCTCTCGAACTGGGATACTAGAGCAAAAAATAATCGCCGTTTTTGACGAGGCATATAATTGATCGTTTTTTTTTTTAACCACAAGAAAAAATTAGTTGCCGAAGAAATTGTCGAAATCTCCAAGCCCTAACCAGTGCTTTGAAGTGGCGCAACAGACGCGCGTGACGTGCTTCTGCGCTGAAATTCTAATTATTTGCATATCTCACTAATGCATGTTGTAAATTTCTTGTTATTGGTTGTTGGTTGGTTGGTAGATATTTCTGAGACTTTTAGCTGCTCCGGCTTTTGTCTCTATTATTCTAGTAAGATCTTTATTCAAAATCTGTTGATGCTTAAGAGGAGTTTAATAAACGTTTTTAGTTTTTTCGAGTTAGATGTGACGATTTTGATCAACTGTTTGTAGTTTGTTATTTTCTCTTGTATTTTTAAATTATGCAAGAATTGTTTGCGGTCCTGTTTATGTCTGGGGCAATATAAGATTATATGTTCAGCATTATCAACCGCATAGCATGAACTGCATCTGTCTGAATCTGCCAGACCGAAACGGTAAAGCAGAGAAGGAGTCAATAGCATTCCAGCCAGGCTTCTGGCAAGCAATACATCCTCTTTGCGTGAATTGAGAGATCTCCCCATCGAGTTCCACTCCGGGATGTCTCCAATCCTCAGGTAATATTTACTGTTTTCGAATATTTTGTCTTGAGATTTTTCAATGTTGCTTTTGATGTATGAGTAAAAATCTTCTATGGTAATCCACTCAATATCTACATCATCTTTTGTGACCATTTTGGCTAGTTTATCAGCTTTTTCATTTATTATAATATCTTTGTGGGCTGGAACCCAAATAATTTGGAGCTCTTTGAAGAATTTTGAGGCCTGCCATATCTTGTGTTTTAATCTTAATATTATGCTTGCTGATTTTTGGTTACATTCCTTCAGTGCGATAAGGACAGATTTACTATCTGTGTATATTATATTTCTTCTTTCGTAAATGATTAATTCATCTATAGCTTGACAGATCGCCATTGCTTCAGCAGAAAAGACCGAATTTATATTATTAACTCTGTATCCAAATGATCCTTTTTCTGACCATCCAGCAATAGAGGTTATATCTTCTTTTTAGATGCATCTGTGGCTATTCTGTTAGGTTGATCTATTAGGCTATTGTCAAAATCATTAAAAAATTGAATAATTTCTTGATTGGTTAGATATTTATCTTGGAAATCGTATTTGTCGATTTGGATGGAGAAATTGGTTAGAGAGTGAATTTGTGGATACTTATATTGGATAAAGTGGGGAATTTTAATGTTTTCTTCCTCTATTGTTTTCACTAGGGGTATGTGATATTTCTTTTCCACGGAATTGCAGCTGTTTTGGATGATATTTTTGAGAGGTGATAGTTGTTCCAATGAGATATGTTTTAGCCAAAATCTGCTTGACATTTTCCTAAATTCAGATTCTATTGTGCCAATATTTGCAATCTTTCGTAGGAGAATATTAGGAGTGAATCTTGGTAACCCTAATGCAATTCTTAGTGCCGACGTTTGTATTGTTTCTAAAGGTTTTGTAACTGAATGGTTTGTAAAGCTAAAAATATTGCTAGTGTGGTGTAGAATGCTGCAGATAGATGATTTTGCTAACTGGATTAGATGATGCGATCTTGCTCCATAATTTTTGTTAGAGAGTATTTTTAAAATATTTATTCTTCTAGATGCTTTATTTTTAAGGTATGTTACGAACGGCCGGAAGTTTCCATTTTTTGTAAATATAATTCCTAAGAATTTTAGGCTGTCTTTCCATTCAATTTTTTCATTGTTACACTGTATTGACCAGTCAGGATTTTCCCTACGCCCGGACAAGTTTACTGCTGAACACTTTTGATAAGCTATTTGTAGTTTCCAGTAATTACTCCATTTTTCTATGTTATACAAAGTTTCTTGCAATTTTTTCTTAATTATTTCCAATTTTTCACCTGTACAGTAAATTAGTATGTCATCTGCGTATATTATATGTTTAACTCCTTGGGGGATAGTTTCATGGAAGTCTGACATGAAAATTGTAAATAAAATGGGGGATAACACACTTCCCTGTGGAACTCCTTTTGTTGACTGAACTGGTTTTGAACATGTATTTCTCCATCTTATTTTTATCCTTCTATCTTGTAGAAAGTTGTGAATCCATTTGGCGGTTTTTCCTGTTATTCCCAACTGTAGGCATTTGTATATTAATCCGTCAATGTACACTGAATCATATGCAGATTTTATATCCAGTGATATTGCAATAATGAATTTCTTTTGGGCTTTTGCCTGATGCAGATCATAATGAAAAAGTTGTATTGCAGTTTGACTGTCTCGGAAAGGTATGAACCCTAGATGGCGTTCTTCTATCTTCTGATTGGAAATTAGGAAATTTGTGATTCTATAGGACAGCATTCTTTCGAATATTTTAGCAGGAACAGAGGTTAGAGATATAGGTCTGTATGAATTTAATGTGGATTGTGGTTTGTTTGGTTTTGGGATTGGTACTATAATAGAAGATTTCCAGCTGTCAGGAATAGAGCATTGATCAAATATATCATTAAATATTTGAAGTATCTGGCGTGTGCTTACTTCATTTAGTGATTTAAATACTTTTGCAGAAATTTTGTCTTCTCCTGGTGTGGATATTCTAGTTTTCTTAATGGCTAATTTGAGCTCATTGATTGTAAATTTTTTATTTATATTCATATTCTCTGATCCAGAGTAGTCGATTGGTATTGGCTCATGGTATATTTTGTCATTGAAGTGTATTGCAAAAGCTTCACTTTGGGATTTTGGTGAATGTAGTTCTTGGTTGTTAACATTTATTAGGAGGTTAGAATTTTGGATATCTCTGTATCGGCGATTCATTGAATTAAATATACGGAAAAGTAGGTACGGGTCTTGCTGCTTCTTGCAGACATCATCCCAATATTTAGTTTTAGACGATTTTATGATATATTTTAATTTTGCAGAAAATTTTTTGTACAAAATCCAGTTCTTGGTTTTTAAGGTATTTCTGGCTTTCTTTAGGTACACTTTTTTTAGAAATGAAAATTTACTACATAAATTATTCCACCATGGAGGGTACTGCTTTTCAGGTATTTTTTGCTCATGGCTGTTGTCTTCTATGGCTTTAACTGTAATATTATGGAAACTGTCATATGAACTGTTAGTTTCACTACACAACTCTTCGTTTATTTGGTTGATGATATCTTTCCATCTGCGTGTCCTATACACTCTTGGAGTTTGATCTAAGGTAAGAACGTCAATGACTATAGGGAAATGATCACTAAAACATGAATCTTCTTCTATTGTGATTTGACATTGTGGAAATAAGTTAGAAGTACAAATTGATAGATCTATATTTGAACCTTTTCCTGCAGGAGAAATATGTGTCGGAGTAGATGAATTCAGAATGCAGAGATTATGTTCGTTGATCCAGTCGGCCAATATTTGTCCCTGATGAGTGCTAGTTTCCCCGCCCCATAGGTCATGTTTGATATTGAAGTCTCCTAAAATTAGGCATTTTTGTGTTATATATTTTTGTATATCTTGATATTCTCTGTATTCAATTTTTCCTTTGGGTGAATATATGTTCAATATGTTAATAGTGTCGTTCCGATTAATGATTTTCACGATCAATATTTCTGTTCCACTGCTGCTGTATATGTTCTTATAAATTACTTTTGATGATGTTGATTCTGTCACTGCAATCACTAGGCCGCCACCGTTTCTATTTTCTCTGTCTTTTCTGTAGATGATTTTTTTCTTTAGGTTAAATAAGTCTTTTGGTCTAAGGAAAGTTTCCTGTATCACTAATACATCTGCGGAAATGAAAGGTTCTAACTTAAAAATGTCTATTTTGTTGGTAACGCTCCTCGCATTCCACTGCACAATTTTCATTTTGAAAATGTATTAACTAAAGATTTATGGCACTTATATAGTACGGATATAAGAATTATTTATTTGAAATCCTTTCAAATATGAAATTATAATTAAATGGGTTAAGTCGGTAACTGTAATTATCCAACAGAGAAATCTGAGAGATCTATCTCTCTCTCTGTTTCGCATTGCTGACAGTCCATTTGATTTGACTTTGAAGCTTTGGGATTTTTTATTATCTTTGATTTTTTCTTCCTTTCTCTTTCAGGAGAGATTGGTGTGGTCAACTTTGAAATTTTTTCATTAATTTTAGTAAAGACTGTTTCATTGATTTTATCCACAGTAGAGTCTAAAGATTTTTTAAACATGTTACAAATTTTAGTTAGTTGTTGTTCTATGATTTTTTCAATTGAGGTTATCAGCTTAAGGGCCAATTTATCAAAGATCCCTTGCATCGATTCTACGTCTGGACTGGCTATAGGCATGGAAGTTTTCTTTGCATATAAGGTATTTTTGTTTGCGAATCGCCTTCTAGCTTCGCTTAGTGTTAAATTATTTTCTGCTTTAAATTTGAGAATTTCTTTTTCTTTTGTCCTTGTTGGGCATTCATTATAATCGGCTCTATGTAAACCTGTACAATTTGAGCATCTCATCTGATTTAAGCATATTTCTCCGTGTTTTTTTCTCCGCAGTGCACGCACAATACTTCGTAAGGGCATTTGTTAGAGTTATGAGTGAATTTGAAACACTTACCACATTGTCGAGGTCTGTCTATGAATAGCTCCACTCTATGGTTAGTGAAGAACAGTTTTATTTCTTTTGGTATCTTTATTCCCAGAATAGATACCAGAACTGGAGACTCTTCACGGTTTTTCTTATTGAATCTTCTTAATTCTAAAATTGGGATTTCGTTTTCAGCGCTCAGCTCCTCTGCAATCTCTTTAAGTGAAGTTTCAGTTGGAATATTAAATAGCAGAAACCTGGTAGAGATGCTTTCCCATAGGATTTGGTAGTGTACCGGGATCCCTTGTAAATCTTTGATGTTTAATATTTCTGTAGCTGTTTCCATGTCTTGCGTTGTCATTAGTAATCGACCGTCTCTTGTTATTATCTTGTTAGAGATCTTTTTGAAATTTTTTATCTTCATTATCAGTTCATTTTTCAATTCCCGAGGTTTATTTTTAGGAATTGACCTTCCATTGTTGGCTTTTAAGAATATGTTGAATGTGTTTACTCCATTTTCTTTTGCAGCTAAAAGACAGTTCATGTCGTTTTCTGTGGTCCTAAGGAAGTTTGTTCCGTAATTGCTTTCTCCTGCCATGTTTAAATCCATGTTTAGATCTTCATTTTGTTGAATATCCAATACTTGAATTTTAGAGGAAGCCAGACTTATGGCTTCTGTATTCAGTATATGCTGCTATTCCGAAAAGGCAATAAGTCTTCGCTCAACTTGAGCTGAAGAGGAAATAAATTTTTTTTTTTTTTTTTTTTATATATGAAATTAAATTATAGCTTATAGTTCTAATGATAAACTTATCCAAAAATAAATCGAGTTAATTGGTTTCCAATCAGCCGGCAGTTGTTCAATGAAGAGCTAGCTGCTTCTCGTTTCGGGAACCGCCTCCAGACCAAAACCTCTATCAATTTCTTGTTATTTGCATGCTTCCTTCAGGGTGTTGCATTTACGGTGACCCCAACAATGTAATTTATTTTTATAAAGTTCATCCCATTTCTTTAATTTTTTTTTCAAAAAATTATGCTTATACAGTGAAATGTTCTTAAAACTTTTTATTTAATACTGTTACAAATTTATAAACATCATTTGTATTTATATTATTATATCTCAGACAGATCTGAAATACTTAAATATTGAGCAAAAACTGCTATTTAGATGTATTCTACGTTGAAAATAGCATTTCTAATGATTTGGCGAGATTCTTTGCGAGAAATTGATATTTTTGGAAAAACCTATCACGGAAGCCATAGGACCACAATATTAAGTGAGATAGCCTAGGACCTTCCAGAAATTTGGCGAAACTCTTAGATTTTCACGCCAAGTCAGGTGTAAATACTATCTTCCGTCATAGAAGAATGATTAAAGACGACCAGTCTCGAATGCTAGTATAGAATCTGTAGTCTCTATCTAAGGTATTAAAGACTTCTTTGATTGGAAGCTCTTTTTTGTTGCATAAGCTGAATTGGAGTTGGGAAATCGTGATTTCTACAATTGGAATTTCTGATTTCTTGTTGAGTTTACAACGGAAAAGAATTGTGATATTTAAGAGATTGTTTTATGGATTCCCAACCAGCACAAAACCCAAAGTGTGGTTCAATACTAAAGTAATTGGGTGATTTGAGACAACTAATAGCAACTCATTAGTTTTATTTCCAAAATTTTTCTTGACATAACAAAAATAAATTTGTCATTCATAACTTTTTTTTTTATAAATTATTAAAACAGCAATCATTTTGTAATAAACGACTTGAAATATATTCTCACTTTCGTTTTACAGATGTACTTCTTTAAAACTATCGTTGATATTGAGAAAATTGCTAATAATATTACATAGTATGTATCTAATATTACGCACAAAGATAGACTTGATTTAAAATCAAGGAAGTTATAAAATTATTTTTTACATAAAAATTAATGGAAACATGTTTATTATAATTATGGATAACATAAAAGAAAAAATAATTAAAAAAGTTTCTCTTGAGTTTTAATTATTATAGTGAAAAAAAAACATCGTACGATTTCTGCTTTATTATTATTCATTATATTAAATTATATAGTATGAACTTTTGTACCCATATAAATTTCTAAGGAATAGTTTAAATTAAAAATGAATATGCATCTAAATATTATTATTTGGAAACAATATTAAATAGCAAGTATTCACTTTATTTTTGAACGAAATTAATCAAATATGTTGTTACTTATCTCAGTTGTCTAGCTAGGCTAGACGATCTCCATAAAACCAAAAATATCTAAAATGTCTAAAAAATGTGATGGGTCCCGAAGGACATCGTCTTTTTTAAAATTTAGGCAGGTTAAGATATGTCCAGGGGAGGCCATATTGACGGAACACCAAGGACAGCTTGGAAATGTCCTTTGCTGCGGCTGAAAGGTGATTCCTCTCGTGTGCCCACTCAGATAGCGGGAAAAGGCAGTTTGATAAGATCTTGGTCTAAGATTGAAGATCGGGTTACCACGGTAAGTGGATTCTCATTTTTAGTGACAGTCAAGCCGCTTTAAACGCGTTCAATTCTTTCGAAATCAAATCTAAAATCATTTTGGAATGCAGAAACCTACTTACAGAACTGGCAACTAGAAACAAGGTGATCCTTGTATGGATGCCAGGGCACAAAGATATCGAAGGTAACGGAAGGGCTGCTGAACTTACTAAACAAGGATCATCTTTTGTTCCCATCGGTGCAGAACCTTTTTGTGGGATCAATTTGAAGACCGCAAAAACCAATGTTCTTAGATGGGAAAAACGGAAGAGGTATGAAGCTTGGCTCAATACTCCTGGTCAAACCCAAGCTAAAAGTATGATCTGTGGGTCATCAGTGAGGATTGCCTCTGAAATTCTAAGATGCTCCAGGCAGAAGATACGTTTAATCGTAGGCTTCATAACTGGGCACTACTATTTCAGAAAACACCTCCATAAAATGGGACTGTTTCAGCAAGACCCTATCTGCAGGAAATGTCATACGCAAGAGGAAACGGCCAAGCATATCATTTACGAATGCGAGGCCCTTGCCCCCTCCCTAGATTAACTTCTTTAGGCATCATCCATATTGGAGAGTTACACCTAGACTCCATTAAAGGGTTATCGGACTTTAGTAATAAAGTGTGTGACCCGAGCAACTTGAACCAGGAAACATTGGGTTTGGAGTTAATAGTACAAAATGCTGATAAAAGCCGGTGTGCCCAATGACATACAAACCCATTTCTAAGAAGAAGAAGATTGAAAGGTCTCACCCGGTCTTTTGGCGAAGTACTATGGATGGTTGGGAGGAATTTTCATAAGCTTATTGAATTTATAATCACATATTAAATATAAATTTGAATACAAGGAATAACACAAATAAAACACATTAAAAATCCCAAAATAGAGACGAGACGAAAACAGGACAGGTGAATACAGAACATAAAAGCAAACGAGGTGATCGGAATAATTTCCTTAAAAGTTCTCTGGCTTGCAAATAAAGCGATGAATCATAGCTGCAACGTAATGCATTACAACGGTGGAGGTGGGTCCTATTCATGGGGTCTGCCAAGTTGCTGAGTGGTCAGTCGGGTGAATTTAAGATGCCAATGCGGTGCAAGTGAGTTATAGATATTAAGTGTCTCAGTTTTCATTGCAAAAATTTATTTAAAAAAATTCCAGCGTATGATACTTTTTTGTAATAATTTTAAATTAAATTCACGATATTTATATTGTAAAATTTTAAAATTTATTTTTAATTTTTTATTAATTATAAAATTATTAATTATTAATTTTAATAATTTTTATTATAATAATTTTATTATAAATATATATATATAATAATTAATTAATAATTAAATAAAATAAAAAATAATTATTAATTAATAATAATAATAATAAATAAAAAGTAATTAATTACTAATAATTTTTAATATTTTTTTATAAATTCCATACAATAGTCAATAAGCCTTTGATTCCTTGTAAAATCAATAAGTATTAACATGAATTAGAGTTGTTTCAGGACGATGACATTCTGAAACATTAAGACAGCGATAATACCTTTGCTTTTTATGTTTTTGATTTTAATATTGCAAAAAATAAGCATTTACCGGGTTTTTCTTTAAATATGTCAATCCCAAATTATATAGAGAATTATTTTATATCACTTTAATTATTTTTTTTAATTTTCTGGAAATTAAAAACATGAAAACAATTAAAACTGCAAATTATATTAATTATTATACAGAAGAAACTTTATTGTAAATTATTTAATTCAATTTTATATAGTAATAAATATATAAATTTAAATTTATTTATTTATTCCGTTAAAGAAACAATAAAAATAAAATATTTTTTAAATTCAAGATTTCAAATTTTTCTTCCACAATATAATTTTACAAAAAGTAAATGGTTGGTTTTGTAAAATCTAATTCCAATAATTTAAGTCTAATAATTCTAATATTTTAGCATGGTTGGTTTTCTAATATTCTATCATATAAATAGCTATTTTACTGCAAGAAATTCAAATATAAATATGAATTCCTTTATTTAAAATTATATTCGAATGTGTATATAATTTTAATAATTTTTAATATGTTTGGCACACATTATATTTTTCCTCATAAACGGAGTAAAATTATAACTTTTATGTACATTTAATGCAATGTAAAAATAAGAATGTGACACTTCGTTTATGTTTTGGTTATAAATATAATTATAAAAATGTATTTTTCATTCCAATTTTAGTGTAACACAAAAAATAAGTCTACTAGGTATATAATTTCATTTTTTTAAATTTACTCATTTAAAGTATTAGTATTATGACATGTTACTATAATTAAATAAAAAATGATTACTAAATGCAACATTTAAAACATTTTTAAAATCACTAACAATTAATAGAGGAAAGAATATATATAAAATAAGTTTATAAGTAATTGTTTAAATTGAATATTTTTTTTTATAAAATTATATATTTCTTAAAATCAAAGAGAGAGAGAGAGAGAGAGAGAGGAGTGTAACACACATATCGAAATTTATACAGGAAAGAAATATTTCAATCAGGACAAGCATTTTTTTTCTGAATATAAATATTTTTTCTCACATTTTTATAAGCTATTTGTATTTAAGAAATTGACTAAAATTTACCTTTCATCAAAGTTGGAAAATATCAATTATTAAACATCAGCGCAAATGAAATGATCTTAAATTTTAAATTAAAACAAATATGCGTTTGTTATATCTGAAAATTCTTTCGTATTTTCTAAATGTAGAGGCGAAATTCCAGACGAAATAAAATTGGGATAGATAGAATTATATATATATATATATATAATAAGAGTATTGTCTTTAGTCGTGATATAAAAATTGTAATTGACGCTTAAATAGCCGTATAGTTATCCTAACCTCGCATAAATGTTTATAAAAATCACTGGATGAAACAATAGTCACTTTTTAGTGTTTAAAAAATTTCTTTATTAGTAAATATTCTCATTAAAGAATTACATATTAACAAAATGTCGCCCAACTTGTCTAGTGGTCAAGTGCCTGACTGCGGATAGGGATGTCCTAGTTTTGAATCCCGGTTCGGGCATGGATGTACTTTTTCTCTATATTTATCCTGTCTTTGTCCTTTCATTGTATGAATGAGGTGTGAATGGTTGCCTACCCTATAAACGGGTCCCTATGGCATGTGTGTACTGAAGAAGTCGGACTCCACACCAAAATAGGGTTCAGTTGGAAAAGTGGAGCAGCGCACCCCATGTTGCCAGTCTGGCTGGCACAAGACAGCAAAAGCATATAAACACAATAAAAACCTGGAATGTGGGTAAGAAATGTGTAAAGCCGGTGTTGGTTTGATGCACATTTCGATTGCAGGGACGCATTTAAAAATGTGTTCTTTTTCCCTTAAATACTCCGAAATATTGAGTTCATTTAAAATATATTCTTGATAAATAATCATTTTTCAAATTATCTTAGTGCTTTATTTATATTATGTGCCGTGTTAGCTTTGCATTCAGTGCCGGAATTGTAATGCATTTTTAAATATATTTTTTTTCAATAGCGGGCACTAGAGGGTTGAACTGAACCCTACGCCACAACAAGGCCATAGACTGCTACTCATTAGTCGTTACCCAGCGGACACCTGTGAGCCAAGTCACGGAGGCGAGTAGCGTTTCCCGCGCCATACCACCACAAACCCGTTTATAGGGCGGGCCACATTCATACAACATCACAGAAGAAAGGACAGAGAAACACAGAGAGAACAGAGAAAGAAGGTAACATTCATACCCGAACCGGGATTCGAATCCGGGACCAACAGCTCAGGAGTCAGGAACGCTAACCACTCAGCCAATCGGTCGGCACATTTTTAAATATAGATGTATTTAAAGTGAAGTATATGAATAATTATAGAGCAAGACATAATTTTTATATTTATTCAAATTAAATTGAAAAGTTTATAAATAAATTCTTAACTGACAAGTTTTTATTCAAAGTAAAGGATTTATGACTACAAATCCCTCGGTAAATATTTGTATGATCTGCCATCTTTTATTACATAAGTTTTTTGTTTTTATATATTATTTGGAGGTACCTTTATTAATATTACTTATAAACGTTACACGAATAGAACAATAAATATGCTGAGCAATCACGAAGCATTGTTCTGTTTAAGTGTTTTGATATCAATTTTATCGATCTTAGTTTAAGATATGAAGATACTCAAGGGCACGATTCTTTTTCTAATGTTCTATTTTTTTTTCAGTTGACGTTTTCTTTTAGCAAAATTATCAAAACATATTCGAAATTCTGAATTTTTTTCTTGAAGTCGTGAAAAATGTAAGTACAATTTAGCTTCTTTGATACCTATCTTTCTTAAAAAATATTTTCTATTAAATTTTAAAAACTCGATAATATAGAATATAAATATTATTGTACTACTAATATTACATTTAAATATTATAGTATTATTTTCGTCAGTCATTTAAATATTATCGTATATCTTATAATATTGTAATTGAAAATGAAGAGAATAATGTCTTCCAATCTGTACTTATATACGAACAGTAGAAGCTTGATTTTAGGAAATTTTAAAATAAGAACACTTACAATTATATGAACTTTTAAATTAAGGAACACTGACAATTTATGAACTCTTAAATTAAGAAATTTATGAACTTTTAAATTAAGAAATATTGACAATTTTACGAACTAGTGACTGGTCTATAATGTAATCCCATAAATGCAAGGTTACTTTTGTTGTTGTTGTTACTTATGACACTTGGACAAGCCAAGCTCGCTATGCCGTTGGCAGTGCGAATTAAGTCAAAAGGGTGCGTCTTTCGTTTGGAACAGAGCACCACGAAGGTGAAAGTGCGTCATTGCTCTAATTAAGGTGCCTCGTAATTTTGAACCAAGGTCAGGTGACGAGGCCACACCTGAGCTGGCACCCTCCTCTCCACATCCACGCCACACCAGCGGAAGGACTTTGGACGTCACAGATTAACGTAGACACGTCCCCAACCTACGGAGTTCCAGCAACCCAGTGAAGGAGTACACCGTGGTCACCCTCCCAACCACTGCCTGCGGCAAATGATGCTTCACTTTGCTGAGCTTACGGGAAGCGGCATGAAGCTACTGAGCCACTGGAGCTCAAGGTTACTTTTAATTCCCATTTATGAACGAAAATTTTAAATATTCTCTTTTTTGCGAACTTTTTTTCATGCAAATTTCGTTTGCCTGTAGAGAAACTTGGATTCATCTTTTTACTGTAGAATCGTAATTGCTTTGAATTGTGGCTGTTTATTACTGATTTTTTTGAAGATCCATGGCCTGGTGGTCTTGGTCTAACCTGCACTTAATCATGAAGAATAAGTTAACAACTCGCAATCCATTTTCCTCTAAATGTATCGGTATAGATTTTTTCTGTTAATGTGGTAAGTTTGCCTTGAAAGCTAGATTTCTTCTCGTTAATTCCCAACGCCTTCTTGTACTAAATCCCATGTGCAAGGTCTGTTTTGTTTGGAAGTTCTTCTTAGAATTGGGTTTGTATGTCATTGGGCACCTCTGCTTTTATCAGCATTTTGTACTATTAACTCCAAACCCAATGTTTCCTAGTTCCAGTTGCTCGGGTCACACACTTTATTACTAAAGTCCGATAACCCTTTAATGGAGTCTAGGTGTAACTCTCTAATATGGATGATGCCTAAAGAAGTTAATCTAGGGAGGGGCAAGGGCCTCGCATTCGTAAATGATATGCTTGGCCGTTTCCTCTTGCGTATGACATTTCCTGCAGATAGGGTCTTGCTGAAACAGTCCCATTTTATGGATTTGTTTTCTGAAATAGTAGTGCCCAGTTATGAAGCCTACGATTAAACGTATCTTCTGCCTAGAGGATCTTAGAATTTCAGAGGCAATCCTCCCTGATGATCCACCGATCATACTTTTAGCGTGAGTTTGACCAGGAGTGATTAGCCAAGCTTCATACATCTTTCGTTTTTCCCATCTAAGAACATTGGTTTTTGCGGTCTTCAAATTGATCCCACAAAAAGGTTCTGTTGTTTGGAAGTTAATATATAGTTAATTTTCAAACAAAACTTATATACTACTGCCGAAATCAAGATCGCTAAAAAGAAACGGCAATTTAGCTGTCAAATTTATATATTGATCTTTATTTAACTTCCGAAAATAATTTTGTATTTTTTAACATATTTTATGCGTGTGACACATCACTCTTTCTCCTCTTTCCGAGAGCGCCCCTAGCGGAGAGAAGGAGAGACAGTTAGTTAGGCTTTTGATTTTGAACTCTTCAGATGTGTTTTTATCATCCTTTTAGTTTTGTGTTTCTGCTTTGTTATTGTGTGTTACAAATAGTTGAAGAAACAATCCAACATTATCTCTCCCAGACACACACACAAGATACCGCCCCCACCACTCCCTCAGAGGTCTACAATTACATACACAAACTTAATATACATAAAGCACCAGACATTGATAAAATTTCTAACACTATGATTAAAACAAATGCCTCTCAAAACCATATTCAGATTAACTAACCTAATCAATGCCATACTGAAACATGCATATTTCCCCACATTCTGGAAAACAGCATCAGTGATACCCATCCTAAAACCAAAACTTGATCATAAAATCCCAACCAACTTTAGGCCAATCAGCCTTTTGCCTACTCTTAGTAAAATCACAGAAGCAATAATACTGAAAAGAATTGACACATATCTAGAAGATAACAACACTATCATTCCACAACTGCACGGATTTAGAAGTAAGCATTCCACCACTATCCAGCTTTTAAGAGTAGGCGAAATCATCACACGAAATTTCGTTATCAAACGCATTACTACTGGTGCTGTATCACTAGTCATAGCCAAGGCATTTGATAGAGTTTGGATTAAGGGTCTCCCTGACCTATTAATTAAACTAATACTTTCGTACCTGACAGGTCGCAGATTTAGAGTGGCTATTAAACAAACTTACTCAACAAATAAAGTAATAAAAGCAGGTGTTCCCCAGGGATCTAAACTGGCGTCAAAAGACTGGACTTCCGTCTTATGACGCAAATCTCCCCATTAATAGTATTTAATTATCTACTAACAACTTGTAAAAGCGCGCCAAAATGGATTAAATTCAAATGTGGGCCAACAGCCAATCACAGACCAGGAAACTAACAATTTTTCATAATTTTCAATATCTCTTCTTACTAACATTAATCACGCGCACTTGTGTGAAAATCTATATTTCAATAATTCATAAACTTCTCTATTTAATGTAACTTAAAATTTCTCTCTTTAGAAATAAATATTAAATTTTTACTCTTCTGCAAAAACAGCCCCAGAGAGTAACTCTGCTAAGAAAAATCCAAACTCCGCCCCCAATGAAAAAAATTGAACCAATAATAGAGGCAGACAGAAAACAACTATAGCTACACTACAGACCAGCTATAAACGAGGGTGAGGTCGTTCGACCCTAGGAACCTCAACAAACCGGCAAGGCCAGCCGAAATTGTGGTTAATGTGTGTAACTTAGCTTTGAATAGTTAAATTATTGTTACACTAAAGGCTGTTTTGACTAAATCCACAACCACCTGACACATGTGATAAATACTATTTATTTAATATGGGAATATGTGTGACACACTCTGTAAAAAGGTGTTTAACATCCAAGCAATTCACATTTTTGAATTATTCATTATTACCGTAATTCCATTTGGCACAGGTACCGTATAATCCATGATTCCAAATTCTGAATTTTTTTGGCGATGAAGAAATGTTGCCAAGATGACGTTTCGTGACGTGCGCGATGACGTAAATACTAGGGTTACCAAAATAGAATTTTCTGCATAATTCTTATAGGTCTCCATATGTATGACGTAACAAAAACAAGGTTGCCAGATACATAAGAAAATCCGCAAAAAAAAAAAAAAATCGCCAATCCCAGAATTTGGCGCATGGATTATACGGCACCTGTGCCTTCCATTTAGCTTATGCTTTCAAAAAATGAAAATTTTTTGTACTTGAAATTTTGCGTGCTTTTTAATTACTAATATAAATTTCTTTTTAAATATACCTGAAGTTTACTAACAAAAGTGGCTAATCAGAGAAAATAATTTAAAAAAATTCCAATTTCGTGTATTTCAATCAGTATATGCTTTCACAATTAATAACAAATAGATAAAATAAATAAATATAAAAAAACATTCCAGTTTTGTTACATATTATTTGAAATAACATTGAATTGCACAAATTCGTTCAATAAATTAAATGCCTAAAAAATAGAATAGTTAAATAAAAAACATTTCCATATCAATTTTTATTATGTATATATATAGTTGTTTTTACGAAAAGCACACACATATGTATAATGTAACTATTTATTTACATATTTTTTTGTACTTTTTTAGTACATCATTGTATAAAAAAAGTATAGAGCGTTGATTTGAACGACTTTATTTTTATCTGGTAAAACAAACTTATACGCAAAAGATGAAATTAAAAGTATTTCCTCAAAAATTTACGTTTCATATAAAAGTTATTATTAATTAGGCAAGTGTAGCCATAATACATACAAGACTTGAATGCAAAAATACCATTACACAGCGGTTCATAATATCTCGCGTGTGAGCGTTGCGTTTTTCTTAAAAACAAACAATATATAGTTTATAAGCATTGAATTGATTTTTATATCTAAGCACTTGATTTTCATAATTGACTTAAGAAAAATATTTCTCATATTTTTATTAATTAATTACATGTAAATATACATATTTGAAATTCCAGAATGGCATCAAATTTTCAGCAGATTCCAATTTTTTCGCTAAAAATGTCGTTTGAGAAAGAAAATTTCCTGTTTGCGTTTATAAAAAATGGCATAAGGAACTGAGATAAATGATATTAAGATTATGGAATTTAGTGGTATAAATTTGTTAATTCGAGTATAACCTCAAAGTTTAAAAAAAGAGAACCTTATTGTATTCTTGAAAGTGCGTTAAAAAAGAAAACGTTTCAGTAAAGTATGTTTGAAACATATTTAGAACAAATCCCAAAATAATTTCGAGCGATAAAATATTCGGGAGAAAAAAAATGCTTGTTCCCTTGTTCTAAAAAAATGTCTTCTGGACAAACTGCAAGTTGTTGTTGTGTGCCAGCCAGACTGGCAATATGGGGTGCGCTGCTCCAATTTTCCAACTGAACCATATTTTGGTGTGGAGTTCGATTTCCTCAGTACACACATGCCATAAGAACCCGTTTATAGGGTAGGAAATCATTTACAACACATTCATACCAGGAAAGGACAAAGAGAGGATAGATAGAGAGAAAGTACATCCAAGCCCGAACCGGGATTCGAACCCAGCACCTCCCTATCCGCAGTCAGACACGCTGACCACTAGACATGTTATGCGGCACAAACTGCAAGTAAATATCAAAAATATTTTTAAACCAACTGCTTTTAAGAGTTTTTAATAATGGTGATTTAATCTAATACTTAAAAATCAATGGGAAATAACGGTTAATAAATAATAATGAATAAAAACGTCATTAATTCTTACGATGCGAGGACATGATTAATTAAATGTATATTTATTAGAAAAGTTTATTTATTTTTCACCAAAAAATATAGCAATCTTCAAATAAAGCGGATCTGATAGCTTTAACCATTACTGGGATGACTTATTACGAGAAAAAGACATCGGTTGGAATAGTGGTTTTAAGGGCTCTGTTATGTTTAGGGATGGAGAAGTAAAAAAACTGATTTAGTATTATTCTAAGCAAATGAACTTTAAAATGTATATAAAAATAGTATTACAACACCAGCTAATCACATAGAATAGTAACTGTTATCATGTGGGAGATATAAACTTCTAGCATTTATAATACGTGGAAGGAATTAGAAGTAAATTACTTCTAAGACTTGCCAAAAGTTAATGAAACTTGCAAACAAGATGGCATAATATCTACAAAGTAACAATGCATCAGATTATTAATTACTTCTAAAATGACCTTCAAATATTAGACAGCTTTAATATCCTTATAATTGTGAACCATAATACTTTATGCTTGCTTGCTTCATTTGCGTACAATTTTATTTAATAGATTTTTTGTTCATTTATTAAATTCCAACAATAGATAGCAGGGCATTAATTTAGTTAATATTGGAACTTAAATGTTTGACTTACTTTACCTTTTACAGATAAACGTTCTAAACTTCTTACATTCTCTTTAATTTTTATTAAATTTCAGGAATATTTTTAATGCGATTAAAAATATTTCTGAAATTTTTTACGTCTTTAGAGTTTTCTAATGGGCTTGTTTTTGGAGAAGGTTTTCAGTGTGTAGATTTACTACAATTTTTTGTATTACCAAATCATTGTTTCAATAAACTAATTGCGAAATCATATTGTTCTGTGGTAAGTTCTAATTCATCAATCACATTAAATGTCGAATCTCCCCCCCAAAAGAAAGATCTAAGATAAATGAATTTATCAATTTTGCATAAGTTTACATTTCATGTGGACTGAAGAATAAAATCCAAAAATTCAGCTCATCTGATATCTCTCCACAGTATTTTAGAACAGTTAATTTTGGAAATTTTAAGGGTTTGAATGTGATTCTCAGCGGATTTGTTATGATAAATATTATTTTTTGAATGAAATTATTGGAATTAGTTTCTGCATTTAAATGTTTAATTAACTTTAAAGTGCGAAGTCTCGTTCTAGTAATTTTTTCTTCATATTCTTCGATACTCGCAGTTTTTCCTTAGTTTCATTAATCTTAATGAAACTTTCAATTTGTGAAACAATTAATTATAATCCATCTCAAATTTCTGATATAGAACTTCAGGAGATTCATCTAATGTTTCAACACTAATATCGAATTTCTTACTGTCAGTTTCTATTTTAGCAATATAGTTCGTAACAGAAGTTTTTAAAAATATTCGCTTTCGTTATTATTTATTTAATTCTTTTTCAGCCATTATATTAGAAAGAGTCAATGTAAATTATTCTTATATATAAATATCAATCTTAATATTAATCATCAATTAACTTATTAAATTCTGTTTTATTAGTTTCGATTTTCTAGTATGCAAGACATTCGTCATTTCATAAATGTAAATAACAGTCAATTTTTAAGAATCAATAAAACTCATCTACGCGGCAGTCCCTGTTCAGGCAGTAAGTGTCAGTTTTATCGTTAAAAATAGCAAAAACAATTTTATAACGGAAGTTAAATTTTACTTACCTTTTAATCCAAGAAACTCCACGATCTTTTGATGAATCCATTAATAATCTATAAATCCTTTCAATTTTCAATAGAAATTAGAGCCTTGCATTGAGACTTAGCACTTTTATTTCAAGATTTATTTTAAAACAAACACATATAGTTATATAACATAAACAACACACTACATCAAAAACAAAGAAAACATAATATTATATTTTATTTTATAACATAATATCAGTATCAACTGAGGTTTCTTCGGCAGTGTCGCTACTGTAGCATAACAAGTGGGAGGACGTGTCACAACCAGTACGTGAAATGTGTATGCAAAAACCAGAGGCTTAGCATTTATCTTTTATTCCAAAATAATGAGTTAGTTTCGTTATACCCGGACAAACCAGAAAAATTAATCGTTCCAATCGGTAGCCCATTAAAAGTAAAAATAATTTTTTTTCAAATCTTTTAAATTTTAAATATTTTTGAACTTTATAACTCTATAATTAATTATTCGAGATATTTCAATCCCCTTTTTTTACATTCCCTCAAAAATTTAATTTCGGAAAAAATATATTACTTAACACACTGATTTCATTAACCTAAGAAATTTTCTTATTATTTTTATGTTTTCCATATATCCAATAAAAAAAAGCACTCATGTAAGATGATAAATCCTATTTGTCAAATTAACTCCGCTTTTAAATGAGTAAAACCTTCTATTGGAAATATTTGCATATTTTTCAAATGAATTTTCTGAAAATCAAATACAATATATACATCACGTAGAATAAAAAAACAAGTTTAAATTTATGTTGTGATTTTTTTTTTTACTTAAGATTTTATTGTGCTTATTAGGAGGTAGCAATATACTCCTATATACATACTTTATATTTTTTTGTATAATGTCATAAAAATTCTACGACATCAAAATTGTACTCTTCTTGATGACTTATGATATACAAAATCAGATGGGACCAAAGACTGAAATTGAACATATATTGCAGATGGATTTTGCGAAGAGGGACTTCGCCAATATTCCTATAGTATGGAAACCAAAGGAAAATTCAGGGAAGAAAATAAAAGAACTCACGAAATATATTGAGGATAAGTATCACAAGAAATTTAGTAAGTAGTCTTTTAATTAGAAATATATTTCAACGCTTGTTTACTTATAAATTTAAAAATTTATTTATTTCAACGATAGAGTTCAGTGTAGAATCGGGTACCCTTTGGTTTGGCGATACATTGGCGAAATACTTTGTAGGGACGTAAGAAAATGGAAATTCGACTATTAAAAAACAAAACATTTATTATGACATTACTCATGATTAAAACATTTACAAAAGAAAATACTTAATTATAAACAAGGTTAAATATTATTAGTACGGTACAAATAATAAACAAAGTTATTTATTTATGAACCAAATGGTTCGCCTTCCATTCTTCATGTCTCTCTTCTATTAGATCTATTTCTATCTATTTTCTTATTGGATATTGAATATTTTGTAAGTTCGCTATATTGGACAGTAACGCCATCTCTTGTCAATAGAATTAATACAGATCTGTTAAAACTTCCCTTCCTTTGACCCCGAAGATGTCTTAACCAAGGATTAGCACGAGAAGTCTTCCTGAAATGGTTTGGCTCATGAACATGAGGAGAGTTTTACCGAAGTCGTGTTGTCAAGGTAAACTGTAACCGTACTTGGTATATTTTGGCGAGGATTCGTATTTAATACAAACCTAAAGGGGTTGTCTGAAAAGGGGTGTGATCAATGACGTTACCTAGTAGGGCGGGAGTAATTTTTTCAATGGTAACATATTAACTGAATTTAGGATTGAAAACAGAAATTATGGGCAATGTAAAAAGTAAGTAGGGCATTCATTTAATTAATATATGATTTCATTCACATTAATTATATGATTTCATTCACATTTATATCAAAACAGTTTCTGATCCACATTTCGGACATTTAGGAGCAACATCAATATTCTTAGGAAAAATACCTAAATCTTGCATTAACTGCTTAACTTTGTCTTCAATTCCAACAACTAGATATAAAGGTAGAAACGACAAAATCTTGAGTAAATGATGCATTTTTAAAGTAAGAAAATCACCCTATAAAATTATCAGAAAAATCCTAATATAATTAAGAACGAAATATCTGAGAACAAGAAAAAACTTTGCAAAATACGTCCAATCACATTTTATAATGATGTCCTCAGGCACCAATGGCACCGCCTACAATCCACAGTGCGATAATCACCTATCCAGTTAGCTAGGTGACCATGCTGTGACTAAAATCGCTTAGATTTGGCGAAGAAGGCAATAAAATGTGCTATTTGGTGGAGCAAACACGAATACCATAATATCCCCAACATGACCTACGGCAGGAGCGGGATATTTAGGTCTGTTTTCTTTTGCTGACCTCTTCTGCGCAAAGTTTTACTTCCCTGAAAGGGAGTCAATGCCGAAGTGTAGTATATCCCTATTGGTGTCTTTGGAGAATCCGTGTTTGGCACAGAATACGATACAGGGGATTTTTAAGTAACGATGATAAATGGTCCATCACGGTGAGGCGAAACTTTTTTGTAACACCAGCACTTTTATAGCTAGAGTTTGGTTTTCTAATCAAAACTAAATCTCCTGATTTATATGTAGGAGTTGGTCTCCTTCTCTGGTCCACCTTGGTGATGGCATTCAAAAAATTTTCTGTAATCAACACAGAATCTGTAAGCACCATTTGGCTTAGAGATGAGCACAGCAGGTGCTGCGTACGGAGATTCGCAGGGATCAATAATTCCTTCAGTTAAGAGTCTATAAATTTCATTTTGCATGATTTCTTTTCTTGCTCAAGACACATGATACGGAGAAAGAGAAACCGGGGAATGGTTCTGCGTATCAAGGTTCCATATCTGGACTGAAGATAGTTTCATACTGAGACAAGAGCTCATTTAATTTAATTCTTTGTTCAGCAGTCAGATGAATATCTTCACGCAAATGATGAGGATGATATTTTAATTTCTTTTCCCGGGCGGGAGTCAAATGGCATGCTTCTTCTTTAACAGCATTACCTTTTTCTTTCACGGTTATCAGTGCAACCGTTTGGGAAGCATTTGTTTGTAGCAACCCACAAAGAGCTGGCATCGGCTTTTCCAAAGAAAAGTGTCGTTTGGGCTGATCATTGAAGAACCAAGTCTTCCGTTTCAAATTTAGTACAGCCCCACAGCTGAGTTTAGAATGTCTGTTCCCAACTGTTGTTCTTTTTTGCTTCAGGTATGGCAACAAGGTTCAAAGGTAACGTACGGCCTTTGAATCTTGCAAGACGAATCTTTACCTGAGTTGTATGAACTTGAATTGTAGGAAAAAAATCTGTATACAAGAAAATACCAACTATATTACCAGAAATGCAAAGTAATTTTTTTAATATACACCTTAAGTAAGAATTATATATATATATATATATATATAAAAGTAAAATATATTAAGATTTGAAATCATAAATCTATAATCCTTTCCACACAATTTTTAATTTCATTGACTTCTCTCTAAGTAAAGGGATTTAATTTACTAAAGAAGATATATTTCATAGATGATTATTGGGATCTTCATCGGTGGTCATGTGAAAACATCTCAGAATTCTGGGCTGCTATGTGGGATTATTGTGGAGTAATCTACTCGAAGAAATATGATCAGGTATTTTCACATATTTTTGATCAAAAATATTATTTGTCACATTTCAGCTTAATTATTTTATAAAGTTCTAATCAAATGCTTTCCAAATTTATATTTAATGGATTAATTTTTATAGATCTATTAATCTGAAAGTATATTGATCTTTTATTTTACAATATGCAATTATATTAACTTTATATTCTACAATATAAAGTTATGCTTCTGTATTTGAGAGCCATTGTCATCAGCAACGCAATGTCCGAATTACTAATTTTTGCCTTTAAAACGCAAACAGAATTCTATTACTGTGGTAAGAAAGCTATAGTGGTGGAATCTTATTTGGACACAACCCATCGCGAAGGATGAAATATAGAGCCAAATCAGTTGATTACAACGCCAAATTGGATTCTTTAATACAATGAATTAAAATGCCTATTCATTGGTTGCTAATAGGACATTTTTCGAACTGTACTTTTATTGGTTGTGATTTTATGACATCTACTGCGTGACATTTTTAAAAATAATCTGCAGACGAAATTTTTTCCCTTCAAAACTATATTAAAACGATATTCTTGGTGATAAAAAAAAATTAAATTTGAAGAAAATTGAGTAATTTTTTTTTGGAAATTTCAATAAAAAATAATTGTATTTTATATTTATGAGCAAAATATTCTAAACTTTATTAGTGAGAATTAAGAGGTCTAAGAAATATTTTTAATTTTATTTAAATTTTTAAAAACGAAAACGATGTTTAGGCTTTAAGTTATCGCTTAGTTTTGTTGTTGTTACTAATGGCACTTGGACAAGCCAAGCTCGCTGTGCGCCTTGGCTATGCGAATTTAAGTTGATTGGGAGCGTATTTCGTTTTTAATCAGAGCACCATGAAGGTGAAAGTACGACTTTGCTCTACACACATGCCATAGGTACCCGTTTATAGTTTAGGCAACCATTCACACATCATTCATACAAGGAAAAGACAAAGACAGGATAGATAGAGAGAGAAAGTACATCCATGCCCGAACCGGGATTCGAACCCAGGAGCTCCTTATCCGCAGTCAGGCACGCTGACCACTAGACAAGTTGGGCGGCTCGTTTGGTTTTAAAATATAAAAACACTTGTGTTCTTTTTAAAAATATTTCTTTATTATCTGTTGTTGAGAAAAAGGAAATAATGTTAGTACTTTTATTATTTAAATTAATTCTAAATTATAAAAAAGTTGAAAAATTTTAAGATTTTTGTATTTGTGACTTTGAAGTAAGCGTAATAGAAAATAAAAATAATTAATTTTCAAAACTGAATTTAGAAACGTTATTCTCGTTATTCATTTAGTTTTACTGCCCTGTTGTTGACCTTTTCCAGGGAGCATTACGAGAAATTTTTTTTAATATGAATGGGCCACTGCCCTGTTAAATAAAAACTAAGATAGTGCAAAAATTCGATGTTATTCACATTATTGAGATAACTATATTACATGATTAATTAAAACGAAATATTTAAAAAATCGTAATTTTTTTTTACTTATATAAACGGCATTGTTTTTTCATATTTTATTTCTTTTTATTTTATAGTATTCCTCATTAATTCCATAAATTAATTTTTTTAGCATTTAGCATTGATGTGACGCGCTGTAAAAATAAAAATTCGAAATCATGATATTTGAAACCATATAAAATCTTCTAAATATGTAAATAATATGAAATATTCGAAGTTACAGAACTCAAAATCCAAAATTAATTGTGTTTGAAATCGCATAAAAATGCAAATAAAAATAAATACGCGACAGTTCAAAATCGTGATATTCGAATTTATAAAATCGCAAAAACATTTTACTTAAAAGAAATATTCGAAATCGCAATTTTCAAATTCCGTAATCACGTGATATGACGTCATTTTGGCTAGCAAGAAAATGTTTGTCGCCAATATTCCAGCTCTCCTAAAGCAGCGGCCCGAAATAGAGCTTTACCAAATATAGCTTATAAAATCAATTTCCTTATCAATTGGTTTTTTGCTGTTCCAAACAAGAATAGCAGAATAAAAACCAAATAGAGAGAGAGTAATTCTCGTAAGGCTATAAGTCATGATCCGTTGGCTTTGAAGCTTGACTTTAATTTTTCAATGTGAATCGAAATCAAATTACTAAGCCTTTCAGTACCGAGGGTGTTCACAGATTATATTGTAACGATTTTACAAAGATATATAATTAAATAAATATAGGTATTTTATTTTCAAATATGTTTAGTCTGATAGCTTTTTCTCTGAACTATCATATTATATCTTGATTTTTCAAGATAAAAGTTCTTTTCTTAAAGCATCAAGATTGATATTACTCCACTCCTCCCCTTCGTAATCTTTCCAGAGTTCATCCAATGTTTCAAGGTGCCGCTTATAAAGAGATTGTATTAGTATTCCATATGCACAGTATATAATCCATAGGCGAAACATCAGCTCATTTAAAAGGAATAGTTTCAATTCCGGTTTCTTTTTTCATTTTTTTTTGAAAAAAAAAACAGGGCAATAGATTTAGAGCTATGGCTTGGAACATTATCCTGATGGAATTTAACACCTAGAAAATTGTTTGGATAAAGGAATGTAATTTTTTCTTTGAAAATAGGTGTTATATCAATATTTTTTTTGTTGCTGTCAGATAAATGTATCAAAGCTTCATCAATTTTCAATTGCATTATTTCTATTTTTCACCCAACAAATAATTTTCATACAACAATCTGCACATAGTCTTACGCTGAGAAACATGTTCCAGTGTTTGGGGATGAATATCGTATTTTTCTGTTTTGAGTATACTTTAAATCAAATGTTATAATTTTGTCCACAGTTCCAAAAGAGATATTTAATGATTTTGAAATAATTCTTTAAATAGTAGGATTTTATAATAATATATGATGCGAATTTAAATTTAATAAGTGGTGTTAGATACTTTTGTTTCGTATGCATTTTCCCAATCAAGTGTAAGCACACACTTTGATTTTTTTTTCCTTTCATATTAATTACATCACTTATTTTACTTGTAGAAATACCAAAATTACGATTTTCATGTACTTTTTTAATAACTGTATTTCTTTTCGGATATAGTGCAAAAATATAGCAATCGATCCATTGTTTATTTTTCAGCAACATTTTCAAACAAATGGTATTTTCAATGATACAAATGATAATTAAGTCCCATAACAATTTTATGCCAGTTACATTTTTTATTTTTAGATTAATATTTAATTTCACGGAGAAAATTAAAATCGATACAAAAATGTATGACTACCTTCTCTAGACATGTACAAAAATTTACAAGGTATGGCTGAAATATATAACGTATAACGAAATGTTATTTACTGCTTGGTGGTATTGTGTTTCTTATCCTATTTGGTTAGCTAACAGAGAGAGAGAGAGAAAGAGAGAGAAAGAAAGAGAGAGAGAAAGAAAGAAAGAAAGAGAGAGAGAAATAAAGAGAGAGAAAGAAAGATAGAGAGAAAGAAAGAAAGAAAGAAAGAAAGAAGGAGAGAAAGAAAGAAAGAAGGAGAGAAAGAAAGAGAGAGATAGAGATTATCGGTGGCCCTTACTCTTTCAACAGTCGCTAATTCCCTACTATGAGCTAATATTCTTGATATGCTTGAGAAGAAAGAACTGCAGCTTGTTCTTGCAAAAGAATGCAACGAATGGCCAATGAAGATAAATTCTGATGACAACTCAACTTTTCAAAGGAATTGAAACTTTGATTCATGTATTTACTGCAAATGTGTTGATTACGAGCGTTAACAAATACGAATATAATGATAACTCTTGAGTAATTTATATTTTGAATAATGCAGAAGATATATACAATTTTTATTTATTATTTTTACATGCGTTCAACGAAGAATGTGTTCAACGGTTGCAATTAGCATTTGGTGATGAATCTCCAACTCGTGTTACTGTATTCAGATGATTTAGAGAATTTAGAAGAGGTCACAATTTTCTTCAGGATGAAGAACACACAGGAAGGCCGCCGTCGGCAGTCATCCCGGATAATGTGTCTGCCATACGAAAAATGTTAATGGATGATAATCGTTGTACCTATCAAATGATACAAAAGGAACTTAACATTGGATCCACAGCCATACACAAAATCATCCATGAAGAATTGCATATGAAAAAAGTAGTTTGCCTTTGGGTTCCCCATAATCTAATTGAACATCAAAAAGAGGAGCGCGTCAGAATCAGTAAAGAAACTCTTAATATACCGAATGATGGTGGCCACAGCATCATTTCTAAAATTGTAACAGGTGATGAAACGTACATACCGTTTTTTGACGTTCCAACACGTCAAGAAAGCAAAGTATGGGTCT
The DNA here is from genome assembly GCA_037975125.1 of Latrodectus hesperus. Taxonomy (NCBI): domain Eukaryota; kingdom Metazoa; phylum Arthropoda; class Arachnida; order Araneae; family Theridiidae; genus Latrodectus; species Latrodectus hesperus. Next base: position 28,165,589 of record CM075861.1, read on the forward strand.
TTGAAGATGATCCCACGCCGACAATGGTGAAAAAACAACGCGCACTGAAAAAAGTGATGTATGCCGTTTTCTTCAGAAGTACGGGATTGATCAAAGCCATCAAGTTAGAAGGACAGAAGACAGTAACAGCAAACTGGTATACCACTAAATGTCTTCCAGAAATTCTACAAGAGCTGAATGGTAGGGGACTAATGCTTCACCATGACAATGCATCTTCACATACAGCCGGATTAACAGTTGAGTTTCTTAAACAAAAAGAAATTAAAGTGATCGAACATCCGCCGTATTCACCTGATCTAGCCATGTGCGACTTTTGGTTATTCTTTAATCTAAAAAAGAACTTACGTGGACGCCGTTTTCATTCAAAAGAAGAGATTGATGTGGCTATAAATGCATTTTTTCATCTATTCGAAGAAATGAATGGCTTGAGGCATTTAATCTGTGGAAAATTCGTCTACAAATGTTGCGTTACGAATTGTTGCGTGTGTATTTCCTTTCATTAATAAATCCTATTGCCTTTAATATTTTATTTTAACAATAACAATTAACAAATAACAATTCTCATGATTATAATCTATAAAAATGAGTTCCACACCGTGATACACTGGTGCCAATACGGTCTTCATTCGACCGCATCCAAATAGCAACTGGGCTAGATTCCCCATCGGATAGGGAAGATGCGCTTCTCATTCCCCTTTAGGGATTTACTGTGGCTGAGTTGCCACAACAAAAGTGCATTGATGCTGGAGGAGACTATTTTGAACGCACCTAAAATTTTGTAAGTATAACTTTAAAAACCTAGTTGTATCTCAAAAATTTCAGAGTGACCCTCGTATATATATATACATATATATATATATATATATATATATATATATATATATATATATATATATATATATATATATATATATATATATATATATATATATATATATATATATTTAATAAAACAGCATCAAATGAATTTCTGCAGAAAAAAAATTAAATCCAAAAAGTTTTGTCTAAAGTTATAAATCCAAACTTTTTACAGACTTTTCTATTTCCTTTTAATAGGTAGTTGATGCCAGCATACCTTTGGAAGATTTACCGGAGTGGTTTCCAGGAGCGGAATTGAATTTTGCCGAAAATTTATTGAAATATGGAGATAGAAATGATTTAGTTGCACTGATTCTTGCAGGTGGATGATGATTTTGCTCTTTGTTTTTATAAATAGTTGTAAGAATATTGTTATCTGTCAGTTACTGAACATAAATTGCTCTGCTATTCTATGTAATTTGTGTCGCTGTTATTACTAATACCAGATGGTCCAATTCCAATACTAGACCAACTTCACAAGTCCATAAACTGCCAGGAAATCCAAAAACATAAATGGCTTTGAAAAAGCCTCTTCCAAGTCAAAGTTCAAGCAGCTCAAGATATGCTCAGGCGATGCCTGTTCAACTTTGCATTTTGTGCACAGACTAAAAGTCTTTTGACCCAGAACATATTTGAGGCCCCTTAGGTGACCACTGGCAAAGCGTGAAATACTAGTCCGTTGGCCTCTAGTTCCCTCAAAAAGCAAGGCACCAGCAGGGTGTTTTCTAGGATACCAATTATGAGTAGGTGGAACTCCTCCAGATATCCATAAAGCGTTTCTTACTCACAGTAAAAATCTCATTAAAGTTGGATGGCAAATCAGGTTATGTAGTTTGTAGTTACGGTTAATATAATATGCTTTTCTCTAAAATGAATCATTCATTTAAATTTTTTTAGTTAACTTGTTAATCATACATAAATAACACTGCATTCATATCTTTACAACATTTTTCTTACAAAATAACAATGTCTTACCGATAATCGATCCTCTATCTGCTGGAAAATTATCTACTTATTGAACAAATGAGGATTTTGAATCAAGGCTTTTTCCATTGACGCCGACTTAGGAAAATTAATTCAAAATGTCGAATGTTAAAATTTTTAAATTCTTAGACATAATATTGTCAAGCAAACTTATATAAATAAAATAGAAAATTTCACAGTAAGAATGATAATTCCGGATAAACTAATTTGTTTGTGTTCAGCCAACTTTGTATTAAATGAGCTTGTGATGCAAAACTTACAAACTGGATGACCTTATCCAAAAATAGGGGTCCTGGTATGCACTTCTGAGGAAGGCAAAGGCCCACCCTGGGCTGTCAGGCCAATGAAGAAGAAGAATATGCTGATACTGAGTGGTGAATATAAAAATGAAATTTTCTTGAACTTACAGAATGTCAGATTTCTACAGTACTTCCCAGCATAAATAGTATTAATAACATATTAAAAATAAAATAATTACTTTATGATAAGAACGCAAATAAAAGGGAAATGAATGAGATGATAAATCACAGAATAAGTAAAAGCATGAGTTGAAATTTAGAAATAAAATGTCTCTAATTGTCTAATTAAATTCATATTTCCATTACTATAATGTGGAACCTTGTGCAATATTATAAAGTTTATTATTTAACATTTTTTTTAAAATCAAAAATGTACTAAATACAATATTGTGAAATAAATTTTTAACTGTGTGAAGTCGTGAAATCGTGTTACAAGATGTTTGTGTGTGTGTATGATTTTTCAAATTTTAACTAATCTTTACGAGCTAACGTGATTCAATAAAATGTAACGGTATTTTGCATTAATCTTTGATTAATTATATATATATATATATATTTGATGTATGTTACACCAAACGACAAATATTTCTTTCGGTAATTATACCGAAGAAATTCGGTAAAAAAATTGTTTTATTTCAAGAAATATCTAAAAATATCGAGAGTATTTAAAATATTTTTATCTTTTTAGTATCGAATGGTGATGAGTTATTTAATACTTTATGTTTTATGCAAGTAAATGAAGGCACATTTCAAATTTTCTTAAAATCGCTGATTATGCTTATATTTATGCACCTTGATCATGGATAAATTAAAATTTGTTTTAGGAGAAGACAGGATTACGGAACACGTGACTTATGCTCAGTTGTACCATGAAGCGATGGCTTATGCTGCGGCTTTTCGTAATTTTGGAGTGCAAAAAGGCGACGTAGTAGCTTGTAAGTATTTCATCTTAGTCTCTAAATTTATGTTATTTTAGTTCTAAATTTTATCTGTGTTGTTACTAATGACACTTGGACAAGCCAAGCTCGCTGTGCCTTGGCTATGCGAATTTAAGTCAATTGGGAGCGTCTTTCATTTAATCAGAGCACCATGAAGGATGAAGGTGAAAGTACGACTTTTTACTCTTCAAATCCTCCGATAGATGGCAGCACCAGAGGATATACTTTTTCAATTTTGGCATTGATCTGAAGGGGGAGTAAATTTCTCCAGTCCATTGCACCCATGGTAACTGCTCAACGACCGACCACAGGACTTTCGCGATTCCACAGATTTAACAAGCACGTATATCGCATGTTCTCGGTGGGTCCTTGGCGACATTGAGAATCGAACCCCACCCTTCCAGATAGAAGGCCGATACCTTAACCATTAGGCTACCACGGCTCTTAAATTTTATTTAAATTCAAATATTATGAAATATTTTTCCTTTATGAGTTAGATTCACTAAGGATTTAAGTGCTTCGTAGTAGGGAATTATATAAAATATTCAAATATCATTATGAATAATTTTTACAGTCACATTTGGAATTTATTTTTTATTTTAATGAAATAATATGATTTTCCTAAGAGAAAATACTTTTTTGATTACTTATAACAACTTATTGTAATGTGCAACTTTATACCTCCTCCCACTAAAGTGCGAAAATCATTTATTTTGCAGATTATCTAGATAATCTGCATATTAACTAGAATAATCTGTTTAAGCGCAGAAAAATGTTTAATATTTTTTAAAAATTATTTTGATAATCAGCAAGTTACTTAGATGATCTGCACATTATCTATTTGTCACCCGTTAAAGTGAAAAAAAATACCTTTTTTTTGTTGGAACTGCATCAATGTTTTATATATTTAAATTTACATTATATTTATTCCCTTTTCATTATCTGAAGAATCAGATTAATGCAATCAATCCATCAATAAATTAACTGATATAATTTTTCTTCAATCAATTTAAAAGCTATGATATAAGGAATCAAGTTGTTATAAATATTATTATAGATTAGGATTTAAAGTATATATCGAAAAATTAATAACATAATTTTTCTTATTAATTGTTCGATACTTTAAGAGAGAATCAATTAATAAAACAATCAAGAAATTATCTGGCAGAATCAATTTGTCAGCAATCATTTTGTTGATTGTTGAAATGTTTATACAGAAGCCGTGTTGTTGTTTGTTGTTGTTGTTTCTTATCCTCACTGTCTGACGAAGTCAGACAAGATCCACGAGCCCGTTGACTGTAAGGAAGTCGAAGACTGCTAATAAGAGAGAAGGAGATGTAAGAAGGAGAGGACTGCTAATGACATTCTCCTTAGAGAGACCCATGCAATCCAAAAGGTGCTCAGGAGAGGCCTGATGACTTTGGCACTTGGTGCAGGTGACGAAGGTTTTCCTGTCCTCGTTGTGAGTGAGGCACTTGATGTGACCACTAGCAAATCTTGAGAGAGTAGTCCGGGTACGTCTGTCACAAGGGAGGTCAAGGGACAAACCCGGTACAGAAGCCGTTAATGTGTACATTGCATAGCTGAAACTCAGAAAACTCTTAATTCTACAGTTGAATGGAGTAAATGAGGTAATCTGTAGATTAGTTAAATAATGTGCACATTAATGGTTTTTAAGCTTTAATGGTGACTAAATTAAACTTGTGGCACAATAGCATGATATGGGCCAAGGCCTGCAGTGACCACATTTGCTTTTCTGGCAGACAGCCCTGAAGTGGAAAGCATATGTCCCGGTTAAATGGTCAACCTAACGTTAAACCCCCAGTGTTTAGTTCCCAAGCATGCTTGGTACTCAGTTTATCAACCCACTGAAGGGATGAAAGGTTGAGTCGACTTTGCTTATCCTAAGAATCGAACATGTGACTTTGGCGCGAATCGCTGACATTATGGCTCTGGACTTCTTAGTGGTGATATATAAATGTAATATTTTACTAAAATATAAATGTAGATAAATTAGAACGTGTGCAGCATACATTGCTAAAGATAAAATGCAGCATTGGTTAATGGCAAGTGTGTATTGTTCTTGGCCAATACATTTGCAGCTACATATTACGCGGGGGGCCAGGAATACCATATAGCGACATAGTTGGGAGACTTTGTGCTATCTTCCTCATTCACCAAACTTTGCACCATCAGATTACCTCCTCTTCCATTCCTTGGACTATTATCTTCCTGTAAAAACCTTCTCCAATGAAGCAGACTTGCTCCAAGCACTCACAAACTTCTTTGTGTCCGAAATCCCCCAAATTTAACCGCAAGGAGTTTGCATAGCTGGAGACAGTTTGGCCGAAGGTGCTGAATGCCGATAGTGATTACTTTCTTTGAGAAGTAACAATAAGCTACACTTTCTGTAGATTATGTTGTATTTCGTCATTAAAAATGGTAAAAACTTTCTTGTTTACCTTATATAAAAAGTTCATAAAGGGTTCTTTGTATTCTTCTAATTCAAAAAAAGGATAAATTTTAGGTAAAATGTAATTGCATATTAATTACTCTCACATTTCTTGTGAAATTCGAACTAAATTTGCCACTCATGTTTCTTATTATTATGAAGTGTCTACTACAAAGTTTATAAAAAATTACTTTTTTGGCACAGGTGCCGTATAATCCATGGGCCAAATTCTGAGATTGGCGATTTTTTGGCGAATTTTCTTATGTATCTGGCAACCTTGTTTTTGTTACGTCATACACATGGATACCTATAAGAATTATGCGGAAAATTCTATTTTTAATTAATTCTATTAGTATTTACGTCATCGCGCATGTCACAATACGTCCTCTTGGCAACATTTCTTCATCGCCAAAAAAATTCAGAATTTGGAATCCTGGATTATACGGCACCTGTGCTACTTTTTTTTTAAAAAAATGTTGAAACGAATAAAATAGTTGTAAATTATATAAGTCCAAACGCTCTGATGAGCTGAATGTAAAATTCGTACACATATTGTTGCTATACATACGTCAAATTATGAACATAAAGCTGTTAAATCTTTTAAAAGATTGAAATATAGGTTTAATAATGGGTGATGTAATGAAATCTCTTCAAACTTTCTTCAATTAGGCACTGAATATTCGCCAGTGGCAACTATCTTAGTTTTTCGATTTGAAATTCTCCCAGGAGTTAAGTAAAATAACATTTTTTTCAAGAAGTGAAATCTTATTATTTAAGAAGTATTAAATTTTGAGGTTAGTCTTGTTTTAACTACTTTAAATTGCTTAGTTTTATTTTAACTATTTATTTTTGAATAAAAATATAAGCGCCTAATATTTTTTATTCACTTATATATAAATAACGATGCGTATAGCTGTATAAGAAAAATGTAAGATATTTTAGTTAAAATAACTATTTTTTTCTTTGCATCAAAAATTAAAATAATTTTTATATACATTTCTACAAACCTGCTTTTTAACTTTTAAAAATTTCAGTTTCTAATAGCTTGATATCATTTTCTCACGGTTGTGAATTAAACTTATTATTTATTTTTTCTTACCCTGGAATATGAAGTTGATAATGTTGCTTGTTATTTTTTTATAATGTTTTCATTGTAGATAATTTCAAAACAATTTTAATATAAAATTTGAATATTTATTTTGTATACATTAAGAAATCTAAAATTAAAACTTTACGTTTCAATTTAAAAAAAAAGGATTTATTTTTATCAGAAATAATGTTGATTCAAATGAAATCCACTATAATAGCCCACTAAGATTTCTTATAAACTGTTCATAGTAAATTAACTTTAAAATAATGTTTTAAAAATTGAAACAGCTTTTGATGTTTAAATGATTTAAAGAAGAATATATGGAATAGTCCATATTTTTTGTGCAGCATTTTATATGAAAGCTATTAATCAGTGGCTATAGTTAGAACCAATAGGCATTAACAGTTATGAAAGTTTTATTCTTAGGTATAGAACTGAAACTTCTCTTGAACACAAAGTCATTACTAATTGAGTCATAAAATACGTCTTATTTTTTTAATTCCATATTGTGGCTGCCACAAATCATCATTTGAGGCATATAATGGACTAAAATTTGTCGTTATATAACTCCCGGCTATTAAAAGTTTCCTCTTTCAATATTAAATCGTTAGCTCCGAATATGTGGGTCTTCGTAATTTAAAAGCAGGGATCGAACAGAAGACCCCAGACATGGCCTGCTATCCCAGAGGTATCATTTCACATAAAAATCATTATGACCATGACATATTCCACGTGTTTCAACCGCCATTAAGTGACACGACAGATCATCGGTTGAATCGGGATACGATACAACCTTCCGATAACAAAAGTGAACGCCCTAACCAACCAGGTCACCGTGGCCATGAACTAAAATATTTGATAATGATTTTGAATTGATTTCGATATATATATATATATATATATATATATATATATATATATATATATATATATATATATAATAAATGTTGTTGTTGTGTTGTTACTTATGACACTTTTACTAGCCAAGCTCGCTATGCCTTGGCAATGCGAATTTAAGTCAATAGGGAGCGTCTTTCATTATAATAAGAGCACCATGAAGGTGAAAGTACGTCTTTGCTCCTTTTTATATCCTCCGATAGATGGCACCACCAGAGAATCCATCTCCCTCAATTTTGACATTGATCTGAAGGGGGAGGAAATTTTTCCAGACCACATTGCACCCATGGTAACTGCTCAACAACAGACCACAGAACTTCCAATTCCACATATTTAAAGAGCAAGTATATCACATGTACTCAGTGGGTCTTTGGTGGCATTGGGAATCGAACCCCGTCCTTCTGGATGGAAGGCCGATACCCTAACCACTAGGCTACTACGGCCATATACTAAATGTACATTAGCGGATAGTGCTAAATGATGAACATACGTACTGGCTTATTTAGCACAAACGGTTGACAGCACTTTAATCAATGATGTAACACTTGATCAAAATAAACACACGTAATTTTAAATCATCATAGTTTGCAAAGATTAATGTTAAATTGTTATTCAGAGGTTTTTTTATATTGACATTTAAAGTGATATTTTTATTATCTGTAATATATTTGTTAACATTTTTATTTATGCTTTGGAATAAGAGATGGATTATAGAAAGTATAATTTATAACAAAAGCTGTAACAATGCAATTTTTTGATTTTCAGGTTACATGTCTAATCGTAAAGAAGCTATTTTAGGAATGTTGGCGACTGTAAGTGTTGGAGCCATTTGGACAGGAGCATTACCTCAATTGGGCCCACAGGTTCTGATCTTAATTTCAAAGAATGCGATTTGTTATGAATAAAAGCTAATTCATCATTTTGTATAAAATAGTTTATTCATATTGAAAAATAAGTATATATTTGAATAATTTACTTGATTCATATATTTACTAAGTACTCTTTATATGTAGATTTTCCAATCTTTAGATCCGCTTTTTATGAATGATTGATTATTTTCGGTACTTATGTATTATCGCAACCATGCCAACCTCCGGGATAACTTGCCAAATTGGCAACCCTAATGTCGCACGCATCTAAGGTGCTGAATTGGCAACCATGTGCTTTTTTCAAATTTCCCTGCTTGCCACCTGGCAAATGGCAAAGTAGAATATTAAAATGCGAATCTGGGATTTTACCGAAAAAGATGCCGTTACACTTTTGTAGAAATATTACATTTTACCAGACGTTAGGAAACGTACCACCTCTCACCCAATAAGGCTTTATTTTGGAAAACAGATTTTTTGGAAGTGCAACGTTGCAACCTGCAATCAACACGCGGGAATAAGAAGTGGTAATTGGTTTGAGGAAAGCCGTATCCCATTATTAACAACAGTAAGATTCATGTATTGCTCGTGCAAAGAATTAACAACAGTCAAATTTTGTGACGAAGAATTTAAGACTGATAAAACAGTCATAGGCTGGAATAATTATATGAGAGAGATTTGTGTTCGCCACATGTAAAAGAAAATAAATCACTAGATTTAATTATTCAAGAGTAAAACATAAATATAATTTTGTCGACCCCGAAACGGGTGCACGTACCCAAACAATCGAAAGAATGTGGGGTTCCACGAAATGGAGAAACAAGAGACAACGGGGTACAGCAAGACACCATCTTGAGTGTTATTTGGAAGAATTCATTTGGCGACAAGACCAAGAAAAGGATAAAAAAAATTGTTTTGATTCCGTTCTAAAAACCAATTTGCAATATTTTCCACCAAAACTTAATTGATATATCGTTAAATAAAGGTATAGAGTAATACAAATAAAAATTACTTATTATTTTTCTTCATATCTAAAACTAAACTAAACTCCATGGCACCACAGCCCATGTGGGCCAAGGCCTACAGTGCCCATAACTGTTTTCAGACCGAGGGCCCTGGGGTGCGAAGCATATGTCCCAGTTAGGTGATCAGCCTAACGTAAGACCCCAATGTTTAGTTCCCAAGCATGCTTGGTACTCAGTTAATTGACCCACTGAAGGGATGAAAGGCTGATTCAACCTTGCCCAGCCCCGAGGATCGAACCTCGGACCTGTGTCATAGGAGCGTGAAACGCAGCCACTAAGCCACCGGGCTTCATTTTTCTTCATATATTATTTATTATTTTCTTTCACGCTGTTTCTATCACATTGTACTTTTCAACTACGCGCTCCATGTCCCGTCAGCGTATTCCGTTTTTAGAATTGGCCCGGTCTTATATAATGCCGACAATATGGTTGCGATAATACGTAAGTACCTTATTTTCAATTGACCATAAAGATTTAAAATTGAAAGAAAAGAAAAACCTTAGGATAACCTCCTTGGGGAAAATAGGCGATTTATTTTTCGCCAAGTTTTTTTCCATGCAAATTTGAAAAAAAACAAAATTGCGCTTAGAACACGATAGAGCAACCAGAAATAATTCAACATCGCTAACAATATGGCGCCAAATTGGGGAGAAACTGAGGGGCACCCTAAAGTATAATCCACCATTTAAATTACTTCGGTTAATTCACTAAGATTATAGGATAGAAAATTTTCAAGTTATTTACTTATTTTCTTGTTCATATATAAGAATTGTTGATATTCATTTTCACGTCTTCTTTTATTAAGATCACAATGTGACAAATTTATGCTCCTTAATTTACATAACTTCGTATGCGAACAGCAAGATAATTATATGAATATTATAAACGTAGCCGTCAAGCTAAGAGTAAAGTTTAAAGTATTCGAATACGACATATGACGAAAACTTTTATATCAGATGATATTTTTTATTAGTGAATAGTGCTAATTTCAATAACAATTCCCCTTTACTGTACTATAGCCATTTCTATTTTTTGCATGCATAATAAAAGTAAAAAGTATCAAGGAACAAGAAAACTGAAATTATTTTATGTATTCATAATCATATTTCATATGCGTTAACATGATGCATTCAAATACAAGCGTTTTTTAAATGTTTACTTTTGATTTATTATTTTTTATATATTTTGTTGTATTCACATAAAAGGGAACGCATATTGGCTTAGACCGTTTCAGTTAAATTAGTCTCTGTCCAATAATTTTCACTATTAACAATAAGCAAATCCTTAAATATAGGACTTAAAATCTAGCAAATCCTTAGATATCAGACTTCGCTGTGTATTGCAGTTGAAAGAACATTAGTTTTTAAACTTCCTGCATACTTTGAACTATGCCACTGTTCGACACTTCGTCCAAACTAATTTCCCGCATGAATTTTTATAGTTAAACCTTATTATAAAACGTGTTGTGTTGTTGTTACTAATGACACTTGGACAAACCAAGCTCGCTATGCCTTGGCTATGCGAATTTTAAGTGAATTGTTTTAATCAGAGCACCATGAAGATGAAAGTACGACTTTGCTCTACACACATGCCATAGGTACCCGTTTATAGGGTAGGCAACCATTCACACCTCATTCATACAAGGAAGGGACAAAGACAGGATAAATAGAGAGAGAAATTACATCCATCCCCAAACTGGGACTCAAACCCAGGACCTCCTTATCCGGAACTTGTCTAGTTGTCAGGCACGCTGACCACTAGACAAATTGGTCGGCAAACGTGTTGTAAAATTATCAAACAATGACTCGAATAGAATTTCATATATATTCTCATAAAATATGTATTTTCCATTCAAACATTTATTTGTATTTCTCATTAAATTTTGCGATGAAGAGCAACCCCGAAGGGTCACATGTACAGATGCAAATGCTGCTGCCAGGCGTAGGATCTGCAACCAACATTTTGGCAAGGCAACAATCCCTGACCTAGACTGCCCAAGAAATCTCTCTTCTACAACAGCTCGGCTACGTACTGGACATTTTAAGGGCATGAAAATATCACCAACTGATATTGAATCCTATCTCGCCACTGTCCTCAATGCCAACTGACGCCGGAACATGTTTCTAACTGTCAAGCCCTATTCCGCTCCTTCTTCCTTCTTGGAGCACCACCAATTGAGATCCTCCATGGCTTCCGGGATCCAGAACTGGCAGACCTCGTCACCAAGACTTTTGGAGGAATATGAAATTCATTTGCACTTTGTACCTTTATGGACACGACAACAACATTAAATTTTGCTAAAACGCTTTTGCTTATTTAATGCCATGAAGCATATGTGCCATGTGCAATTGCACCAATATGGATGAAGTAATCAGTTGTGAAAATGTCCCATCTTGCGTTAACCATTTCTCTTTTCTGCTTCTCTTGAAGCTCTGATACTTGGTAATAACTAATAGCATGGTCAGAAAGCACTCGTACTTTTCTTGATTCTTCAATTGCTTTATACAAATATCAGACATTTCTCCATTAAACCATTAGCCTTGATATCGCTTCCTTATAGTTAGGAATTATAAGATATTATTACAGTGCATTCCTGCCGACCAACTTGTCTAGCGGTCAGTGGGCCTGATTACGGATAAGGAGGTCCTGGGTTCGAATCCCAGTTTGGGGATGAATGAACTTTCTCTCTCTATTTATCCTGTCTTTGTCCTTTCCTTGTATGAATGAGATGTGAATGGTTGCCTACCCTATAAACGGGTACCTATGGCATTTGTGTAGAGCAAAGTCGTACTTTCACCTTCATGGTGCTCTGATTAAAACGAAAGACGCTCCCAATCGGCTTAATTCGCATTGCATAGCGAGCTTGGCTGGTCCAAGTGTCATTAGTAAACAACAACAACAGTGCATTCTTGAATATACTTCTTATACATGGACTTATACAGCGAGAGTGCTGATAAAAGAGTATTTAAGTCAAATTTTAAAAACATGTGTATTCTGACATACGTGCTCAGTCAGATGAGAAAATATTGACGGGCGAAGAAATCTGAAATAGTTGGTTGACTCTTCAATTGTAAAGCAATCGAGTTAAAACCTCACTTAAAATATTAATTTTTTTATAAAAATGCTAGACTGCTAGAAAAGTAATCGATAATCCTACTAATCTCATAATTCTTTGAAGTATTCCATGATTGTGGAACACAACATTTATGTAAAAAAAAAATGAACATTTGATTATTAAGTGTGAATGTAGGAAGAACGAAACTTTTTTTCCAATTTTTAGATTTCAAATTTTATTTGATATTTTCCTCAGTTCATAACTAAATTATTATTATTTCCTTCGTTAACTTTAACTAAATGGTTTTAATAAATTGGGAGAAATATGTTATTAATCGCATAAATGACATGAAATTAATGTCTTTTTAATGAAATAAAGTTAATTTATTAATTAGATTAAATGACATAAAATTAATTTCTAAATCATATACTTTGGGCAGGGATTTCATTAGGATACCGCACCGACCTGCACATCTTTAAACAGGCTTCTGTGACGGCTGTCCAGTATCGAAATGAAGTCCTAGAACCCATTATGAGATAGTATGCTGCAACAATTAGACCGTATTTTTGTTTTAATGGACGATAACGCACGTCTCCATAGAGCTGACATCATCGATGACTATCTGGAGAGTAAAGAGATCGCGCGATGGCGTGGCCAGCATACTCGCCCGACCTTAATCCCATTGAAATCTTTGGGATGCTCTCGTCCGTGCTGTATCTTCACATTTCCCACCTCCAGACCCTCTTATTGAGCTGGAAACTACTCTACAAGAAGAATGGCTATTGCTTAATTCTGCGATGGTTGACCACCTATATTAGAATGCATGGTCATAAGGATGTAAACTTTGTATACAGATGAAGGGGAATCACCATACCCTATTAATGTCCTTTTTTCATTTTATGCTGTATTTTCACTTTATACATAATTCTCTTTTTAAATCTCCAGTATGTTCATTATCTGATAGCTTACACAAATTTAATATTGTTTTCATTTCTGTATATAATTATTGATTTTGTTTTATGCATAAATATATAAGCTACTTTCCTGCCGAATTTTGTGTCAACCAAAGCAGTATTTTTTGATTTTTTGGTATTTTACATCTTCGTGCTTAACTTTTGGAAGTGAGTGTGTATTAAAACTAATAAAGACGAAATATATCTAGGAATAAGAAAATTGGAATCATTCCATGCAATCACAACCAAATTTCATGTTTTAACAAGATACACTCAAATGCATGCAATATTTAAGTGTGCTTTTGATTTATAAGTTTGTGCGTATTTGTGGCATTCAACATTTGACAGGTATATTAGCTATGTAAAATCCTTATATTAAATTATTTGATAAATATTCTCTAATTTTAGGCTGTGTTAAATAGAATTTCCCAAGTGCATCCCAAAATACTGCTGACTGTGGACAGATACAGTTTTAAGAAAGAAGAGATAGAAATGTTAGAAAAAGTAGAAAAGATTGCAAAAGGTTAAAATAACATTAATTCGGCTGAGTATAATTCCTGTATTGATTTATAAGTTTCTTATTTTATAAGTTTCTTATCGATTCTTATTTTAAACTAAATTTTATGAATAGAAAAACGTTATACACGTTAAACGTTAAAATACAATAGAAAAACGTTAAATTTGTGGATTATGTTTCTAAAAATAAAATTTTATTAAATTTTTATGGTTACATATATATATATATATATATATATATATATATATATATATATATATATATATATATATATATATATATTAGGTTGGAGAATATAAGTTCGCAGTGTTTTTACCAAAGACTTTTATTTAAACAAAAAACAATAATTATATCAATAAGTTAATTACATATTTACCTTTGGTGTGTTTACAACCTCTTCTCACCTCTCGACCCATTTGCTGATGCCGTACCGCAATAAATCACTTATTCTGTTGTCAAAGAAGTAGTTGAGCCAGTTTTTAAGGACCTCTTGGTGCACTGGGAAATGCTCGAAAAAAATGCCATAGTCAACAAGGAGCTCTACATTGCCCAGCTACACAGCGTGAATGAGGTTATTCGACTGAAAATACCTGATCAACATGGTCAAACCATATTCCTTCACGACAAGTCAGGCCCCATGTTACTCAAGTCGTCAAAGCCGCTCTCCAAGTGTTCGAATGGGAGATCCCTCAGCATCCGCCGTATTCTCCGGACCTTGCACCGACCGATTACCATCTTTTCTGCTTCTTGTCAAACCATATGAAGGGCGTTACCTTCGATAACTTCTTTGATACCAGACCAGGCAATTTTTGGCGGAACGACATCAACAAATGGGTCGAGAGGTGGGAAGAGGTTGTAAACAGTAACGGCGAATATATAATTGATTAAGTTATTGATATAATTATTGTATTTTGTTTAAATAAAAGTCTTTGGTAAAAACGCTACGAATATTCTTCAACCTATTATATATATATATATATATATATATATATATATATATATATATATATATATATATATATATTGTTTGGAGAATATATTTTTTAACAATAAAGTGGTAGTTTCTTTAGTTCCCGTTGAGATCATGATTACGCCACTTTATTACAGTTCTCATTAGTTTAAAATATCCATGAAGTCAGATAGCGTTTCATCTACGTCACACATCGTACTGACCGTAAATCCGACTTATCGACGAATTTGCTGCCTGCCTTAAAATCGCATTTTTTGAACGGCAGCAAACAAGTCGAAGTTCACCATCGAATGTCTGAGTGTCGTCGCCGATGAGAAAAAATCCATTCATGATTTTTCGAGCAATAAAGAAGTATTTTTTCGTTATAATTTTTCCGTTTGTTGTAAAAGTTTTGGAAATCATGACAATTACTTGTTGTTCGAAATAGCTTTCCAATTTTTCTAATCTTTTGTGTTATTGCTTCCAAAATGGAACTTTTTGAAAATACAACAGAGGAAAAAAATGAAAAAGACAATACATTTTATGGTTAGTTTAAATCGGAAAGGACGTGATTTAATTTTTCTTAATATCTAATTATATTTTTATTTTTTTAAAAATCTTTTTTATTATTTTTATTTAATTTTTGTTTTAAACGCGCTTGCTTTAAATCCGTAGATTACAATACATTTTTTCAAATCAATGAATATTCATAACACATCAGAAATTGAATTAATGTTTTTTCTTCAATTTATACATTCGCTTACATATGTATGTATGTAGTTTATTCGCTGACACAGTGTTTTCATAAAAGCATTTAAATGACTTCATTAAAGTTTGTAATATATTATGCTATGATTGATATTGTATGTTATAATTTATGTATTGAGATTAAGAAAATATTAAACATTTTATTTGATAAAAAATTTAAATAGTTTCCTTTAACTCTAGACGATTGACAAGTAATATTTTATTAAAATTATATACTTAGGTTTACCATCTCTAGAGAAAGTTATCATAGTGCCTTCTAAGAAAGAATCTGAATTGAAAGACATCAGAAACATCAGGAATAGGTAAATTTTTATATCCATTATTAAATAATTTTCTGATGGTCAAGGGGATTATTAATTAGCAGTAAATTCAGAAACTCTCGTGCGAAAATTTGTCTACAGTAAGATATTTCCTTAGAAGAAAACGTAGGAAAATATTAAAAAAATAAAGGTGTTAATCCAATTAGCCTTGAAATATTGAAAAATATTAAGCATAAATATTTTGGATTGCTAAGTTGATATGAAAGGTATAAATGCTTTAAGAATGGATTTTGTATTAAGTATTGAGTCGATAAATAGTACGAATATTTAAAACCTAAAATATTGCAAAATAATTACTATCACGCTCACACTTAATGTTAATTTTACTATGAATATATATATATATATATATATATATATATATATATATGTATATATATATATATATATATATATATATATATATATATATATATATACACTGCTCAAAACAATTAAAGGATATTGCGGTTTTAGGTGGATCTTGTGGCTGGGAAACTTTTTAGCTGATTGATACGTGGTCGACAGACGTAGTAGATTATATGAGAATAAATTACACATGTTTGGCAGAAAAAAATGCATTTTATTGCGCATTTGTGTACGAAAGGAAAAAAACACAATTTGTGCATATGAGAAAAAAAGAATAAGAATAGGTGTTGTCTTCAAAGGAAGTCATTTTCAGTAGGGGGTATGGTTTCCACGGACGGCCAGCAACATTGAACACCTTTGAGGCATGGAGTCAATGAGGCTATTAATCACGAATTGGGGTATTCTGTCCCACTCTTCCAGAAGAGCTCTTTCCAGTTCTTGGAGAGTTTATGGGGGTGGTTGGTGGCCAGAAACTTGTCTTCCTAGAGCGTCCCAAACGTGCTCTATTGGATTCATGTCAGGAGAACACGCTGGCCATTCCTTTCGTACGATTCCTTCCTTGATAAGGAAATCCTCCAGGTTAGCACAATGTGGCCTGCAGTTATCGTCCATTAAAATGAAGTCATCTCCGATTGCTGCAGCGTAACGGACTACAATAGGTCTGAGGATCTCATCCCTATATCGGTGACCAGTCAGAGGTCCATCTCGAATGATATAGAGGTCTGTGTGCCCGTCAATGGAGATGCCACCATACACCAACACTGTCCCACCACCAAATCTGACACTTTCGTGCACGAACGCTGGATTATTCTTACCGCCACGGTCCCTCCAGATGAAAATACGCCTATTATCAGGATGAACAGGAAAACGGGACTCGTCAGAGAAAAGAACATTGCTCCATTCATTTCTTCTCCAGTTTAATGCTTCGTTGCCCACTCCCTGCAGTCGCGACGATGCCTTGATGTTATTTTAACACCTACCATTGGTCGGCGAGCATACAGACCTACACCATGGAGACGGTTTCGGACAGTCTGAGTTGAAACCGTGGTGTCAGTAGCCGATCGAAGGTGTTGTTGGAGAAGAGTAGCGTTCATATTTCGGTGTCTCCGAGCCGTTAACACTAAATAACGATCTTCATTGGGCGTTGTTGCCCATCTACGACCTTGCCCTGGTCTTCGGCCTGCACTTCCAATCTCCAAAAAACGGTTCCAGATCCTGAAAACCACACTTTTTGACACTCCAATGGCTTGCGCTACTCAGACTTGAGTTTGGCCCCCTTCTAACCTACCAACAACTCTCCAAACTTCTGAATCGGTTAAATGACTTCGCTGAGACATGGTACTCATCGAAAGAAAGCAGTCACTGAATACCGATCATCCTTGTATTCATTGTCTTTTATTCAGTTGAAAGTCAAATTTCATTCACTGTCGCTGAAGTGACGTTTTTGACGTTGAACTTAAAATTAGCATACTCCACAGTTTGAAAATCAGAAAAATTTTCATTTGTGATTCTCGTCTTCCATTTTCAGCAAAAAAAGAAAAAAAAATCGTTTATATATTTATTTTATGTAAAACTTACAATATCCTTTAATTGTTTTGAGCAGTGTATATATATATATATTATATATATATATATATATATATATATATATATATATATATATATATATATATATATATATATACGCGTATGTATGTATGTATATATTTGGGTAATAAGTTTGTAGAGCATTTTAACCAAATACTTTTATTTAAACAATAATTATATCAATAAGTTAATCAATTATATATCCGCCGTGGCTGTTTACAACCTCTTCCCACATCTCGACCCATTTGTTGATGCCGTTCCGCCAAAAATCACCTGGTCCGGTGTCAAAGACCTTGTTGAGCTAGTTTTTAAAGACCTCTTTGTTATTGAAGGTAACGCCCTTTATATGGTTTGACAAGGAGCGGAAAAGATGGTAATCGGTCGGTGCAAGGTCCGGAGAATACGGTGGAAGCTGAGGACCTCACATTCGAGCTCTCGGAGTGCGGCCTTGACGACTTGTGCAACGTGGGGCCTGGCGTTGCTGTGAAGGAGTATGGTTTGATCATGTCAATCAAGTCTTTTCTGTCGAATAGACTCATTCACGCAGTGTAGCTGGGCAATATAGAGCTCCTTGTTGACTGTGGCATTCTTTTCTAGCATTTCCCAGTGCACCAAGAGGTCCTTAAGAACTGGTTCAACAACTTCTTTGACACCAGACCAAGCGATTTTTGGCGGAACGGCATCAACAAATGGGGGTCGTGAGGTGGGAAAAGGTTGTAAACAGCAACGGCGAATATGTAATTGATTAATTTATTGTTAAAATTATTGTTTTTTGTTTAAATAAAAGTCTGGTAAAAACGATACGTGCTTATTCTCCAACCGAATATATATATATATATAGTTAATAGTATAATTTATAAAATATGCAAAGAATATAATGAAACAAAATACAATGAAAAATGCCAAATGGAAAATAGTACATTGAAAAATTAAATGCCAAGGTAGAATATCAAATGGAAGACAACACATTGAAATATTAAAGCATTGAAATATTAAATGGAAAACAATATATTGAAATATCAAATGGAAAATAACACATTGAAAAGAATACAATAAAAAGAATTACATTGAAAACACTTTAAAGAAAGATAAATATAAATGGAATAAATGGAATAAAGTACCAATATGGCCAGCTTCATCAGGGGGTGTTGACCACATTGGCACAATTATGGCTTTTCTGCAATGGCCCAAGACATAGTCTTAAAAAAGCCATCACACTCCAAAGCCATACCAAAAATTCAAACCAAAGCATCAAACAAGAGTAAAAGAAGCAAAACCCAATCCAAAATATGCAAGTAGAATTCAAACCAAGGTATACAAGTCAAAATCCAATGCCGCCAAAATAAAATGTTGTCAAAATACACTCAATACATAATAATCATTAGATTTAAATCACATCCAATTACATATCCAAATCTGCAAGAACCTCACCAAACACATAAATTAGTGACTAAGTATAAATTAGTGACTAAGTGTAAACACTATCGGCATTTCAAGCTTCTTATAAGACCTTCAAGGCTTGGGTGACCCTTCTGTAGTATAAAACTACGCCTTACTTCACTCTTATAAGCATAATTTCTTGTGCTTTTGGTTATATGTCTAACTTTACATTTATATCTTTATATATTCTTGTGCTTTTGGTTATGCATCTAACTTTGCATTTATATATATATATATATATATATATATATATATATATATATATATATATATATATATATATATATATATATATATATATATATATACCTGTGTGTGTGTGTGTAGATGAATATATATGTATATTTGATTTGTCGACATTCAATTTCAACTTTAAAATCATACAACCTAAAAAGACACTATAAACAAAGTCATGGAGAAATTGATAAACTTAAACTTATATAGTGTTTGTAAAATTTAAAGCTAAGCTACAATCTTTAAAGAACAATTAAAGAATCAACAATACATAATTTCATTAGCAAACTGCCCAATCAAGTGTAATTGTCAGTACAAGCTTTCGAGTATCCCACATCTTTGCTAAAAACATGAAGCCTTTTACAGACAGTAATTATATCAAAGAATGTCTAATTGCCGCAGTTTATGAAATATGTCTGAAATACCGAATCTTATCACTGAAATTAGTCTATCACGTCCAAATGTAGAAAGAAGAATAAAAAGCATTTTGAGTAAAATTTGTGCTTCTCGTTAAACATTATTAAAACATACTTCCTATCTCATTGGCTATGGAAGAAATATCAGGCATGAATAATATTACTGAACTTTTATTAAAGGAATCGATAGTCAAATGGATATTATTGAAGAACTAATCGAACTTGTGAGTTTAAAAGGCACGACCACTAGAAGATATATTAAGGATGCTGTCATAAATTACGCGTTAAGTCGTCAGATAAATTTGAAAAATCTTGTAGGCATTTCAACAGGTAGAGCCCCTTCAATGGTTGGGGAAAATGTTGGTGCTGTTACATTAATTTTCGGTCACGTAAAATCTTTGAGAAACAGTTCAGATGATTTTGTAACATACATTTGTCATTGATTTCTATATTTTGAGAATCTATTTTAACAAGTGCTAAATATGTCTCAAGTGATGAAAGTTGTAGCCAAGGTTGTTGTTGTTGTTGTCGTGTGCCAGCCAGTCTGGCAACATGGGGTGCGCTGCTCCACTTTTCCAATTGAACCCTATTTTGGTGTGGAGTCCGACTTCCTCAGTACACACATGCCATAGGGACCTGTTCATAGGGTAGGCAACCATTCACACCTCATTCATACAAGGAAAGGATAGATAGAGAGAGAAAGTACAATCATGCCCGAACCGGGATTCTAACCCAGGACCTTCCTATCCACAGACAGACACACTAACCACTAGACAAGTTGGGCAGCTGTAGCCAAGGTAGTTAATTCAATTGAAAACAATCCATTAAAGCATTGCCATTTCAAGAATATATTGAGGAATTAAAATCTGAATATTGAGATCTCATTTATTACATAAAAATTCAGTAGTTAAGTTGCGGAAACTGATTATTGTGTGTTTGGAAATTAAGAGAAGAAAAAGAAACTTTCGTAAACAATAATGATAATGCAAGTTAACTTTTGGATGATTAATAGCTTGCAGATTTATGTTTTCTAACAGATATAACAATGAAACTGAATGAGCTAAGCCAGGAGTTATAAGGTGATAATCAGTTAATTGTTGTTGTTGTTGTGTGCCAGCTAGGCTGGCAATATGGGGTGCGCTGCTCCACTTTTTCAACTGAACCATATTTTGGTGTGGAGTCCAACTTCCTCAGAACACACATGCCATAGGGACCCGTTTATAGGGTAGGCAACCATTCACACCTCATTCATACAAGGAAGGGACAAAGACAGGATAGATAGAGAGAAAAAGTACATCCATGCCCGAACCGGAATTCGAACCCAGGACCTCCTTATCCGCAGTCAGGCACGCTGACCGCTAATCAGTTAATTACCGATTTTTATTAAGGTATAAAGCCTTTGTAGCAAAACTTCAGCTTTGTGAAAAGCAGTTGCTGTCAAAAAATTTGATTCGTTTCCCATTGTTAAATGACTATAAAAGTGACCATAAAAACTTCTTCAAATATTCTACGGAAATCGGAAAATTTCTTGAAGAATTCAACATAAAATTCCATTACATACAAAAGCTTTAAGAAATGTTTATTATAATTTTAGCCCCATTTAACGTAGAGGTGGAATCAGTATCTCCAAATTTACAAATGGAACTAATAGAATTACAATCAAGCATCGAGCTAAAAGGCCTGGGAAAAGGGGATAAGATTGAATATTAACAAAAATATATCCTCAAAGATAAATTTAAGAATTTAAAACGATTGGCTATATGCGCCTATTATCAGCACTTGGAGCTACTTATCGTCGCTTGTCACTTTTTTTCTTAATTAACCTGGTAAAAAAAAGTATCGCAGCAGATTACTCGATGAAAACATGATCAATCATAGTAGACTAAATTATCTGTTGAAATTTTAAAAAAGTCTCAAGTAAATTACAAAAACAGGTGTCACAATTATTATAAGGTAATGAAATATTTTGAATGTTGTGCGGTAGTAAAATATTTTGAATAATTTCTTTTTTTGATATCTACGGCCCAACTCAGTTTATTAAATTTTTACTTGACCCACCTTATTTTTACTTGGACCACCACATTTTTACTTGCATTTGGGTTGGGCATCCTTGCTCTAGAGTGTAGAAAATACAAATACCGAAATTATTGGCTAACTCAAGTACTTGCTTTAATATTTGATGATGCAGCTGTTTTCTGGACGAATTCTTAAATATATACATGTAGACAAGATTAGTTGTAAAATTTTCTATTATATTCGGCAAAATAACCTATTTAAACAGTTTACCATATTATATATTATACATAACTTTTAGAACAATTTTGAGAAAGACAGAAATTATTCAAATTTATATATCTTACACATATAACCAAACATAAATTAATTGAATTTGGAATTATTAGTTTCAAATTCCAAATTCAATTAATTTATGTTTGGTTATATGGGTAAGATATACAAATTTGTGTGTGTGAATAATTTCTGTCTTTCTCAAAATTGTTCTAAAAGTTTACTTTTTTCAATTAGAATTTTTAGAGTTTAATAAAAGAGTAATGATGCATGATTCAAGTTATTAAGTAGAATATTGAAACTTTCAATATCTAGTTACATTTACTTATTTTCTTCTTTTAATGTATAAATGTTAATACTTTAATATTTGACCTTGTAGTTGTTTTCTGGACGATTTCTTGGAATTAGGAAAAACAGAGAATGGAACAATTCCACCTATTAGATTCGAACAGGTTTCAGTCTCTCATCCAATTATAATTAACTTTACTTCAGGAACAACCGGATTACCAAAAACTATCGTGCATGGGAGTGCTGTAAGTTCTTTAAGATAATTTTCGTTAAAATTTTGTCGTTAGACTAACATGTATTTCTTTGATTATGAATTAATGAAAAATAGACAAATCAATTGAAAGAAGAGCATTCATCCAATTGTTCATCGCCATAGATGAAATTTTTAGATGTCTTGAAACACATTTTGTCACCCATCGCATACGAAAGAACAGTTATTTTATCGTTTGTCCCTACCGTAACACGTCTCCTGTTACTTCTTCCAGTAATACCTTACCTATCGCCATTTTAACAGATATATTTATACGAACCTGGTGTGGCGTGGATGTGGAGAGGAGGGTGCCAGCTCAGGTGTGGCCTCGTCACCTGACAGTGGTTCAAAATTACGAGGCACCTTAAGTCGTACTTTCACCTTCGTGGTGCTCTGATCCAAACGAAAGACGCTCCCTATTGACTTAATTCGCACTGCCAAAGGCAAAAGCGAGCTTGGCTTCTCCAAGTGTCATAGGAAAACAACAAAAAAACAACAATTTATACGAACGAATAAACTGTTGAAAAAACTGATAATCATTTCCTTACAAAGGTATTTTGATAAATCAGAGTGTTTATGAGTTAGGTAAAGTATTATGTAAAATAAAAATTGTTTCAAATTCGTCACCGAACCAAAAATACTGTGTACAAAATTCAAACTAAGATCGAAAATTTGGTTATTTATAGTCAGCTGTATTTGGTAGTAGCTTGTACCAAATTAAATTGTATAAAAGAAAGTAATATTAAAAAATAAGTAGTATAATACTAGAATTGATTATTAATTAAAATAAATTATTAAAGATTAAATGTATTTGTGTGAATAGTAATTTTTGAAATTCAAAAGGAATATTTTTTCATATACTTTAGTGTTATTTAATGTGTGTTAATGAAATAAAAAAAATTATAGATTGATTTTAAAATTTATGTATCTATTTATTTATGTATATAATAAACTTATTCACATGTAAAAGAACTTAAAATTTTCATTAAATACTGTACAAAATAAAGTGAAATTAAAAGCAAATCTGAAAAATATATTTTTCAAAATTTATTTTAGAAATTGCGTTATGTTGGAAAATCACTTTGTTTTTAGTAATACAACTGATAACGAATTTAGAATTACATTTTTAATATACCAAGAAAAGACAATATTATTTAATTATTATTAATATGATATTTATAAATCCCGGATTATAAATGTTTCATCAAATAATTTTTATTTATGATTTTTGAAATCATTACATTTATTTTTAATCATAATAATCATTTGTATTTTTGTTTGCTTAAAAATGAATTAAGGTCTTCTTTTGCACAAAAGACCCAGAATCGGAATATCTAATTCAAATAATGGACAATTGGCACCAAAAATTAAAAATTGTCAAATGGTGTACGGTGACTTCTTACGATAAAATGACAGTCAGTGATAAAATGTAATTTATATTTATGATAAGTATTCATTAAATGCTAATAGTTACATATTATGGATAAGTTATAATAAAGAATTGTTTTTCATCGGTCCATTAGGATTACATAAGAAAATTGAGGATTAAAAGGAATCATTTGAAATTAAATTTAAAATCCCATCTCAGTTACAGTGTTCATTCGTAAAAAATAGTAGTAGAATATGATTTTTACAATTTCTAGAATATATTTTATAATTTTGATACTTTATATAGACAACATTTTTAGTTCTTTGAAGTTAAGGGGCTTACAAATTATTTTCTTAACCATTTTTACACTTCAATTTTTATTTCTGACTATATACTGAATGTCAATTCTAGTGTATACTAGAATCATACTAATCATATATGTAGTAGAAATAAATAACTACTTTTTTGGAGACTCGAAACACAAAATCGAATTAACTTTTTCTTAAGAATAAAATTATTATTTTTCCTTTATTTGCCATGGACTTTATGATTTGGTAATTGCACATTTATGAAAAGTTTGCAATCGATTTCTTTCATAGAAAAAGCATTTTCAATAACACGCAGTTCCTCTCCAAAGATACCCAACCAATATATGGCGAAATTTTGCAGATTCACCCAATCGGAATAGTAACCATTATTATTTTATTAACCTATTTAAAATATTTATTTCATTAAATTATGCGATGATTTTAAATGTGATTTTTAATAATAAACTATTCTTTTTCGTACTATTAAAATCTGAGATTTTTAACCATGAAGTGGTTGTTTCTTTCATTCTACTTGAGATTATAATTACGCCATTTTATTACAATTCTCATTGGTTTAAAATGTCCATGACGTCAGATAACGTTTCAACTACGTCACATGATTACGATGCCGCTTCCAAACGTGATGAATGTATGGAGACGGCATCGTAAATCCAACTTGTCGACAAATTTGCTGTTTACCTTCAAATCGCATTCTTCGAGCTGCAGCAAATAAGGAGAATTTCACCATGGAATGTCTGACTGTCGTTGGCGATGAGAAAAATATGTTCATGATTTTTATCAGTAATAAAGAAGCATTTTTATTTATAATTTTTTTCTGTTTGTGAAAGTTTTCAAAATCATGAAAATTACCTGTTGTTCTAAATAATTAGTTTTCAAATTTTCAGATCTTAAGCTATATTGCTTCCATAATTTCCTGAAATCGTTATCTTTTCTAATTTGTGTCTTTGCCCGATTCAAGTTTTCTTGTCTGTCTCTCCGGCTCACCAACTTCCCTTGTGCTTGTCTCGGCAGCATCTCTTGCGTCATTTCACTTTCTCTCGAAATCCGTTAAAGCTTCTCTAATTCCCCCTTTCTATTTTCGTTTTGATGAACATTTTGTGCGTAAAACATTGATTGTTACGAGTATATGAAGCCATGATTTCTGAAGTCTTTTCAAATCGCTTTGAGCCAAATGCCCTTAAACAATAGTGGGATTGATTCGGACATGACACCCATATCCAGTAACGATTCTATGGCTTCAACTCGTTGGAATCAAAATTAGAAATATTGTTGAAGTTCATTTTGTTAATAAAACTATTTCTTATATAAAGCATCGGTTTGAGAAGGTACTTTTCCATTTCGCCGGCGCAAATCTTGCCAAGTGAAAATTAAGTCGCCAATTGGCTACAACACACAATATACTTATAGAAATTTTTAAATAATGTTGTTTTACATAAAATTTTTTAAATTTATTTATTTAATTGTTGTTCTGGTGTTCACGCTATGCGTGGAATGATAGGTGCCAGATTGTATACATAGCAACATAACATAAAATTATGAAATGGGGAAAAAAAGAGTCGAAATAAAGTCATTGATTGTAAAAGACCGTCACATGTTTTGGAAACGTAGCAGTAAAAGGTTACCAGCGGCGGTTGTATCATTTTTGGCGACTTTATCGCCTGCTCCGGCGAAATGGAAAAGTACCGCCGTTTTATATTAATTCAAGACACACTAACACGTTTCAATAGAGCTCAAGAAAAAGTAAAATGAAAAATAAAGACAATCCACACATTTTTTATGGTTAGTTGAAATTGGCAAGAACGATGTAATTTTTTTTCACTTTTTTTATCATGGTCTTATATATATTTTTTCCTAAGATGATTGTTATCCTTCAGAAAGCTAATGTTTTTAAAATTATTTTGGCGAGGTAATAAACATATTGCAGAAAAACTGTCAATTACACATTCACTCTTATATAGAATTAAAATTAATATTTGTTACATCATTATTCAAAAATATTATAAAGAAAATTTAATACAGTTTTATTGACATTTATTAAAAATTCTATTTAAAATGAATCTTCTATGTCATGAAAAATTTATTCTGTGATAATTATCTCGTTTTTAGATCTATATGCATTAAAACTAAAATATTAATGTAAAATAATAGGAAAATATTTTAATTTATAAGAAAAAATACATTACTTTTAATAGTATATATCACTTTTTAAAAAATTTATATATTATGATATCATTTAATTGGAAATATATTTTTATATAAATGATATTTTAATACATAGTTGAGGATATATCAAATATTGATGATATTTAAAGTTATAATAATAGATTATACTTAAATATTAACGGTACATTAATAAAAATAAAACGTTTTTTGCCACAACGTTTTAGCAAAGCATTTTTTCTCCTTAGATACTTCTAACAATTTCAAGAGACTATGTTATCCATGCGGATTCAGAGATTGGAGATGTATTCTTATCAATGTCCCCAGTAAGTACGAACTAATTTAAGAATTTAAATGTCTAAAAAACGTAATAGAAAGCAATGTCAATTTATATGCATAGTAAAGAATATATAGTTTAAATACCGAATGGATTATCCATATACTTATAATCGAAACAAAAAAGCGAGACAATGAAAGACTAACCAACTTCAATTTCTTAAAGTATCGCCAAATCAAAATACGATTCGATACTTTTCCATTATATTACCCCCGGCTTTGACAATAGCCGTAAAGGGAAAGAAAAAAAATCGTAATTTATTATCATAAATATTCCATTTGCACCAAATATTGTTTAAAAAGTGCTTACGTTTTCAGAAACTATAAAAAATAATACAGAAATTTTATTTGCATTTCATAAACAAAACAATTATCACTTATTGCTAAAAATTTATTTAAACGCCAATGTTTATTTCTGGTGGAAACTGTTCAGCAATATCATCGATGTTCTATTGCGTAAGTTATAATGTAATAGAACCTTTTTTCCAATGAGACAAAATTAAATGTTGCAGTATTTAGTTGTTTTTTGCCTTTAGTGATTTGTGACCGCAATGTTCCTTTTAACCGACAAAATTATCACCAAGTAATCTTTTTCACCAATTAGCTCTAACTTTGTTTAGCTTGTTTACCATTGTTTATCACTTTTTAATCAATTTGTGCACACAAAAAATTATTTAGTATATATTAAATTTAAAATAAAATTTTGAGCCAATAAAATCATCTCTCGCATTTACATTGTATTATTTTCTTTTCTCCGTAAAAAACATGATATTTCTCTTAGATCAAAAGCGGAGGTATATTGGAAAAGTACCTAAGATTCTGAATGACAGGTATATATTTATCTAAGCATTGACCTCACGTTTTGGAACAAATAAATCTACAGCTTTTTGACCATAACAATTGTTAATAACCACTGTAAAATATATATGTTTATCTAATTATTTCTTACATTTATGGTTAAAGGTTGATAATATACAAAGGAAAATATATTTGATACGTTTAAAAAAAACAATAATTAATTTTAAATGTCAAATTTCTGATTTAAAATCAAGTAAACATTTATCCTAAGTTGAATGAATTCGTTGATTTCAACAAATGCCTTTCACAAAATTCATTTCAACAAATTACATCAAAAAAATTTCTTTTCCATACTCAAATATCTTATCATATTTATGTATAAATGTCGATGATAACCAAATTAAAAATATTGAGACCTAATCTCAACTCCTTTTATTTTATTGCATGCCCGAGTGTTGAAATAAATGTTAAATTGAAGATGCTGTAGTTGTCAGATAGAGTGTAGCTTAATTATTCCTTATTGAAGAGAGATTGCGCCGCCTGTATATCTTCTTTGAATCAACGATACCTATGCATCAATTAACTGTATCACATTAACTAATTTGGCTATCTATGGATAAAAGTTAAATAAATCGGATTTCATTAAATGTAGGACGCAAAATTTCTCAAAGTTGGAAAACCATCCTTAGCACTTTCAAGAATATCTGAAAAATATCTTTTGTTTCCATGTTGAGTATTTAAGCTGGCAATTTGATTTTAATTTGATTTACTGTGAAAAACATTCATTTTTTTCAATATTAATTTATAGAGCTATTTATATATGGTTTACATACCTCATTGAAATAAATTTCATTATTTAATTCAAATTTTTATGAATTTTTTAGAGAGAAATGTGACTCAATTCTTCTCTCGGTGAATAAAACATTCTATTTGAATGAATACATACACACACTGGCCACTGAATTAGAAATTCAAGATTAATATTTTTATTCTACTTAAAACAGCTGATATTGAACTGACAACAGCTCTTGCTCGCTTAGACATCGTGTATATATGCTTGTGGAGTCCATTTATATCCAGAGAATACCATGCGTTGTCTAGGTTAACTTCTTTCTGCCACTTAAACAAGCTGAATACCAGACTAATATTCGCTAGTCTGAATTTTGGTTATAATCTTAGCTATTTTATGATTTATTTCAAATTTCAAAATAATTAAGCCAATGATAATTACACAATGTGAGAAATTTTCATTATTTACTTTTTATTGTCCAAATTAATTATAATCTGATAATATGGACTAATTGTTTCGTCTCAGATTAGCTGCAATTTAGGATACTTTTCTCTTTTAACCAAAATGTATTTTAATTAATCAAATTTGTCTCTGGTCTTTCAAAACTACGTTTCAATCTCTAAACTTTTAATTAAATATAATCTATTTAATAAAATTTTTTAGTTAAACTATTTAATTGAGAAAAGTTTGAATTGAGTTTTTAGGTAGAATTGGGATTAATTAAGTTCTCTTCAACAATAAAATTACCATGATTATTGTAGATTAACTTGTTTATCAATATGCATTTTTGCACACGAGGGATAATTAGACGGGAACCTACGCAGCTTAAAGTGAATTCCGAACCACTACAAACATACCTACCCAAAGTGAGAGCCTGTTCGACAACACACTCCATTCTGAAAATCGCGCTTTATACCGATGACAGAAGAGAGTCAATATGAATGTTCTGAACATGACTGCAAAACTGTTCTTTAAATCGGACACAATTGTCACAGGCTCCCGGTAAATGTTGTTTTTCAAAAGTCCCCATAACTAGAAGTCGCAATTCGTGAGATCGGGCGATCGTGGAGGCTATGTTGTTGGGAAGCATCGGCTGATCATCCGTGTGTCCGTAAATGTTCATCTCAACAATTGTTGGACTTGGGTTTTGATGTGAGATGGGTCTTCACTTTGCATGAATATGATTTCTTGTAGACTACCTTGTTGCTGGTGAGAAGGAATTACGTAGGCTTCCAACATGTTACGATACTGTAGCTCATTAACAGAACAAGTGGTAGGTCCTTGAAGAGTCACTTGTTCAAAAAAATATGGTCCGATAGTGATCGGAGCTGTGAACTCGCACCATACGGTCACTTTCGTATCTTGCAAGGGCTTAGCGTGCACCACGTGCGGGTTTTCTGTCGCCCAGATGCGACAATTATGGATATTCACATGCCCATTAAGATGGAAGTAGGCTTCGTCCGCCCACATAATGTTCCATGGCCAGGAATCATCAACTGCCGTTTTCGCGAGGAATTGTAGTGCTAATGTTTTGTGAATCTCCGGGTCGTGCCGTTCTAATTGATGAACCTCTTGAATCTTATACGGGTAATATTTTAGAGTTCTACGCATGATATGTCGTACAGTCGAGTTGGGCATATCAAGGGTACGTGAGATCGTCGGTACATTGACACTTCCGTGAAGCAATTCACTGCTGCCTTCCAAGATCGCTGTAGCAACATCCTCTACGACGGCGCTGTTAACCCTTTTTCTTCCTCTTCCCGGCAAAACGCCTAGCTGCCCTGTACTCTCAAATTTCACCATCATGTCTCTGAGAACACGATGAGACATCGGTCCACGTCGTTGTTTCTCCAGACGGCGGAACTCTCTGACAGCTGCCGCTGCATTCTCACAGTTGCAGTACTAAAGTTTGATTAGAAGTACTCTCTTCACCAACGTCGGCATTCTGCTATACTCATCTGATTGTAGCATGAGCAGCATCTTCCTTTTATTTTGCATAACATTTGCATATGTTGCTGTAAGATGATTATCCGCATCGCTATCTAGTGGCGATATTATAAACTATTTTTTTATTTCAGAAATCTTGAGCGCATTGTTAGAAGTGTCTATTGTCCAAATATTTTTCTTTTTCGACTAGTAGAACGGACTTCAGCGTCCGCTGAGTAGCAGAAATTTAAATTCGCTAACCCTGTATACCAATATAGTAAATTGGAGACATGAAAAACGTAGCTTGGTGATAAATATTTCAGTCGTAATTTATGCATTAGTTATATATAATTTATAAAATCAGGCCTTTATGTAATCCATTTCAGGTACAGCCTAATTAATAATTATTTTCTAATATTGCACCGTGCTTCAGGGTTCCTGTCGATTGAGAGTTGAATAAAGGAACCACTTAATGAACTCAAGACTTTTATTCGTAAAAAATTCCACTAGATATAAGAATCTGCAGCTGTAACAATCACAATTATACAGCTACAATTCGTCAGATACAATAAGAAATAGCTTCCAATCACAGGTCTCAAATACCTCAGACTGAGAACAGCTTCTTTAGCAGTCATGACTAATCGTCTTCACTCACAGACTGTCTTCACAAAACTGCCTGTCTTCCATGTCAGGCTGCGGTATTTATACCTGACTTGGTAGAGAAATCTACCAGTTTCGCCAAGGTTCTGGAAGCTTCTAGGCTACCTCGCTAAATATTGGTCCTAGAGCTTAGGTGATGGATGTTTTCAGAAATATCTATTTCTCGACAAGTCACCAAAAATCTCGCCAACTGTCGCCAAATCGCCAAATTTTCTCGCCAAAACATCGCTAAGTCACCAAATTATTAGAAAACCCGCTTTTAAACTACAACACGTCTAAATAACGCAATTTTTGCCCAAAATATGAGTATTTCCGATCTGTCTGAGATATTTAAAGATAAATACAATTATTATTTATTAATTTGTAACAATATATATCATGATATTAATTTTAGAAGGCAATCAATTAATTCCTGTAGGTTGGTTGGGCCTCTTGGATTATGTTCACATCTTTAATCTCTTGGGGGCGAACTGTTTTACTCTATGAAGGTGATCCATATTTTAACAAGCCAACTTGTATCTGGGATTTGATAGACGAGCATAAAATCTCTCATATAATTTTGCAATCTTCTATTGTGGACGAACTTGAAAAGAGACGGTATCTTCCAAGTAAGATGTATTTCATTACTACTAATGTTTTCTTTAAACAAAAGTCTTAATAATCTAAATTAAATCATAATAACTTAAATTTATAAGTAATTAGAATTTTAATAGCTTAAGGATTTCAATTTGGTTGGAAACTACATCGAGAAGCTACTCAATAAACTGTGTAATTTAACTTTATTAAACATTGCTTTAAAATATGAGAATTCATTTTCTGTTGATTATTTGATGACTTAAAGAGTATTCAGAAAAATTAGAGAAGAAGTTGATCTCTATCTAAAACAATTTTTCCGTTATATTTTTAAATGCTTTAGTTCTTCAAGAATTAAAGTACACTGCTGGCCACCCAAATTGCAACACCAAGAAAGACAAGAGATATCGCAACAAAATTTGTTTTGTAGATAACATTTTGACCAAGAATCAAATGATTAAATTTATAGACTTATGTGAAGTGTGGTTCCTGCCAAAATCAGTAGCCAGAACAGCCGCCATTGTTGGAGATCACCGTTGTCACGCGATTCGGCATTGATTCAAAGAGACTTTAAATGTGCTCTCGGAGTACAGCAGACCAAGCAGTTTTCACACGTTGCCAAAATTGATCTGGTGTGTCAGCTGGGGATGTAATCTCGGTCAATCGTTGAGTAACCATGGAACACATGTTTTCTATTAGTGAAAGATCCGGAGAAGAAGATGGCCAGGGAAGCAATTCAATCTGGCAACTGACGAAGAACCCTTGGACAATGCGTGCCACGTGTGGTCGCGCGTTATTCTGTTGAAATATGACTGTGGGCAAGTGCTGAAGGAAGGAACTATAATTGGCTCCAACACCTCGGTGATGTAGCGCTGGCTGTTTAAAGTATCTGCAATGCGTACTGCAAGAGTGCGAGAGTGATATCCAATACCGCTCCATACTATAAACCCGATGCAGGATCATTGTGGCGGTGCATAATGCAACTGCTCAGCATTCACTTTCCACGGTGTCTCCAGGCTCGAATGCGACCATCGTAGTGTTGCAGACAGAAGCGAGACTCGTCAGTAAAGACAATTTTATACCTCCCTCCACATCCTTCTTTCATCGTACCATTGGCAGAGGTGACGTCTGTAGTTCTGCGTTAAGGGTAGACAAAGTAATTTCAATCAGCGGAAGATCCGGAGAACGAATCGGCCAGGGAAGCAATTCAATCTGGCGACTAACGAATAACCCTTGGACAATGCGTGCCACGTGTGGTTGCTCATTATCCTCTTGAAATATGGCTGTGGGCAAGCCCTGAAGTTAAGGAAGGATAACTGGCTCCAACACCTTGAAAACGTAGCACTGGCTATTTAAAGTACAGGCAATGCGTACTAGAGGAGTGCGAGAGTGATATCCAATACCGCCCCATACCATAATACCCGGTGCAGTTCCAGTGCGGTGGTGCATAACGCAGCCGTTCAGCATCCTCACTCCACGGTGTCTCCAGACTCGAATGCGACCACCGTGGTGTTGCAGACAGAACCGTGACTCGTCAGTAAAGACAATTTCATTCCGTTCTGCCGTCCACATTCTTCTTTCATAGCACCATTGGTGGCGTAGACGTCTGTGGTTCTGCGTGATGGGTAAAAGTTGCAATGGACTTATTAAGGACAGACCACACTCTGCTATAAAAGACGTCGTATGGTACGCGCAGGCACTGGATGATGCGTTATATACAGAATGTGCTGTGTTATGGTTCATGATGTGGCTGAGCGATCCGTCACTGCCATGCGTACAATTTGTCTGTCATCACGTGAAGTGGTGCACTGAGGTGGATACGATCGAACACGCGTCAATTCCCTCCCGCATCCAACGATCACATACCGGCATCACAGTTGTTTGGTTTTGTTCGATACGACTACCGATTTTTCTGAAAGGTAATCTGCAATCCTGGTAGACCACTGTCTTTCTTTTGCCGAACTCGGATACTTGATCCAAAAATGATTGCTGTTTTATGCAAGGCATAATTGATTTTTTTAAACCAGGAGTAAAATACAATTGCCGAACTTGAAATCGTCGAAATGTGCAAGCGTTAAATAGCTCTTTGAAGTGGCGCCACAGGGCCGCGTGATGTGCGTCTGCGCTGAAATTCTAATCATTTGCATACCTCACCTCCACTAATGCATGTTGTAAATTTCATGTTATTTGCATGCTTCCTTCAGGGTGTTGCATTTACGGTTGCCAGCAGTGTATAAAACATAAGACCAACTTAATTATTTTATTTGTATAAGGAAATAGCTACATTGCTATCAACTTAGCTTTATACGCATGACAAATATATGGCTTATAATAGTATATAAATAATAAGAAAACTATATTTTTATATTATATCGATTAAATACGGTTATGATCAGTTCTGTATCTGTAAATATTAAAACGGCTTGTTTCCTCTTTCTTTTTGCGTAACATGGAAATTAATTATTCAGTTTTAAAAACTATTTGTCAAATAAATAATATACATTGATGTTGAATGCGCGTTTTTCTGTGTGCATTTCTGTGAGCTGTGTGAATGCGCGTTTTTCTAAATACATTGAGCTGTGTGCAAAAGTTAAGGAGTACCCAGTTTTTTGCGCCTAATTTTCAAATGATTGAATGTAGAAATACCAAATTTTGATGACATATGCACGAAACAGGTATGTATGGATTGCAACATAGAAGTTTACATAAGAAAAACGTAATGACTTACAAGAAGACAAAAGCAATCTCGTTGGAAAAGCACATTCTTGGAAAAAAATAATCACAGTTTCTTGTGGTTAAATATCATAGAAACATAATAAAAAGGAGTTTTAATAAGAGATATATGCTCACACCCTTATAGCTTGAATGCAACTGTGTGGCGTTGGATTTCCATGTGGAAAATTAAGTTGTTGGTTACGAAAATGGTAAGGGAAGACCAGACACGGTGTAAGCTGTTTCCAGTCTTCCTACAGACCTTGGATGAATTAAAGCAGCGACGTAACTACCAAGATAGTCCAACGGATGCTTTATGGGATTGAAGTCTGCAGATCTAGAACCCTCCATTCGATTTTTTCCAAACAAAGGCACTCAAGATGTTCCTCAACGATGCGGTCGTACATTATCATCCATCAAAATGAAATCATTGCCACTTGCGCCGACATGTAAACTGACATTCAGATCAAGTATCTCATCCCGATATCTCATATCAGACATAATTCCTTCCCGGAACACAGTCACAGGTAAGTGTGAGCCCCGAGTGAGATCTATACTTAAACTATTTCACTATCACCGCTGTAACTGTGTCCACAGTGTTGGACTGATGGTAACCAAAGTAGAAAATCAATGAAAGTTACATACGTAATTACGAAAGACTGATGTCATCATATTTTTCACTCATATATACCTACTGTTTT
This sequence comes from Latrodectus hesperus, assembly GCA_037975125.1. NCBI lineage: Eukaryota > Metazoa > Arthropoda > Arachnida > Araneae > Theridiidae > Latrodectus > Latrodectus hesperus. The sequence goes on from CM075861.1 coordinate 28,200,763, forward strand.
CCACTAAAAAATGTTGTTGCCAGCGTTTTTGCATAAATTTATATAAGTTTGCTTTTATCTTTTATATAAACTATAAATTTTATTGTTATTATATTTTAATGTTAAGCTTTGTAAAAAATGTTGTTCCTTAACTTTTAGAGGCCACTATATGTAAGATTACTAATGCTTACTAATGAGCAATGCATACTACCACTAATTTCTTAGCCATATAATTTACAAGAACAACGTTAACATCTGTTTTAATCATCTCACATGCATATATTCAAAATTCCAGTTGAAAGTATGTTTCTGGCATTCAAAACCTAAAAGATCTTATTTGTAAATCTCCTGTATCAAAAATCAAAAAATCCTTCTGTATCCTTTTAGGATACAGTGGGAAATTTCACTATCACTATGTAACTGATTTTAATATTTTGGATTACAATGTTTATTAAATTTAGTATAATCTTATGTAACATTACATATTCTTATTAAAGTATCACGGCTAAATTGTAAGAACAATTATTTCCACTTTCCTGTTATATTTTTGTTGCTGTTGTTCTTACTTATCTCAGGTTGTCTAGCTAGGCTAGACAACCCCCATAGAACCAAAAATATCTAAAATTTCTAAAAAATGTGATGGGTACCAAAGGAATTTAGGCAGGTTAGGCAGGTTTTTAAAATTTAGGCAAGTTAAGATATGTCCAGAGGAGGCCATATTGACGGAACACCAAGGACAGTCTGGAAATAAAGAGTAAGTGAGCAAGGACCCGAAGGTCTGGGGCACAAGAGGTTGAAATATGACCTAGCCCCCAAAATCCAGCCACTCACTCTGAGACAGACGCTGCATGCTAGTTTAGGTCCACCCCGGGAATTTCATTTCCCCGGTACCACCCATATCTGGGATGTTATATATTTAATAATACAAATAAAAAATGAGCTTTGATATTGATTAAACAGCTTATAAATATTTGACTCTAAATGTCTACTAATTTGTGAGTCGTTTAAGAAATAAAAAGGGATTCAATATTTCGTAAAGAAAATTATGAATCAAAGTTAAATTTAATTCACAGAAATTTTAAAGCCAACACTATATTTCGTCCGATTCTAAAAAAAATTGATTAAGATTAAAAATTTTAATCTTTACTAAGCATATTACTTTTTTGAAGACCGCAAAAACCAATATTCTTAGATGGGAAAAACAGAACATGTATGAAGCTTGGCTCAACACTCCTGGTCAAACCCACACTAAAAGTATGATCTGTGGATCATCAGCGAGGATTGCCTTTGAAATTCTAAAATGCTCTAGGCAGAAGATACGTTTAATCGTAGGCTTCATAACAGGGCACTACTATTTCAGAAAACACCTCCATGAAATATGACTGTTTCAGCAAGACCCTATCTGCAGGAAATGTCATGCAATAGGAAACGGCCAAGCATATCATTTACGAATGCGAGGCTTTTGCCCTTCCTAGATTAACTTCTTTAGACATCATCCATACTAGATAGTTACACCTAGACTGCATTAAAGGACTCGAACTTTATTAATAAAGTGGGTGACCCGAGTAACTGGAACTAGGAAACATTGGGTTTGGAGTTAATAATACAAAATGCTGATAAAAGCTGAGGTGCCCAATGACATACAAACCCAACTCCAAGAAGAAGAAGCACTACTTTAAACTGATGCTATCAATCAAATTTTTAACCTATATTATATTTATCTACAATAAATAACTGTACGGTGAAATTACTCTGAGTTTTACTTCTCGAAGCACTGATTATTCTTTCCATTCTTCTTGTAACGAAATATGTGAAAATCAGTAAGTCCCAAATCACTTACACTTGAATTTTTGAAATTTTTTTTAATCGCTTTTGTGACAGAACAAGCAAACTCTATCTCAACATAACTTCATGTATAAGATAAATGTCTTTGTATCAGTGACAAATATAGTTCTTGTTAACATTTCATGTCTGCTGTTTTATAATTTGTAATCCTTATTAAGCAGCAGATTTTGCACTCTTAAGAGTTCAATAATACAGAGGATATCTGCCAATAAATGTGGCATTTATTTTGAAAAACTGACAGAAGAAATGAAGTAAGCATTCTACAATTAAATTCTTATTAGGAAAAGAAAAGGACTGAAATTAACTGGAAATGTGTATTTGATGGTGATATTGTGGGTTTTTTTCTAGCGTAGAGCTCATTTTTTTTAATTTACAGTAATAATAAATATCTTAATATTAATATTCTAATGAACAGTTATTTAATTCTATTTTATAATATAGCTTTTAAATTATTATAATTTAAATATTTTATTTCCTTAGCTGGAAAACATGATTTGTCGTCTTTGAAAGTATTTATGTGTGGTGCAAGTGTAGTGAAGCCGAAGTCCTATGACTTTGTATACAATGAATTGAAATTAAATGCTCCCTTCGTAGAATTGTATGGTAAGTGTGAATCAGTTATGTATTTTTTGTTGGTTTAATCTTAATAACTTGTTCTATATTCTTAATGTCAGAGTTTTTAGGGGAGCTAATTGAGATTCTGATTATTTTCTTGCAGTTTCTAAATTCATTTAGAAAATATCTTGGGTATTTTTCTTTAAAAAAAAGTATATATATATATATATATATATATGTATGTATGTATACATTATATTTAATTTTTTACTGAAAAACTAAAAAATGATTCTATGAAACAAGTATATATACTTATGACAGAGGAATTTATTGCCAACACTTTTTTGTTGTCGTTGCAAATGATACTTGGACAAGCCAAGATCGCTATGCCTTTGGCAGTGCGAATTAAGTCAAAAGAGAGCGTCTTTCGTTTGGAACAGAGCACCATGAAGGTGAAAGTACGACTTTGCTCTTTTAAGGTACCTCGAAATTTTGAACCACGGTCAGGTGACGAGGCCACACCTGAGCAGGCACTCTCCTCTCCACATCCACTCCAAACCAGCGAAAGGAATTTGGACGTCACATATTAATGTGGACACGTCCCCAACCCACGGAGCTCCAGCAACTCAGTGAAGGAGAATACACCGTGGTCACCCTCCCAACCACTGCCCGCGGCAAATGATACTTCACTTTGCTGAGCTTACGGGAAGCGGCGTGAAGCTACTGAGCCACTGGAGCTCCCAAAATTAGTTTAAATGCAGATATTGAGACTGAATGAGGATTTATTAAAGTGACTATTTTGGAGGCTGCTGATACAGTATTGAAACAGGAAAGAATGGTAATCAGTTCGATGAAGAATTCCGAGACACCTTGATGCTGAAGAACACTGCAAGGCAGAGATACAGTAAATCAAATAAAGTCATTATGAATGTAAGCACAGAACAGCAAATGCATTATGTAAAAAGAAGATTTTTTAAAAAAATAATTTTTTGAAAAGCATAGAAAAAAGGAAATCTGAAAGTTTTATAAAGAAGCCAAAAGATTTGATAAGTGATTTACAAACTCCACTTTTAAACTGAAGAGGAATTGAGGGTGAAATTATTACAGATCTACCAAGTGTTAAAGAAAGATGGAAAAATTACTTTAGCCAGATGTAAATGCTTCATTTACATCTGTCAGTGCTATAAATGTGAAGGGTTTCGTTGTTCATAATGCAAACTCATGATGTTCATTTGCAATGGATACCTTCACATGTGAATCTCCACGGGATTGAAATGTAAGATAATCTTGCTAAGGAGGGTTGCAGGATTTCAACAACTCCCTCCTCCACACCGGAGTTATACTATCGGAAAAAATCTAAAATCTCGGAGGAGTGGAAAACACCCCCTATCCATGAATGGTACAAGGGATCAAAACCGGGTTTGTCCCTTGAACTCCCTCGTGACAGACGTACCCGGACTACTCTCTCAAGATTTGCTAGTGGTCACATCAAGTGCCTCACTTACAACGAGGACAGGAAAACCTTCGTCACCTGCACCAAGTGCCAAAGTCATCAGGCCTCTCCTGAGAACATTTTGGATTGCATTGGTCTCTAACGAGGATCTCTTTAGCAATCCTCTCCTAGTCTTTGATTTCCTTACACTTAACAGGGTCGTGGGTCTTGTCTGACTCCGTCAGACAGTGAGGATAAGAAACAACAACATAATGCAAACTGAGACGAAGTTCCAGCACTACGTTTGAAGAAGTTAGACAAATCATATTAAGGATGAAAAATAATAAATTTGCAGAAAATGATCTAATTAGAGTATTGTTTATGATGTATGGAGGAGCTAAGCTATGGCATAAAATCAATGAATCAATCATCCACTTATGGGAACGAGAGGCAATGCCTGCAGAATGTAACTTGGGAATCATCGATCTTGTTATAAAAAGAAAACAAGTAAACTTTAAACATTATAGAGGTTTCCATTATTAAATGTGACCTTCAAAATGCTTACCTGCTTAATTTACAAGATTTTACCAATTTCAGAATAGATTCCAGGCAACAAAAATGGAGTTTAGTGTCCAACTACTCCTTTTTCAACCAAATTCACATGTTTAAAAACATTGTTAAGAGGTTTTACAATATCAATCAGTTTGCTTTTTGTTATGGATTACAAACAGGCTTTTGATAAGGTTGGTGGATCCAAAATGGTTTAAATTTCATCTGAGCTAAAGTTATCAATCAAATTAATTAAATTAAATGAAATTACTTTAAAAGAATCTAAAGTCAGTGTTCTAATCCAGAAAGATTTTTCAGAAATGTTTGATACATTGCTGGCGTCCGACAGGCTGATGCATTATCGCCTTTACTTATTAATTTAATATTTCAATTCGAAAATAAAAAAGTGGATTTCAGAGGCGTTATTATTGGTGAAACAATTCATATTTGTGTATTTACTGATACTGAGTAGAAACAGATAAGCGTTAATTAAGACATTAGAAAGATTAATAGAAGCAGCAGGGATACAACTGACCTTTTACTTAAGGAGTAAAAAACAAAGTACGTGGAAAAAACAAAATTTGTTTGCATTTTCAATGATTATCTGATAGTTTATAACTTTAAACTCCCGGTGGATTTGTGGTAGCGTTTCACGCTCCCAATCCACAGGTCCTAGGTTGCATCCTCAGTCCGGGCAAGGTCGACTCAACCTTTCATTTCTTCAGTGGGTTGATAAACTGAGGACCAAGCATGCTTGGGAAATAAACGGTGGGGGTTTCGCACTAGGCTGACCACCTAATCGGGACATATGCTTCGCAACCCAGGGACTCTCGTTCTGGAAAACAGATATGGGTACTGTAGGCCTTGGCCCACATGTGTTGTCGTGCCACCGGGTTTATTTTAGTTTAGAGTTCATAACTTTAATTTCAAATCTGAGAAAGAGAGAGAAGGAAGGGAGAGGGAAGAGAAAGAGAAGAGATTAAACTAAAAGTGTAAAAAATAATTATTAGTCTCGTGGTGACTTATGACACCAAGTCTTGGACTTTGATGCAAAAAGACATAAACAACATATATATATATATATATATACACACACATATATATATATATATATATATATATATATATATATATATATATATATCTATATATATATATATATATATATATATATATATATATATATATATATATATATATATATATATATATATATATATATATGTCATCATACATCGTTAACACTTCTAACTGCACTTCTTTGACTAGGTGGAACAGAGATGATGGGCTGTTGTTCTGTCATGAATTTGACTATGCCTATATACAAAGGCGAAATTCCAGTATCATCATTGGGTATGAAGGTGGAATGTGTCAACGAATCAGGTAAGAACGTAATGTGATGTTAACAAAATAATTGAAAATGTGTTTATATATTATGAAACACGATAGTATATATAATGTGGAAAAATATATGTTTTTGATTGTCTAATATGTAAAAGAAACATCAAGTAAAATTTTAACTTGATCTTTTTATTAGCCTCTTGTATAATTTATATTATACAAGAGGTTAAAAAATTATTACTTTTTGAAATTATGTAAAATAATTTCGAAAAATTGTAAAAGAAAAGAGGTTTATAGCTTTTTAATATCATCTAAAAAGACTATAATCGAACGTCAGATTGAATTAATCATATTTAGATTTTTTTAACTTTGATTAAACTAATTTACTGAACTGTAAACTTTTAACTTTTTATATTTTTAAATTAATTTAATTAATACTGTAATTTTTTTAATTTTAAAATATTAATTGGTAAACTCACATTGTTTTTAAAGAAACTTTCATTTAAAATAACATGTATTTTAGGGAACCCAGTAGAAGGGGAAGTTGGCGATGTAGTAGTATCGAATCCATTTCCATCACTAGTTTTGAAATTATGGAATGACCATGACGGCTGTTTACTACAAGAAAAATATTTTAGCAAATATCCAGGTAAGAAATTGTTATTTAGTATTAGTTTAAAGTAATAAATATATTTCTCTTCATTTTAACTTTGTTTGCAATTATATTTCTGCTAATTGTTTTAATTTGTAAAGAAAATATATAACGTTGGGGAATAAGTTCGTAGCGTTTTAACCAAAGACTTTTATTTAAACAAAAAAAATAATTATATCAATAAGTTAACACTAATCATACCATAACGGGTCAAATGACCCATTTTGAACTTTTGCATTGATAATGCACGTATTATCTTATTATTTCTCCAAATTTAACTTACTGACTTTTTCTGACTAATTAAGTCTACTGTTCTTATACTATTTTTATAATTTTTTGTTTTGTTTATTTTGAGTAATAACTGTCGTATACCGTTGTCTACCACATCGGGTCATTTGACCCGGAGAACATTTTTTTGTTTTATAAGCTTATCAATACATATTGCTTATCTTATTGTATTCAGTAAACTGCAAATGTATGCAAAGACTGTTGCGTAAAGTAGTTCAATCAAAATAGCTGAGAATAATTCAAGAAAATATAAAAATTTTAGATTGAAACTAGATTTTTGTGTAAAAAAGGTAGCAAAAAAAGAAAAGTTTAGTACATAGTTTTTATTTTATTTTGATAGCTTTATTAGTGATACAGGTAACTATTTATCCATAAAATGTCGAAACGAACGAGACAGACCAAATTCTTAGAAGATATAAATGATATTGGAGAAGAGTTTTCGGAAATCGGTGAAGATGAATTTTCTGAAAACGAAGATATATTGGTTACAAACGAAAATGAGTCTGAATCTACAGATACTGACAATGAAGAGGAAAATATTGTGAATATCGGTTGTGGACGAAAAAGAAGAAGATTACTCTCAAGTTCTGAAGAAAGTGAAGCAGAAATAAATGAACAACATGTTGCAATTGATGGATCTGTTTGGGAAGAAATACAAATAGGTGGCACACCTGGAAGACCACCACTTCATAACATTTTCAGGCAAGAAGTAGAACTTGCCGACGATTTTCGAGTTGCCCGTGAACAACCAAAAGAAAAAGCAAATACTAAACGATCGTTGCCTAACCCTGTTACAGATTCTAATAAACGTAAGAGGTGTCAAATAGGATACTGCAAAGATAATAAAACTAATAAAATTTGCTCCAATTGTAAAAAATTTGTTTGCGGGAAATGTGCGACGGAAACAATTATGTGTAAAAAATGTGATGTATAAAAACATTTCTTATGTTTTGCGTTTGAAATAGAAATTGTAAAAATACTATTTCATATAATTATAATACATATTTTATTATCATTATATTTTTATTTCCTTTCCAACATCCATATTTCATACATAAAAGTAGGAAACGTAAATTTCGGGTCATTTGACCCGCTATGGTAAACTAGGTATCTAATAAGTGTTAGTATGATTAGTGTTAATCAATTATATATTCGCCGTTGCTGTTTACAACCTCTTCCCACCTCTCGACCCATTTGTTGATGCCGTTCCGCCAAAAATCACCTGGTCTGGTGTCAAAGCAGTTGAGCCAGTTTTTAAAGATCGCGCGCGCGATGTGAAAGGATTTCGGTTATGATTAAAAATTTTAATTATATAATCAGTTGTGTTCCAAGTGCTTAAAAGAGCTTTTTGAATCTCTTTCTCCCGATATGCTGAGTAATTTTAAATAAATTTGTATTATTATTTTTTCCGATAAAAATATTAAAAAGAAAAGTGTTCTTTCATCTTCCTATTGTCAAGTTATCGAACGTGACTTCGGTAGATTATAATTTTTTTGATACACACAAGACAAAAAAAAAAACTACCTTTAAATAAATTACTAATATGTTAATTTCTAAAAGAAAAAAACCGAATTTTGAATTACAAAGGCTTTAGAATTCAAAGTCTAAAGCATTTTTAAAATAGTTTCTTGGAATGAAAACATCCTATGATAAAATAAAATAATAGTATATAGGATAGATAAAATAAAATATTATGTCAATGGAATGTCTTTTTTTCTAGGCAAATTCTTCATTGGTGATTTTGGAATAATTAATCCAATAACGAAAGGTTTAAAAGTTTTCGGAAGATGGTAAGGAGGTCTCTGTTTGTTTTGTAAAAATAGTTTCTGTTCCTTATTATATGTTGTAATATTTTTTCCTTCCTACGAAAAACAAATTTAGTGAAATACTTTTGGAAATAAGTTCATAACGTTTTTACCAAAGACTTTTACTTAAACAAAAAACAATAACTATATCAATAAGTTAATCAATTATATATTCGCCATTGCTGTTTACAACCTCTTCCCACCTTTCGATCAATTTGTTGATGCCGTTTCGCCAAAAATCGCCTGGTCTAGTGTCAAAGATTTGTTGAGCCAGTTTTTAAGGATCTCTTGGTGCACTAGTAAATGCTCGAAAAGAATGCCGCAGTCCAATAGGAGCTCTACACTGGTCAGCTACACCGCGTGAATGAGGCTATTCGACTGAAAAGACTTGATCGACATGGTCAAACCATACTCCTTTACGGCAACACCGGGTCCCATGTTGCACAAGTCGTCAAAGCCGCACTCCAAGACTTCGAATGGGAGGTCCTTTAGCATCCACCGTAATCTCCGGACCTTGAACCGACTGATTACCATCTTTTCCGCACCTTGTCAAACCATATGAAGGGCGTTACCTTCGACAAGAAAAGGGTCCTTAAAAACTGGCTCAACAACCTCTTTGACATCAGAGTAGGCGATTTTTGGCGGAACGGCATCAACAAATGGGTCGAGAGGGGGGAAGAGGTTGTAAACAGCAACGTCGAATATATATTTGATAAACTTATTCATATAATTATTGTTTTTTGTTTAAATAAAAGTCTTTGGTAAAAACGCTACAATCTTATTCCCCAACCTAATAATTAACATGAGAAAAACTGTATTTAAGAGATTAAACTACAAGGTGAAATTGGGGAACGACTTTTTTTTTTATGAATTCTTCTATATAGATAGAGATTTCCATCAAGGTGTGACGTTCTGTCTTGTTTATTTTTCTCAACTTGACTCTAGAAAAGCTATATATATATATATATATATACATATATACCTGTAAAATTCAGATCTAGTGTTATAAAAATCATCAATTGTATATCCTAAAGCAATCGAATATCCTAAAGCACATGGAAAAGTATTGATTATAATGAATTAATTATGTTGTTGTAGTTGTTTCTAATCCCAGACGTTGAAGCTAAGCTACACCATCTTCATGATACCAAAAATGTCTAGAAGGTCCAAAAATAAAATCGGTTCCCTTAAAATCATAAAAACTGTAAAATTTAGACAAATGAGAATATAATCGGGGGAGGCTTGAACAGCCCCACACCAATGACACTCTGAAAAGTGCCTGAAAGGTAAGTGATTTATCACTTACATGTGCTTACATATATATGAAAGGAAGGTGAAAGGTAAGTGGTTTAATATGGCCGCTCAGAAAGCGTTAGAGAGCCGTCTGCTGTTTTCTCGATACATTGAGCTTGTGGCACCAGAGAGATCTTTTGATGAAATTTAGACCTGTTTTCATGGTAAAGGGAAGGGAGCAGTTTCAATTGGACCGAGAACCTGAGGCACAATATGAATTAATTATGATTATTCATTATAATTTTCATTCATAATATTTTGAAGAATTTTTACGGATTTGAATTTAATACTGTTTGTGTTTTTCTATTGCATGCAGTTAAATATAGATAATTTAAATATAAAAATATAAGATCTACAGATATATATGAGATTCATTAGCTGGAGTAAAAGGTTTTTCATTTTTCCAATCTACAGCTAACTTTAACATGTGCGTTTGTTGATACTATCTATTTATGTTTATTAGTTGCTACGTCATATCCACATTTGGTCATCTGGTCATTTGAAGAAGACATATGGTCATTTGAAGACGAGAGAGCTATTCCTCCATTATAGTGGCATGGAGAGGAGGGTGTCAACTCAGGTGTCGATCTTTTCACTGCCGTAATTCAAAATTACGAACCAATGGGCTGCGCTTAGTGGCTTTTCAGTTGGCAGAAATATTCAGATGGAAACGAATTGAAAACAAATACAAAATAAAACACGTAACTTAAATTTCTAAGCTTTTATTTATGTTCATTTGAAATCAAATTCCTCATAGAATCTCGAATGTGTTTTCTTTGAAAGAGAATAAACTGTCTAAATTGTCTCTAGAAAAGTTTACAAAATGATAAAAAACATTTTTTAACCTTAAATTTCTTGGCATAGGTGCCGTATAATCCATGATTCCAAATTCTGAAATTTTTGGAGATGTAGAAATGTTGCCAAGATGACGTATCGTGACGTGCGCGATGACGTAAATACTAGGGTTACCAAAATAGAATTTTCTGCATAATTCTTATAGGTTTCCATTGAGTGACGTAATAAAAACGAGTTTGCCAGATACATAAGAAAATTCGCCAAAAGATCGCCAAACTTAGAATTTGGCATCCTGGATTATATGGCACCTTTGCCAATTTCTTTTATATACAGAGATCAAAAAGTATTTAGGATGGTGACAGAGAAGAAAGTGCATCAATTGATTAGTCAAAATTTATTTCCCCTCCTCCGAAGTATTCTCCGACTTCACTGCACTTCTGTCAATGTTTTTATTGCTTGGAATACGTGTTTGCAAATACTTTTTCCGTGATCATGGTAGATATTCTTTTATCAAATTAATCGACTCGAAACGGTGATCGCTAGGAGGCAGTTTGAGAAGTGCAAATAAGAAAGAGTCATACGTTGCTGTATCATAAGAAAATGAGATGCTTGTCGAAATTTATTTTTTAATGTTGTTTATTGAACGTCAACACAATCGCTAAAAATGCATAATGCACAACACGACGACAGAAAAGAAAACAGTCAACAGTTCTTGATCTTTAGAAAGATTTTAAAATGGTTTTTTCGGTTTTTTATCAAGCAAACAACCCGTTGTTGAGCTATTTTTGTGTCAAAACCCAAGACATAAGTTTCATCACACCCACCCACATCAATAATGTATTTTAAGAAGGAATTTTCTTGAGAAAGCAAATCTCGACCTAATGAACTTGTTACTTTTGTAACATATTCAAGGTTCTCAGAATGTAATTCGAAATTGAACGAATAATTCGAAATGTAAAACCCAAGACCTAAGTTTCATCACACCCACCCACATCGATAATGTATTTTAAGAAAGAATTTTCTTGAGAAAGCAAATCTCGACCTAATGAACTTGCTACTTTTGTAACATATTCAAGGTTCTTAGAATGTAATTCGAAATGTAACGCATCGTAACCTTAAAAATAGTTTTTTTAAATTGCTTAACAGGATAAAATGTATAGAAACTTGTTCAATAATGTCTGTCATTATCGAATGACAATCACTGAGTATCATTTCTCTGATTTGATCGGTTCTTCTTATTAAGGTGGGTGATCTACTAGATAAATCTACTATATTCGTCGGATTCTGAACTATTTATGTCATTTTTTATAACAATCAAATCTTGTCAAAATATTTTACTATATAACGTATGACCGCTTTTGGCAGTCAATTAGCTTTGATTCTCCCGGGAATCGAACACTGGACATAAAAATATTGAATAGTGTTTAGAAGAATATTGTTTCATGGAGGTATTGTGAAAGTTCCCGGAGACATGCATGTAGAAGATTTTGAGAGATTCCTGATTAAAACGCTCTAAAATAGATCCTAATGATTCTATTATATCAAAGTCAGAAGATTGAAAGAGAAATGATAGGTATTTTCCTTTATCCTTACCAATCATTGAACAAACCCCGTTTTATTTATGGGAGTACTATCATCCTGAAAATTTCTATCTCCAGCTGGAAACAAAATTTGCATCATAGAATGCACCTGGTCTGTTAAAACTTCTCTACACTTCTCCTCAGAGATACTTTCTCTTAGGGATAGCATAAAAAAAGCAATAACATGGCTACCCGTGCCATGACACATCCATAGTTAAGAGTTAGTTGTAGATAATAACGCTCACGTACTTAGTCACACACACACACACACACACACACACACACACACACACACACACACACACACACACACACACACACACACACACACACACACACACACACACACACACACACACACACACACACACACACACACACACACACACACACACACACACACACACACACACACACACACACACATTCTTCTTCATTGGCCTGACAGCACAGAGTAGGCCTTTGCCTTCCTCAGAAGTGCATACCAGGACCCGCTATTTTTGTACAAGGTCACCCAGTTTGTCACTTTTAGTGTTTTTAGGTCGTTTTCAAGGCAATCATGCCATCGGAGTTTCGGTCGTCCTCTTCTTCTGGTGCCAATGGGGCGAGGCAAGAAAATTTTTTTCGTCACCCGATTGTCGTTCACCCGGCTCAAATGTCCTGCCCATTTTAATCTCTGTATTGAGATAAATTTAACAATATCTGGTTCTTTATATAGTTATATATATATACATACATAATATGCTTTCATGCTTTCTTTTAAATGTATATTTCAGTGATGAAACTCTGAAACAAAGGGGCTGTCGATTTGGGTCTTCAGAGATTTATAATGTAGGTAAGTAAATTTTAAGCTTTGTGCAGAGATTTATGAAAATGCGTATAAAATTACATATTAATTAAAAAATAAATAAGATATGTTGAAAAAGAATTATATTTAATGGAATACTGATATTTGAAGACTTATTCCTTTTACAGCTTATATCTCAAAAAGAAATATTAGAATGTAAGTTATGTGATTTATTTGTAAATATCTTGCAACTACTTTGACTTTTTATTGTTTTGATTGTAATATGTTTATCATTACAAGTTTTTCTTTTTAAATTCACACAGCAAATTTTTTGTCTTGTTGATTTAATTAATATAAAAATATTAACATAGTAAAATTATTTCACTGCAACAAAGGATGCATTGAAATACATTTTTAGTTGGTTTTCTGTCAAAGTGGAAGGCTTGTCCGAAAATATTGTGATGGTGTTTGTTTTCTTCTATAATTTAACTCTACCTAATTCAAAACACAAACTATTAATATTCTGATATTAAACTTAAGGAAATAAGTGTATGAAATTCATCTTACCCACTGATTTCCTTATTAAACCTTTACAAATAGGTGGTACAGACTACATTAAAAAAACTAAATTCCTTGGCATGACAGCCAATGTGGGCCAAGGGCCTACAGTGCCAATAACTGTTTTCATGACCGAGGGCCTTGGGGTGCGAAGCATATGTCCCAGTTAGGTGGTCAGCCTAACGTAAGACTCCTAGTGTTTAGTTCCCAAGTACTCAGTTAATCAGTTCCTTGGTACTCAGTTAATCGACCCACTGAAGGGATGAAAGGCCGAGTCAACCTTGCCTAGCCCGACAATCGAACCTCGGATCTGTGTCATGGGAGCGTGAAACGTTGCCACTAAGCCACCGGGCTACAGACTACATTAAGGGATCTTTATATAAATGACTGCAAATAGAGAAATTATCATATTTACTGAAGTAAATGATTTAATGTATCTACTAGAATGGCGCGCGCAGATAATTTCTGACTTTAAACTAAACGAATTGTTTTGAGGCTGACCAGATAGGTTACATATTCCAAATAATACTGTTAATGATTGGATGGGATTACTTCTGGGAATTCTAAGAGTCATGTTATTTTGCATTAAACTGCCAAAGCATTTATAAGCACTCTTGTTAAATGTGACTGAGTAATTTCTAAATGAAAACTGACTCCTGAAAAGTGTGGCTTGAAAATTATAGTAAGTAGCTTCAGGAAATCTTTACATCTGCTTGAGGCAGACCAGGATTACCACTCTTTTGATATTTAGCTAACTCGACTGCGAGCTTGGGTGATACTTTTCATTTTACCAAAAATATCTCTTTATCTGAATATATTTCTGATAATTTTCAATTTGAAGTGGAAGAAAAGAAAATTAAATTTTCCTTCAATGACATAAAATCTGAGAATATTTATGTCAAGTGGTTGAGTAGGGAATTATAGGATGCTTTATTTGTGTTATAGGATGCTTTATTTGTGAACTACCTTTATTTGGAATTTCAAAGTTGTTGAGTTTCTGATAATGATGCACATCCCCGAGTATAGCGGAGCTTTATCAAGTCTATGGATTTGTTCACCCCAAAAAAGTCCAAAACCAACAATAAGTTATCATAATAATAATGCCTGGATAAGCCTAGACATGATAAAATACGGACAGCAGGGGCCTGTTCAATGGAAAATTTGTTGCGGATTTCGTAGTGCTTAGAAAACTCAGAGAAAGTCAAAGAACGAAAATGCCCTTTGAGAAAGAGGGTAATAATTGTCTGATATTTACGAAAGCAAGCAAGAGTCAAAGAGTTCCCGGGGCGACAATTATATACCAGAGGTATACATACATCGGTCTTCCGTTCGGAGGGGCAGGATTCGATTCCTAACGACACCAAAGACCCACCGAGTACATGTGATTTACGTGTTCGTTAAATCTGTGGAATCGAAAGTCCTGTGGTCGGTCGTTGAGCAGTTACCATGGGTATAATGGTCTGGAGGAAATTTCCTTCTCCTTCAGATCAATGTCAAAATTGAAAGAGTGAATCCTCTGATGGTGACCTCTATCGTAGAACGATTGAGAAAAGTCGTATTTTCACCATCGTCGTGCTCTGATTAAAACGAAAGACGCACCCTACTGACTTAAATTCGCATAGCCAACGGCATAACGGTTTTGGCTTGTCCAAGTAACAGCAACAACCAGTTGTGTGAATGCCGAACTAGCCAAGTGATTTGATTTATGCTTTCAGCAATTGAAAATAGGTCCAAGTGAGTAAGTGGAACAGGAGGCAATGAAGGGTCAACAACACCCACTTTGGCTAAAGTGTCTGCGATCTTATTGCCCTTAAAACAGACATGTAAGAGTACTCACTGTAGCTAAATTGGTTGATAAAGGGAGAGATTTTTTAGGATATTTCCCCCTCACGGAATCCCTCACTTTATACCAGATGGCCATGTGTTGAATACAGCCTTTTTTGTCAGACAGGGTACAATTTTCACTGAGGCCAGATACAGATTTGAGTTGCTGTAGATTCTCATTGATTGCAATAAGCTCAAAACGGAAGACAGCAATAGTTCTGGTTCCTCCCTTGAAATTATTGTTGCTGTTGTCCAATCCTTCAGAGATCTTGGGCTGCTAGATGAGAACCATGCAGCGTAAACCATAGCGAAGTCGAGCATCAGTAATGGACTTGCGCAACCATCCACCAGAGCGAACCCCAAACAATTCAGGATGTAATCGGGGAGAAGCCGGCTTCAGATCCCTTGGACATTCATCTCATTATTTCGGAATTAGATGTAAATACCACTGATAATACTGTCATTATCATTTTTACTTACCGTAAACATATGAGCTGTGCTCAGTGGAATGTGACTAATTTTCTCAAGAGTCAAGTTGTCTTTACTAGATTGGAAAATCGTTTTGCTTGTTCACCTTAACTGGTAGCTTTTTATAGAAAAAAACATTAGCAAGACCATCGATGACTTTTCATCATTCTTGCGATTTCCAATGAAAAATAGATAGTTAAATTATTTATTTTCCCTTCGTCAGATGTCTAAACAAAATTTATATACAGTCCCATTATCAAAACAATATTATTATTTTTCATATTCAATATAAATGAGTTTAATAAATAAGTCAGAAATCTAAGTTTATAGCACTAATACTAGATAATAAATATTTTCATGTAATAAAAATTCAATGAATTTATACTAATATTTAATTAAATCAATTTTTAGTTGAATGAATTGGTAAGTAAAAGGAATTTTAAGCATTTCTTATAATTAAGTATTTCTTCATAATAGTTTAATGATGGAAAATATTTAATAGTTTCTCAACCATCCAACTGAGAAATTGGCTACATTTTAATCTCATTGACATGCATTGCTTTATATTTTATTCAGCCTAACTTACTCTCTTAATTAAAACTACTAGTTTAAACTAATTAATAAAAAATATGGAAATTATGTGTAATTTGCTTGCATACTTTTATTCTTTTAAAATTGTTCTGCAATTTTTTCTAATATTATTTAAAAATGTCTTAATATATATCATTTAAAAGATAATAATACTTAACCTATTCGCGAAAGAAATATCTCTGGTTTAAAATACGAATATATAAAATGCGAATATATTTTCAGAATTTCCTTTAACATATTACACTTCATTTATGTATAATTTAATATTCTCTTAGTTGTGTAATTTTAAATAATCCTTAGAAATCATAGGAAAACGATATTTATTTTCAAAAAATTAGTACTTAATGATGTGTCAAAAGAAATAAGATTAATATGTTGAGCTCCAGTGGCTTCCCAGTAAACTCCCGTAGCTTCCCGTAAGCTCAGCAAAGTGAAGCATCATTTGCCGCGGGCAGTGGTTGGGAGGGTGACCACGGTGTACTCTCCTTCACTGGGTTGCTGGAACTCCGTGGGTTGGCGACGTGTCCACGTTCATCTTTGGCGTCCAAAGTCCTTCCGCTGGTCTGGCGTGGATGTGGAGAGGAGGGTGCCAGCTCAGATGTGGCCCCGTCTCCTGACCGCCGGTTCAAAATGACGAGGCACCTTAAAAAGAGCAAAGTCGTACATTCACCTTCGTGGTGCTCTGATCCAAACGAAAGACGCTCTCTATTGACTTAATTCGCACTGCCAAAGGCATAGCGAGCTTGGCTTGTCCAAGTGTCTCAACAACAACAGATTGATATGTTTTCAACCGCTAATCACTTATGATTAGTTATGAGCAATCCATATGTGAAAATTTATGTATTTAGAAAAGAAAATTTATACTTTTTCTAAGCAATTTAAATGGCATTTCTCGCATACATTTCAGCATGTCTGTGAAAATGTTAATCATTTTTGTAGTATAACAATTTAGAGCATCCAAATTTAGCCTTTTACTACAAATTGATTTTAAAAGCCTCGGGGGTTTGTTTGATTAGACCGTTCGTTCTCACCGTCGGAAGGTAGTGGTTTCCAATCCCGCCCCCCCCAATCGAAGGTCTTGTCCGCTAATGGCGGATGTGTTAAGTTAAATAGGCCATGTCGCAATATCCTCCATGTGAAATGATACCCCTGGAGGTGGCATGCCAAGTCTGGAGATCTGCTTGGTCCTTCTTCTAAACCCACTCAATCTCGGATTTGTGACAACACACCCTCTGGGTAGCCGAAAAGATGAAATATCCTTCTAGTCAGGAGTTAAGAAAAGAATTCCTTTCATAGTGTAGTAATCCTAAAAAACTATGATTTAAATAAATTAGATTTTTGTATTCATTTTGCTTTTGATCATTTACAGATGGATTAAAAATCATTTGTACAAACAATGCTTGTCATGGTACTTGATTGTCTTTATCACATGATAGGATTACACAGTATAAAATTCTATGCTAGATACAGCTAAATTTTCCAAACACCCGTGCTAGATACTGATAGATTTTCCTAACGTCATGTCACCAACTGATTCTAAATACTACATTTGTGTCCCTAAATTAAGGATAATGCAAGTTCAGGCAAAGAAAGAGACAGAAGCAAAACAAATGTGACTTTTTTGTAAAGTCTATTTATTAAACAAAAGGTAAAGAGCAAAAAAGATATCTGTTTGATATCATTAATAAAAATTGCAATTTTATACTCCCTGGAGCAAATTTAAAAAAAGAGCCTATTTACGAAAACCAATATAACATGGTTGGTATGATGGTTAATACACAGCAAGTCCACCAGACGATGCAATACAAGCCGTACAACGCCTAGGCATGCTGAGTATCAAATTATCGATCTGATCTTGGGGAATATTACACCACTCACATCACGCAGTGCTCTCCGAAGTTCCGGTAGACATGTGGGAGGGGGTTGACGGACTGCAATTCGTTGGCCAAGCATGTCCCACACATGCTCTATTGGATTCAAGTCCTGTGAGTATACTGGCCAGTCCATACAGGTAATATCCTCCGATTGAAGGCATTCGTTTACAATGTTTGCACGATGAGGATGAGGGTAGTCATCCATAAACAGAAATTCTGCACCCATGGCACCCCGAAACAAACGTACATGTTGTTCCAGAATGACATCCCGATAGATGTGGTCTGTCATGGTTACATTCTGAACATGCAGGTTAATTCTGGAACCCAGAATATTTCCTCCCCAAACGAGCAATCCTGCACCACCGTAACGGTGTCGTTCAATGGTGTTCTCTTGGTGGTAATGGGTACCTGGCCCTCTCCATATGAAAGTCCGGCGAGAATCGACGACTCGAGAATCAGCTAAACCTGGACTCGTCGGAAAACATCACACAAGACCGCTGTTGCGGTGTCCACAATACATGCTCTCTACTCCAGGCTAACCACAAGCGACAGTGAGTTGCGGTAAGTGGAACACATCTGATAGGCCTACGAGCATATAGACCAATGTGCCCTAAGCGTCTGTACACGGTCTGCCTTGAAACTGTCGTACCGGTAGTTGAAGAGAGCTGACGAGACAGGTCTGATGCTGTGCTCCGTCTGTTTCTTTTGGCAATAACTGCCAAATACCGGTCCTCATTCGGCGTTGTAACTCGGGGGTGACCTGTGCTGTAACGTCTACTCACATTACCATCATCTTGGAACCGTTACCAAAGCCTGGAGATGACACTCTGGGCGATTCCAAGTTCCTCGGATACTTCCAGCTGGGTACGTCCACATTCCAGACGACCAATATTTCTACCACGTAAAACATCATCCGAATGCTTCCTTTGTGCCATAACTATGCGGTTATTGCACTGAAAGGCTTTTAAAGCGCTTGTGAACAATTTTACTTCTTTGCAACCATTCCTTATATACCCCCTCTTACACTCTCGTCATTGTGACGTACTATCGGCGCCATCTGGTGGTTTCTTGTAATTTGCATATTATTCTTCAAGATGTGTGTGATAATTCTACATGTGAAATTTTTATTTTAGAGTTCAATTTCTGTGTGATTCTGAATTATTCTTAATTTAAGGACATGAGTGTAATATATTAAAGATGTTTTAAAAAACACTTGCATATTTTTATCACTTAATAACTATTTTAAGAAATAATTAAACGTAAAAATTATTTATTAAAATTTTTCATGGATTATTGAGAATATTTGCGCCGATTACTACAAACTGCTTCACCGAATATTCATAAAATTTAGAAATTGGAACGATTTGAAATCTCAAAAATTATTATCAAAATACCTTCACATACATATGCACATAAATGGACACATGTTTTTATCTATATTAAATTACCTTGAAACTAATAATTCAACTGATTTTTTTGTGTTTCAGTGGATGGGTTTCCTGAAGTGTATGACAGCGTGTGTGCAGCTCAATATAACAAGGACATGGAGGAAAGAGCCGTTCTTTTCTTGCAGATAAAAGAAGGCTATATATTCACAGAACATCTAGTAAAGAAACTTCGAGAAGCCATAGCCAAAGAACTCACGCCTCGGCATGTCCCGGATGTTATAGTAGAAACAAAGGACATACCGGTTTGTATATTTGTGTTTTTATAATTCTATCATTATTTTATTATATAATAATTAAATTATAAATGGAAAATAAGGTCAATATATAATTAATATATTGTCCTTATTTTATTCACTATTGAAGTAAATTATGATTTATTTATTGTTGTTGTTTATGATACTTGGACAAGTCAAGCTCACTTTGCCTTTGGCAGTGCAAATTAAGTCAAAGGGAACGTCTTTCGTTTGGATCAGAGCACCACGAAGGTGAAAGTACGACTTTGCTCTTTTTAAGGTACCTCGTAATTTTGAACCACGGTCAGGTGACGAGGTCACACCTGAGCTGGCACCCTCCTCTCCACATCCACGCCACACCAGCGGAAGAACTTTGGACGTCACATATTAACGTGGACACGTCCCCAACCCACGGAGCTCCAGCAACCCAGTGAAGGAGAGTACACCGTGGTCACCCTCCCAACCACTGCCCGCGGCAAATGATGCTTCACTTTGCTGAGCTTACGGGAAGCGGCGTGAAGCTACTGAGCCACTGGAGCTCAATTCATTTCTTAAATACTATAATGATTTTTTTCCTATAAAGCATTATCGAAGAAAGATAGCAAATATTAGATATTAAAGGAAATCGTTAAGAAAACATTTGTGGGGAAGTTAATAAAAATTTATGAAATACAGTTTCGAAGTTCTTGACATTTTGCAAGGGGGGAATTGTAATATAAATATAATATAATGATGAAACTTATTATCAATATAACTTTCGTTACTTCTGAGAACCATTGTTAATAATAAAATGTGAATCTGAAGCATTTATTTTTTATTACGTATTCCATCCAACGTAAAGTAATTTAGAACTTTTTTCTACTTACTAATACATCTTTTTTTTTAAATCTAATATCAGCGTTAGTATAATAGGAGTATCTTATGATTAAGTTATATTAGATTTTAATTATATATATTTATATATATATATATATTTTCAGTATGTTGAGTTCATTGTCACTCAAAGGTGAATTTTTGCACATGATAGCTAGGTTGATCGGAATCTGCTGTTTAAAATGGATTAAGAAAAAGGACAGATATCCAAACCCAGAATAGGAATCAAACTCATCAACTATTGAACCCAAAGCCAGAATGCCAATCGCTCCGCATTGTCAATCAATTTCAGCATGACCGAGTCGTCAATGCTACATATTAAAATTTCATGATTTTTTTGCATTTAGTAGTTGCATTTTTCTTTGCGAGCATGAGCATTTTTTGAAGTATTTGATTAAATGCCGCTTAAAGAAAACCTACATATACGGGCAAGGATCATCCTTAAGCAGTTATTCTGTTCATTGTCATAAGAAATTTGAATAGAAATGAATCCATTTTTTACTGCTCAGCATTGATGTGACCTTACTTTTAGTTTTTTCTTCGAAATAAAATAGTTTCTCACTTTTGAATGTCAACTGTTTGGAAGAATTTGTTGACTATTGTTTGGTAAGAATCCTCACCACGAAGAAAACGGCTTCAGTCCCCAAGTACTTTGCTCATGTACTGAATAAATGCTTGCATGACGAGTATGAGGACAGTACAACAAGCAGTTTAAACCTCCTTCACTGTTGTGGCACTGTTTGACGATTCAGCAAGGTTACTAATAGCGACGTGACAAACGACATTGTACTCAAAATTGGTTACTCTTTTTTTCAACTGGTAATGCTTCTGGATACGGTATCATAATAAATACATTTGTGGTGAAAGAGACATTCTAAATCAGTCAGTATCGTTTCCAGAAGCTTGTTAAACTTAAAATTTGTTTCATTCGTTGAATGTTATGTTATTATAGTCCCTTATAATTACATGACATTCAACGACATATTACGAACTATAATTACATAATATTATTATGTAATCAAATGAACATGTACGAAACGACGTTAAAACGTAATAGTGCATATTGCACCATGGGAGAACGTAGCGAGTCATCTCGGGATGTAATTGGAGTCTCTGACTAGGATTGGAGCTTGTTTAGGCGCTTCCATGCATAGGAGAGAGCAGAGGCTCTTATCAAGAGTGGCGTCCAAATGATGCGGCAGTCCGTATGAGGACAGGATGTCTTTCACGTTGCAATATTCGACGATTGAAGAGCAGCGAGGTGTTATCCTATTTCTGACAGGGGAAGGTGAGAAACCAGTGGAAGCATGCGTCGTCACCTCCCGCTAAAATGTTCCAAAACCGTACCGTCAGCAAGAAAGGTGTTTGTTCACCGTCTTTTTCGACGTTTAAGGTTCGATATTTGTGGAACTCCACGAGCAGAGAAAAACCATAAACTCCGATGTGTACTGTGAGACACTTCGACACCTATGCAGGTCAATCAAGAACAAAAGGCTGGGGCTGCTAACGAAGGGTGTGGTTCTGCTCCATGTTAACGCGCGTCCAAATATCTCCAGATTCACACACATGGAACTAGCCAAGTTCAAGTGGGAGACGTCGGACCATCCGACCTATATTCCGGACATGTCTTCCTGCGAGTTCTATGTGTTTGGTCCACTGAAAAAACACCCGAAATGGAAGCTTTTCAATTCGGACGATGTACTCAAGGACGCTGTGAAGGACAGGATCTCGTCACGGCCACAGGAATTCTGGGAACAGGGAATCCTGCGGCTTGTTCATCAGTGGGATCATTGTGCTCAAGCCTATGGTGTATATTTTGAAAAAATCTACATTTGTACCCACCGTGACGTTTCGTACCTTTTCATTTGATCATCCCTTATATAAATATGTTGTTTTAAATATTAGATATAAGGCTTTTTTTGCAGTCTTTTGTTAATATGTAAAATAGATTATTTTTTACTTTTCAAACTTCCTT
This sequence comes from Latrodectus hesperus, assembly GCA_037975125.1. Taxonomy (NCBI): domain Eukaryota; kingdom Metazoa; phylum Arthropoda; class Arachnida; order Araneae; family Theridiidae; genus Latrodectus; species Latrodectus hesperus. The sequence goes on from CM075861.1 coordinate 28,223,508, forward strand.
TAAACAATGTAGAAAATTAAAGCGTATTCCTGTCTTGCTGCCATCATTTTTATAAGAAGCTTATTTATGAGCATAATATATTATTGAGCACATTTCTTGTTTATGGTTTCTATTAATAAAATTTAATATTTAAAAATATTATAACAATGTTGCATAACATCATTAATAAAATAATTTAAGGTTTAAAAATATATTATGTATTAGAATATTTTACTTGATGAATGTTTTTAGAAATTAATTTTAATACCTTATTATTTATAAGAGTTTTTTGTCATATTTTACATTATGCACAGCCCAACATTGAAAATTCAACACCAGGAAGGAAATGTTAAAAAGTGACAAAACTCGGCAAATAAAGAGTGACACCACCTCCGAGAGCCTACCGTAACATTTACGGAGGCGTACTTACGACCCAGCGTTAAGCCTATTTAAAATTATATTCACATTGATAGGGTTTCTGGTGTGACAGAATTGTCACGAAATTTGATAACAAAATTGAATTTCAATAGGTCTCTAAAATTTGAAATTAATAATTTGACAGAAATATAACATTAACAACAAAACATTTACAAAATTTTCACTATGGGAGATGACATGAGTTAAATTTTGCGATAAAATTGTGAAAATAGTAATATCCTAACACTCCTAGTAACCTTGGTAAAAATACAAATTAATTATCTATATGATGGTCATAGCAGACGATATAAGTAGTTTATAACACAAATATGCAAGCAATATAATTAAGTTTAAGTAGAAGAGTATAAAAAGAGCAAATAACTGGGACAGAGAGAATTTTCAATAAGTACTAGTAACTCTCTCATGCTTTAACTGGGTCCTTTAATGTAACATTGCATTTTTCGCAATACCAAAGGACTGCATTGTCTACACGCAGATAGTTAAGATTACATATGCATGAATGGTATCCTATTGAGCGTTTAACATTTGCTGTAGGTGATAAACTGTAGAATATTTAAAGTATAACAGATTACAATCTGCTGATTCAGATAAAATTTTGCAGCAGCTCAGTCTGTGCACTGTAGTTACCACGATTAAGAAAATTATTGAACAAAAATATAATTACACAATACAATAAATAATAAAAAGGCTTAAAAAAGTGAATAAAATGTATAGCAAAATATTTTACAGACACTCTAACATTACTAGAAATGATAATGAACATATATTGCACTAACATTGCTAAATAGGGTATTTCTGAAGACTCAAAGCAAACTTGAATATATATTGTGGTTAGATTATATATTGTGTTTTATATATTGTGGTTAGATAGAGGGAAGTGCTATATCACATGACGTACCATATGAAGATTGTATTAGAAAAAGAGCAAATATTTACTAATAGTTAAGTTTAAATATGCATGAATGGTATCTTATTGAACATTTAACATTTACTGTTGGTGATAAACAGTGGAATATTTAAAATATTACAGATTGCAATCTGCTGATTCAGTAAATATTTTGCAGCAGCTCAATCTGTGCATTGTAGTTACCACGATTAATAAAATTACTGAACAAAATAAAATTTCAATACAATAAATAATAAAAAAGCTTAAAAAAGTGAATAAGATATATAGCAAAATATTTTACAGACACTCTAACATTACTAGAAATAATATTGAAAATATATTGCACTAACATTGCTAAATAGGGTATTTCTGAAGACTCAAAGCAATCTTGAATATTAACCCCCAGTTTTATATACAATGGTTAGATAGAGGAAAGTGTTATATCGCATGATGTACCATATGAAGATTGTATTATAAAAAGTGCAAATATATACAATACATTGATAGTATATACATAAATAAAAATAATTGTGCTATATTACAATGCATTATTTTATCACATAATTAACTAGCATTGTCTGTTCTCAAGTTATAATGGCTTACAATGTTTAGGAAATATAATGCAAAATGATACATTAAAATTATTGAAAGTCTGCTGACAACAGGACCCCCGTTGACGGTGATACACGAAGCAACAGGTCTAGGCACAGAGTCAATGAGATTACGGATGGCGTCCTGAGGAATGGCTCTCCATTCCTTGTCAACCATTTACCAAAGTGCATCTTCTGAAGGAGGCAGTGGCAGGGTCTGCAAATGGCGTCCAATTATACCGAAAACGTGTTCGATTGGTGAGAGATCTGGTGAGCATGGTGTCCAGGGAAGCATTTGTACACCTTGCAGAGCATGTTGACTGATGCGAGTAATGTGCGATCGGGTGTTATCCTGCTGATAAAGGTATTGGGCAACTCCTGAAAGTAGAGGAGTGTTACCGTCCGCAGCACATCATCCACGTAACCTTGAACTGTCATACTGCCGTGAATGTAAACTAGAGGTGACTTGGAATCATACGCAATGGTGCCCCAAACCATGATGCCACATTGCTACATAGTAGGGGATTCCACAATTGCTGCAAAATTGGACATGTCTCTACTTCGACAACACACTCGTACACTGCGACTATCACTGAAGAAACAGAAGCGTGACTCGTTTCAAAAGAAGATCCAGTGCCACTCCGTCTTCCACATCGCTCTAATCCGGTACCATTCCAGACGTTGGCGTTTATACTGTGGAGTCAATGGCCGCCTTCTTAACGGAAGGAATGAGCGCAGGCTACTAGCAACCAATCGACGGCAAGTTGCAATGTAGATGCGTCCAGGTGTCTGTCAGCTGCTATTTGCCGTAAGAACCCACCTACCCTTCTCAGTCCGATCACCCTGCCCCTCGTAACTAGTCTGTCAACAGGAATTGACTCCATCCAGGATGGCCTGGCATTCTTTGCAATTACAGGCGTCCTCTGTGACATAAAAACAATTTTTCAACGATTATTTTCAAAGCAGCAATAACAATGCGAATATTGCGCACTCGGCCGATTCCTCACCTTTTATCTTATCCTAGGTGGTCTGGAGAGCTGCGCATTTCACATCATTTGCATAACTCATTAAGGTGTGTCTCCCCTGAAATTTGCGTAATTATCTTGCCATTCCTTCTTGGTGTTGCATTTTTGATATCCAGCAGTATATGATTTAAGAAATTAATCGATTATCTTGGATCAGCAATTTCTTGACGAGAATCTTTTTCAAGAGATCATGACCATGAGATATGACGTTACGAAATCCGTAAACATTCGAAATATATAGCACAGTTAATATTTATTCCCCTTGTGACAACGAAAATGTTTCAATTTCTAACTAAATAATGGTTGATTTTTCAATTCAAATATGCAGGTATAGGTATTGTTTAATGGTTATAAAGCTTGTTATCATTGATTTTGGCTTTGTCACTGATTTTTTCAGATTGTCATCCCGATTATGCAATTTTAATAAAAATATAAAATATTGATCAAACAATTATCGATGATAAACTATTTTTGGAAATATTTTCCGCTTAAAATACTTATGCCAAATTTAAGCATTAACAGTTCTGATAAAATGAAAACATTTTTCACGTTATTTATAAATTAAATTAGATTTATTTAAATTCAGGAATTAAAGTTTAAGTATTGATTTATAGTTGCAAATTTTGTGAAATTCTCTAAAATTTTGTCATTGATTCTTTATAATTTTTGGATTTTGTTCCGATAATTATGCAGTTTCGGTGCAATGTAAAACCCTAATTAAATAGTAAAAAAACATCAAAGTATTTTTGAAAATATTTTCTATCTAAATATAATCCGACCAAAATTTAGACTCTTAGAGATTTTTTTTAGTACTGGAAAAGAAAAACGTCAAGAAAATGTGACGCAAGATGTTCGAGAAATGTTGAAATGTTACTATTTACTTAATGTTGAAGTATTTATTTATTTATATTTTTCAGTATAACCGCAATGGTAAGAAATTGGAGATTACAGTTAAAAAACTCATTAATAATTGGTCATGTGATACGGAAGGTGTAAGAAACCCAGAAAGCTTAAAATGTTTTATCAACAGAGCTGATCTCCAAGGATTTTGATGTATAATCATCTCTAACTCCTTCTATTTATCAAATATTCATTAAAAAATTTAAAAAATAAACTGAAAATGCTCGTATAAAGATTAAAAAATATTCTTCTTATGTTCTATTTATAATATTTGTGTTTTAAGTGAGAAAAAAACAACATGTTGAATAAATGATAATTGGAAAATTGTAAATAAATCTTGAAGTTCACAGAATAAATAAAATTATTTTTAATATACTTTATGTTATTAACTTATTTATTGTAGTAATTTTCAAGATATAATCATTATATACCTATGTTTTTGACGTCAGTCTTAAAGTTGATGTTTATTGAATGAACAAATATCTTTTATTCACAAAAGTTTGAAATATTTGCTCAATTTTTTAAGCCATAAAACTTCTTTTAGTAATACTATTCCTTTGTTATTTTCATTGTAAGCACTTTTTCAGTTATTATAATTAAAGGTTAGTATTTCTAGATATCTTAAATATAGTGACAAAACTGAATATTCAACTTTTATTATTAAAAGCAAAAAATTTTTACTTATTATTTTGTTTCAATATTAATTTGTGTATCTTGTACAAAGGAAAAGTTAAAAAAAATTTAGAGTGAAACATTTTACTTTTTCTTTGCATTTGCTTTATTTACGATTACTTGCTTTCTTTTTCTTAACTGGCGTTACAGCCGATAGCCTCCAATACAGCCTCCTTCCACTTTTCCCGCTTCAGAGCCAAATTTTTCCAATTCTTTATCTTCATGGTCTCCAGGTGCTTTTCCACATTATCAATCCATGTTTCTCAGGGTCTCCCCTTCTTCTTGTAATTGAATGATTTATCCTTTGTTATCCTTTTTATGATATTTTTTTCATCTCTGCGGTGTATGTGGCCAAGCCACCGTATTCTTTGTGCTTTAATGAATCTCACTATGTCTTTGTTTCATTACTTAGTTGATTTATTTTTCAAACTTATTTTAAATTAAGCATATTTTAATATTTTATTTATATAAGAAACTAAATTTAATAAATAATGCATTTTTTTGGTTCATAATATTAGTGAAATAGTTTCTCACGTATTTTACATTTAATTAATACTTATACCTTTTGGCAACATTTCTAGTATCTTTTCTTAATCTAAAGTAATTTTTAACCAAACTTGTGCTATACATTTTTATGTAAAGAAATTGCGGAGCTAGAGAAAAGCTGAACCTAGTTTGTTTCGAAATTCAATCATGCTTTGAAAAACAAAATTTACTTTTGAATACATATTTACTTTTTGAATACATATTCAATCATGTTTTGAAAAAACAAAATTTACTTTTGTATACATATTTACTTTTTGAACACATATTCAATCATATTTTGAAAAAACAAAATTTACTTTTGAATACATATTTACTATGATATCTTCTCTTTCATTCATCTGAAAATCAATTAAAAATTTCAATTCATTTTCATAAAGATATCTATTTTAAAAAAATCTTTATCCATAAGAAATAATTTACAACATTTTCGAAAATACTGAGATTGTACAATAATTTTACTGACACATATGACTATAGATAATTGATTCTGAAACCTATATAATAATATTTTGTTTGCCCGAGTTCATATTTTTATAATGTGACCTAGAAAAAGGCTTCTTTTCATCATTTAACTTATTTAGCGAGTTTCAATAAATATAGCAGAGATTTATCTCCCTTCTAAAAATAATCTTTTGCTTATACGTAGGCCTGTCAGATTCTTGAAATGTTCAACCGGGGCACTGGAATACTCCTCTCCAATCCCCAGCGGCGAGAGTAAAATATATAATAAATGACAAGGATATAAAGTTCAATATTTTATTTCCAAAATCCTAATATTTATGGGCTTCTTTGGTAAGAAGAAACATTTTGTGAATAAGGATTAAAAATTTGATCAATACTTACATTTATTGCATATCATTAGCTAGGACATTTTTTCGAAAGTCTTTTTTGGTTTTAATCTTGTTGTATAAGTTTTCACAAATTAATCTGCTAACCTAAGATTTTTCCATCAAACATTTATAATCAGTCCATATATTATTCATTAATAAAATGCTCTCTACTGATGGTTATAGCTCAGGTATGCAGAAGACATAATAATTTTCTGTTTCGGCGAGTTCGTTAAATGCTGTACTATTCTGAGTTTTATATTTTAAAAAGAAACTATTTTAAACAGAATCATTAAACATTAAATCATTTAAGGTATCAATTAATTTTTTCTAATGACCTAAAAATAAAACAATTCTGTTTCCACTTTAAAATTCTATTTATAATATTTTTTGCGGAGAAAATAGGAAATCTTAAAACAGAGCTTTCCAAAGTGTGGTCCACGGACCATTTAGGGGTCCGCCGGATCTTTCTAAGGAGTCCGTGGCCACATTTGAACAGCGGCTGTGGCTCTCAAGTTTGACCATCAGGTAGCTCAGTACCGATGGATGTGTCTCTCCTGCTCGACTTTCTGTAAACTCCGAAGTCACGTGCGCATCAACTTATGGCGGTCGATGCATAGAAACCTTTTACGCATGATCTTTGGAAATGGCACGAGCTCAGTTTGTTTGTTTGTTTGTCGCTCAAAGGTCATTTTTTGCACACGAGGGCTAATTAGACCGGGACCTACGGTTTAAAGTGGATACCGAACCACTACAAACATCCATGTCCAAGGTGGGATTCAAACCCACAAACTGTTGAACCGAAGGCAAGAAGACCCGAGCTCAGCTGACCAATCAAAGTGTTCACTGGCTCGTATGCTTTTCTCGCTTTGTGTGCGGCGTACGGTCACCCGCTTTTTTCTCGAGACATCATTCAAACGTTGAATTTCCTTCATGAGTGCACCATTTGCTTTTTGCAGTTTATTATTTCCACCATGGATCGCGCGGTGGTTGAAGTCGGGATCATTGAAAAAGCTAGCAGTTTCTCCATCGCTTTCACTGCAAGGAAAGGCACCGTTTGAAATTAATGATGAAGGAGGTTGACCAAAATCCTCGGGCTGGGCAAGGTTGACTCAGCCTTTCATCCCTTCAGTGGGTCGATTAACTGAGTACCAAGTATGCTTGGGAACTAAACACTGGGGGTCTTACGTTAGGCTGACCACACCTAACGGGGACATATGTTTCGCACCCCAGGGCCCTCGGTCATGAAAACAGTTATGGGCACTGTAGGCTTTGGCCCACATGGGCTGTCGTGCCATGGAGTTTGGTTTACTTTAGGATGACCAAATGAAGTCGCATGAAGCGCCACAGTCGGATTTATTAGGCGAAAACTCTGCAAGTTTTCGATTAGTTGCAGTACCCTGTGGAAGTGGAATAACAAAAAAAAGTAAGTACAACGAAAGTTATTTAAAAATGGGCTTTATCGAGACAGAGAAGGGTAAAGCTCAGTATGTAATTTGCGCGCGAGCTCTTGCGAACAGCTTGATGGTTCCAATTAAATTGCGTCGTCATTTTGAGGGTACTCACCCGGCCCTCCATACTAAAAAGATTGATTTTTTTCAAGGGGAAGAGCACTAGCTGCTTCTCAGCACTGCATGAAAACTCATGCAAAAACAGTGTAAACTCTCTAAAAGCTCCTTTCTTGGTAAGTTATCGGGTGGCAAAGACAGGTGAAGTTCATACCATTGTGAAAACCCTCATAAAATCATGTGTTGGCGATATTGATTCTTGTATATAAGACGAAAAGGCAGTAAAACTTATATCTTCAGTGCCACTATCAAACAATACTATCAAGAGACGGATAGTGAACTTGTCAAATGATGGGGAAGAATCGCTGGTTTGTAGCATCCAACACAATTCATTTTCTCTCCAAATAGATGAATCTACTGACGTTGCGGGATTAGTGATTTTATTGGTTTTTGTTCGTCACGCCTACTCGGGATGTTTCGAAAAGGACCTCTTACTCTGCAAACCACTACCTGCTCTTACAATAGGTGCTAAAATATTCCGTTTGTTGGATGATTTTTTAAGAACCAACGAATATCCATGGTTTAATTGCATCGATGTGTGCACAGATGGTGCAAAAGCTATGATGGTCCAATGGTTGGGGTGGTAACAAAAACAAAAGAGAACTAGAAAAATTGCAGTTGTATTCATTGGGTTCTCCACAGACATGCTTTAGCTACGAAAAAAAAAAATGCCTGCATCCCTCAAGAAGGTTTTATATGAGTCTGTCGGAATTATTAATTACATAAAATCACGGCCTTTGGAGTATAGACTTTTCAAAATATTGTGTAAAAATGTGGGAAGTCTTCATCGTTCTCTGCTTCTCAATACCGAAGTAAGGTGGCTCTCACATGGGAATGCACTCTCTCGATTTTATGAATTACGTTTAGAAGTCCTTGCTTTACTTTTATACTACCATAATACCAAATTAGCAGAGATTATCAATGATGAAAATTGGCTATAGATACTTGCTTATTTAGCAGATATTTTCTTCAAATTGAGCTAAATGTATACTTCACTATAACAATGGTCACTGAAAACGACAAAGTTCGAGCGTTAAAGAGGAAAATCAGTTTTTGGGTAAAGAGTGTGGGGAGGGGGAGGTAGAGGGTTTTCCCTCTTCTCAATGATTTTTTAAAAGACAAGACATTTAAGCTTGGGAACACTTTGTTTCATGAAATCCTCAAACTCCTCCGAAGCTCGACGTCATCGTTAGAGCATTATTTCCCAACAGCTCAAAATGAGAAACTGTAGGAATACGAATGGAAAGTCAACCCATTCGCTGTATCCAAAAAGCCGAACATTCTATCGTCGAATGAATATGAGTTCTTGATAGAAATTTCCACAGATTCAACTTTGAAATCTACTTTCGATACTGATGGTTACTCACACTTTTGGATACGTTTGAAAAGCAAAAAATTCTACCCCCTTGTTGAAAAAGCAAAACTTTTTCTACTTCCAATTGTCACAACATACATGTGCGAATCCAGATTCTCGTTCTATGCCGGCACCAAAACTAAGTACCGAAACTGTCTAGATGCTAAACCTGACATCCGTCTCCCTTTCAAGCATTGAGCCCAACTTTTCAAAATTGTGTCATCAGAAGTAAAACTTCAACCTTCACATTAAGATTCCATTATTATTCCTCAGATTCATCTCTAGTAAAGAAGAACGCATCGTGTTTAGTGGACGATCAGTGAATGTTCCCGGACTATAATTTTAGGAGGTATTTATTTGTGTATTTTCTATAAATTAATAATTAATAGGATTCTGTTTGTATTGATATTTTTGTTCTGAAAATTAAAATGTTATCCAATAATTGTTGCTTTTCTTTACAATTTTTTCCCTCCACTCAACTAGAAATATCGCTTGCCTAGTGTGAGTAATTCCAACAGCAAGTATCTGAATATAGTGTGGGAATTCAGACTAATGGAAACGTAGTTAGCTTAAAGTTGTTTCCTTAATCATTAAATCAAAGATCGTGATTCGTTGTGGAGTTATTGAAAAAAATGGCACTTGCATTATAGAATTTTCAATTACGATGGGCTTCGAGCTGAATTTTACTAATTACTGTGTGCTTTGACTGACAGGAGTCCGCCGTGGATTTTTGCCTTAAAAAGGGGTCCGCCAACTAAAAAGGTTGGGAAGCCCTTTCTTCAAGTATTCTGAAAAACAAACATTTATTTACTGACAAGTATTATTTCGAGATAAGATATTTGAAATTTTGCTTGAATCCCGTGGCGCATGGAATCGCATATCTTTTTCCACATCATTTCAGCAACTACCTTTTTCATAAGTGTTGTTACTTTTTCCCTATTAATAAAAAACACATGTGCCAAATTTTATTCAAACACATTTAGTGACAAGAAATTGTATGATATGATTTTAATTATTTACACTGAATACTTAGAACATTTTAATAGCCCAATTATTCCTACTGAGATAAAAAAAAGGAACACAAATTTCAAACTTATTTTGAATCTGTTAAAATAGATTCTTTATTACTCTTATTGTGCTGCGCATCATAACTCTTTATTAATCCTTGCTGAATTCTTTTGGGCTTAATTAGTAACTTTTTATAAGAGTAATTATTCAGGATGGAAACTGAACATATATGTCAGATATCACGTTGCTGTTTCCAATCTTTCAGATATCCAATGGGAGCTCGATAAGATCCATGACACCGTGAACCCTAGCGGAGTCGAGCACTAGTAGATTTGCCAAACATTTGCCAGAGCGAACCCCAAACAATGCAGGTTGCCGAACCCCAAACATTGGGGAAGCCGGCTTCAGATTGCATTTTGTGCACAATGAAAAGACCTAGCGCCCTGATTCGAATGCCATGCTTTTCAGATGCCCACTAATGAGTCTTGAAACGGCAGTTTGGTCATGTCTGTCACCCTCGAATATCGAATGCTCCCCCGGGATCTTCCTGCTGAACCAGGGATGGGTGGAAAAGGTGAACCAGATTTGCTTGTCTTCTATTTTCTTTATAGAGAAAATTTATTTATAAGTTAGTGTACAGTCTCTGTTGAGCAACTCAGAACAACCTCTTTTAGCCAAGATATCTGCAGCTTCGTTGCCTTGGATGTTAAGATGGGAAGGAATCCAAGATGAAAGTTGACATCCATACCCTTGGATAGATTTTTTTTAAATTGGTGATAATCTGTATGCCCACAAAGTCACCCACACTACTCTACTTCTGTAGGTATTGAATCAAGCTACGACTATCAGTAAGGATCCAAATATCATTAGATTCAGTGTCATGGAGGATGGTCTTTAATTCTTTATTTTTGGCTATTAATTCGCTGCTGAATACCTAGCAGTTTTCCTGGTTGCGTCTAGAAAGGCGGACAGAAAGACTCTTGATAAAGACACCACTCCCTGTGTTATTCATTTCGTCATTACTGATATATGTGAACATCAAAATGGCATTACTGAGAATGCCAGCTATGACTTCTACAACCAACTGTCTTAGGTAATAGGGAGCATCTTAGTTCTTGTTCGTGATGGACATAAGCTCATAAGCACATGGAGTTCACTTCCACACTGGAAGTGAACTCCGTGTATAGCTTATAATCCTTTTATCCTATTTCAATTCTTTTGAGAAGCATACAGGCAATCTTAGTAAATCCTTTGAGACAATAAAGGACATATGTAAATTTTGTAAGAATAATTATGTAATTTACTGATTGTGTACCATAAAAAGTTTTTTTATCTTACTCTTGTTCACTTATTTCGGAAATTATTAATTTTTTGATCGTTTTATTTAATCTTTTAATATAACATAGAACACATGTTTCAGATTAAGTATTAATCTACCAAAGGATATGGTGCTGTATGGTGTTATCAATCATTCAATTATATAAAGGTGTATAATGAAAGAACTTTTTATAAAAGAGAGGAATTACAAACTACTTTAATACGGTTGAATAAAGGAATAATTAAAAGAAAATAAACATACAGAGGCTGTCAAACGTAGGTGATATCGGGAAATGGTCTAATTCTGCGTGAGACATATCTATTTTATATTTCTAAGCCATATGAGAAATTTGCTTTTTATTTGCTATAACTTATCAATATAAAACAAATTGTGATGTGACTTTTTATTGAAATTTTTATATTCAATAAAGGGACATTTTGCGTATAATCCAGGATGTCAAGTTCTGAGTTTGGTGATTTTTGGCGGATTTTTTTATGTATCTAGTAACCTGGTTTTCATTACGTCATAAATATGGAAATCTATAAAAATTATGCTGAAAATTCTATTTTGGAAACTCTAGTATTTACGTCATCGTGCACGTCACAATACATTATTATAACAATATTTCATCACCAAAAAAATTTAAAATTTGGAATCCTGGGTTATACGGCATCTGTGCCTCAATAAATTGTCGTAAAATTTATGGTGCTTTATCGCATCAATAGTCTAGTCGCATTGAACTTTTTAAATCAATTTAAAGTTAAATTTGATTTAGTTTGAATGTAACAAAAAAGCTCTGGTTTACTTTGGAAACTGGTTTAAGAAATATTGGTTTTGATTTTGAGGCTTATTTCTTGCTCGTTGATATCATAAATTATATTTTTAACTTTGAATATTTTTACACTCGAGCACGTTTCTAAAACATTTGCAGACCAAACTGAAGGTAATTAACATGATAAACTAAAGGATAAACATGAGTTCGAAGAATTATGTTGAGCTTTTTTCTTTTCATGCCGAATATATTTTGTGATGCTTAAACCATACTCCTTTATTAAAAAAAAACTTTTATTCTTTTTTTAAAATTACGTTTTTCTTAGTTTTATTTTAATCGGTTCCAGCTATTTCAACAAACGCTAACAACAATAGCAGAAAAAAAAGAATAACACTAAATTAAATGAAATGTACTTATGTCAGTTTGCTAAACTGGTTTGAGATAAATCAATTCTTATTTACTAAAATCACATATTGGCATTGCATAAAAATTTAGTCCAGACTTAAAAACGCGCGTTAAATAGTGCAGCGAAAACGTGGTAATATTATATATAAAAGCATACTATACCAGGTGTATGCATATCAAATGAGACGATAGCTAACAGATGTCGCCACGCTTATATGCAAACATTATGAAACCGTGACACGTAATTTTTTATAGTTTGACCTTTGATAATCACGTTTAGCTTACATTTGTACGAGTTTCAGCGTGCATTGTGTTTCTTTTACTGTGTTGAAAATGTCAAACTTTATGCCTTCTGACCACGATTTGCGGACAGCATTAATTTTTTGTTACCATCTGAAGACAATTGCTGCCGAATTGCATCAAATGCTTGTAGAAACATACGGTGGCAATGCTCTGAGCCATGTGCAGTGTTACAGATGGTTTGAAAAGTTTCAAAATGGTGATTTTGATGTGAGAAACAAGGTACGTGGCAGACCAACAAAAAAACTTGACGATGCTGAATTGCAAGCATAAGTCGATGAAGAAGATGGCCAAACGCAAGGACATCTTGCAGAACAATTAAATGTAGACCAGAGCACTGTTTTTCATCTTTTCAAAGCAATGGGCTAGATAATTAAAGTCGGTAGAGGGGTACCACAAGAGCTAATGGACCGTCAGCAGAAAAACCGAAAAATCGTGTGCGAAATGTTACCGTTACAAACGAAAGTCATATCTCCATCGTAATGTGACTGGCGATGAAAAATGGATTTATTTTGGGAATCCCAAGCATAATCGATCATATGTTGACCCCAGATAACCATCCAAATCTACCGCAAGGCCGAATCGGTTCCGCCGCAAGACAATGCTGTGTATTTTCTGGGATTAGGAGTGGCCAATCTATCATGAGCTTCTTAAACCCGGAAAAACCATTAATACTGATCACTCCAAGCAACAATTGGCTTGGAGTGATCAGCGGCTTGGTTTGATTTAAACAGTTCTATACTCGAAAAACTTGAGAAATACAAGAAACGGCAACACAAAGTGATTTTTCTTGATGACAACGCACCTAACCACCGTGCGAAACCGACCAAGGACATCGTTGAGGCGCTCGACTTGGCTCCTTTCTATTACCACCTATTTGCATCATTGGGACACGCTTTAGCTGTCCAGAGCTTCACTTCTTACGCAAACGTCAAATCTTAGCTTGATGACTGGCTGGCCTCAAAAGACAAATAATTTTTTTGGCGTGGTATTCACAAATTGCCCGAAAGATGGGAAAATTATGTAACTAGAGAGTTTTTGCAAATTTATTTTTTTTTAAAAAAAATTGTCTCATTTCATTTGCATACACCTGGTAAAGCATTATAAAGCTCAGATTAATTTAAAAACCCTTATACAGTTGCGACCTCTAGTGATGTGTTACGGAGATGGCAGAAGTTTCTAAAGCAGATATTGATCTCGAAATTTGATTGTGATTCTACATGACAAGGATTCCTCTAGATTATATCTGTAAGCGAGTCTCTTATCCTATTCATACTAAGCTAGAGATAAAAATTATATTCTAATTATGATTAAATTCCCATTGCAGTGCATTTCCCATTTCTATTGCCATCACATAAATAGAAAAAAACAGAATTTCTTATTCAAACGCACATTAAACAACACATTAGATGCATTCTAGAACATCTCCAACAGTTTTTTCTTATGCAACTGAGTATAAAAATAAATCATAAATACAAATGCACAAGTACTTAGCAAAAATTTAATAACAAATTTATTTAAAAAGTTCTTTTGAGAACAATATATTATTTTACGTGAGAATAAATATTAATGCGTTGAATTTAATACATTAAATAATAAGGCTTATTAGACCTTTACATGTTTATTTTTTTCTCGCACTTACTTAATTTCAATTGAACTGCTTAAGTAAGGACAGTATTTTTTCATTCAAAAGTGAATAAGCATCTACGGCCACAACGAAATCAATATGATTGAAGTCAGCCAAGGGTACAACGTAGTCGGAGACAACAAATTTCAATAGAGGTCTTAGTGCATCCATCCCCGATTGAGTAGCTAATACATCGTTTAGTCCAGACAAGAGAGCTACAGGAGTGGTAATCCTGGAAACATCATATTCAGGTGGAAAGTCCTTAAAAAGAGAGAGAAAATATTTTGTTAATTGATCTCGGACATAATTGTGAATTATTATCATCAATAAATGTTACTTGAAGGAAAATAATTACAGTAATCAAACTCTATTCTCTAAACTTTGCATGCCTATGTTTACATATTGTAAGAAATATATCTGAAGTTGTCGCCACTTTAACAGATACGCACATAATTACCACGAGAGGCAATTAAATACTTCCACTTCGAGAAGATGACAGCTGAGGACGGAAAACCTGGCGCTTGTTTGTATGGTTTTTTTTTTTTTTTTTTTTTTTTTTTTTTTTTTACGGTTCCAGCAGACTTTTTGAGACCCCAAGGAAATTGAATGCTCAAATGGAAATGTTTTTTTTTACCTCAGGTGCTTATCTATGTGCAATTTTAATTTCTTTCCCTCTTTATTTCAGTATGCAAATGATATGATATTAATTCATCAAGTATTACAGTGTACAATTCACAAGATGAATCCCAACTCATATTTATTTTCAATTTCCCCCTAAAAAGTAAGCAGACAATTTCGTCCGCGAAGATCCGATGATGTCATATGCAAGTATCTAATTTAAAATATTAAAACTAAAATAATTTCAAAGTTCTAAGAAGTTTATGATATTTAATGTTTATGATATTAAATGAAGCTATTCAACTTTGTATTGAAAACGATTTCTGTAAGGATTTTTATATTTTAGGTGAATGGCAACCAATATTTTTTTATAATATTGTAACAAAAAAAAATTAAAGTTCTATTTAAGTTGCACTGTGTAAAAATGAATAAATAAATAGAATTTTGGATTAGCGTGGTTGATTTATTTTTACTAACCTGTTTTATTTTAATTTAGACAAAAATGAAGTATCACAAAAACCATTCTTACAGTCGTCCTTTGTTAATGACAGTTTTGATAATTCTTTCATGGATTTGAATCAATAATATAGTGAACTTATATTAAAAAAGGCACAGGTGCCGTATAATCCTTGCGCCAAATTCTGAGATTGACGATTTTTTGGCGGATATTCATTTGTATCTGGTAACCTGATTATTATTACGTCATACAGATGAAGACCAATAAGAATTAAGGTGAAAATTCAATTTTAACAACCTTAGTGTTTACGTCACCGCGACGAAATTTAGAACATTTTGTTCCATTTCAGCATTTCACTAGAAATTTTTGCGAGTTAACTTCGTAAGATTTTTTTAGTGTGTTTTACAATTTGCTTGACATTTTGGATACTTAAATTCCAGGCTGTATTGCTCTTTTTCATTACTTTAAAAATTTAAATTGAATTTAAAGTTCTTCTTCTTCTTCTTCTTAGAATTGGGTTTGTATGTCATTGAGCACCTCTGCTTGAATTCGCATTCGTTTCCGAAGTAATTTCGGAAACGAATACGAATAAGGAAAATATTTATATTTTCAAATGTTTCACTTTCTATTCAATGTTTCAAATGTTTCATATCTTTTAAATCTTATTTTTTATTTGAATAATATATATTCACGCTCTTTATTTATCAGGTTTAAATTTAATATTTAGATATGTAAAGTTTTTCAAAAATGATTTTATTACGTCACAATTACAGCATATTCGCGCGGCATTACGTCACAATGACGTCATCTTGGCAACATTTCGTCGTCGCCAAAAAAACTCAGAATTTGTAACCATGGATTATATGGCACCTGTGCCTTAAAAAGTTATCTCTAGTAACTTTTTAATATAAGTTCACTATATCTTCACTAACTTCTAATCATATTTGAACTATATTGCAATCTAGTGTGTACTGGTAGATAAAAACTCTCATGGTTACAAAAGACTCAAACTTCAATCAACTATAAACCGAAATGCTGAGAACTGTTTAAATGAGTGAATTGATGCATATGATTTGGTTTTGACATTTAATGAATTTCAACCAGGTAATTTCAATTTGATACAGTTCACAAACAAGTGTTCTCTTTCAAAAATAATTTGGTGAGCTACAGTATGTATCTCACGTTATAAAACAAAAAAATCATTATCTAACTTTTTGGAGAAATCTGAATACACGAGTTTTAATATAAAAAGATTATGATCTTAATTTTTTGTGAGCGAAAAATTATTAAGAAGGTATATAATTAAAAACTTATTTACAGATTAATCTTGCACCTGCTATCTTTTTATTGACATTTATTTGATTTCAAAAATCGACTCAAATTTCAGAATAATTTTATTATCATTTTGGATAATTTACAAAATTAATATATTTTTGAGTTTTTTAAAATCGACCTTCTCGTATATTTTTTAACATTATTTTGCTTAAGTCTAGTGTGTTTTTTCACAAAATGCCTCAATCTTAAAATGACACAGTTGGTATTGATAAGCTGTGAAATATACATTTTAAAATTTTACTATCTTAACACTTTCGATGGCCATGAGAAAAAATATTGTCCACAAAATATATATATGTGACATGCTTCACTTAAAATGCTAATATTTTTCATATCAATAGCAATGTGCAACTGTATTTTACAAAATATATTATAAAAGTAAAATAAGTCTAAAGACAAGGGAACTCAGAGGCAATCTTGTAAAGGGGCAGTAATGAATCTTTTACTTGAGGTAGAAATGACCTCCAAACCATCTTCTGGTGAAAGCCAGGAAGCTATCCCTAGCATGACTGACTTTCTGACCAGATGGGACTGTTTCAGCAAGACCCTATCTGCTGGAAATGTCAAACGCAAGAGGAAACGGAAGAGCATATCATTTATGAATGCGAGGCTCTTGCCCTCCCTAGATTAACTTCTTTAGGCATCATCCATACTAGAGAGTTACACCTAGGCTCCATTAAAGGGTTATCAGACTTTATTAATAAAGTGGGTGACCCGAGCAACTGGAACTAGGAAACATTGGGTTTGGAATTAATGGTACAAAATGCTGATAAAAGCAGAGGTGCTCAATGACATACAAACCCAACCTTAAGAAGAAGAAGAAGAAGAAAATAAGTCTATCAAAACATGATGATATGATAGCTAAAATTATGCTTGATAATTTCAAAGATTTTACAAGACACTACCCGACTATTGATTGAACATGTCTCCAGACAACTAATGTTTAATTTGTGAAGAAATGAAATGAATGTAAATTATTACTTCTTTCATCATTTTCTAAAAAATAATTCAAGGTTAGAATACCTTAAGCAGTCGATTGTAGATCGCATTAATCAACAAATAATCTCATATGAATAAGGAACTACTAAAAACTTTTATGATCACAGATAACATAAAAATACTACCAATTAAATGGCTTAGTTTGGTAATGCGATGATTGTAATGCAATGCGATGATACGAATTCAATTAAATGTTGTTGTTTTTTTTACTTATGACACTTGGACAAGCTAAGCTTCAGCTATGCGGGTGTAAGTCAGCAGGGTGCGTCTTTCGTTTAGCCAGAGCACCACGAAGGTGAAAGTACGACATTGTTCTAAGTACTCCTCCGATAGATGGCAACACCAAAGGAACCCCTCCCTCAATTTTGACATTGATCTGAAGAGGAGGAAATTTTTTCCAAACCATTACACCCATGGTAACTGCTCAACAATTAACAACAGGGCTTCTATTCCACAGATTTAACGAGCAAGTATATCGCATGTACTCGGTGGGTCTTTGGCGACATTGGGAATCGAACCATACCCTTCCGGATGGAAGGCTGATGTTCTAACTACTAAGCTACCACGGAAATCTAAATAAATAATTCTCAATATTCATCTGACACCTCGTAATGGACATCTTGATGACTGCTGTAGATTATTTTAATATCCAACCGCAAGGATTTTTTCGTAGGTAGTAACCCTTATTCCCGTGTCGCAAGTCCTGAAAATTCTAAAAAATCCCAAGCATCCGCCGCGAAATATGTGCATTTTGGAATGAAATATCTATCTGCCATTGGTCAAATGAAGAAGAGATCGAACCTTGGATCTTCTGCTCTGAAGAGTGATGTTATTTTTTTGACACGATGGTGGACAGGTTTTGCAATTTTTCATCTACTTCGTTTCTTCTATCTATATATCTCGTTGAAATATATAATGTACTCAATTACTAACATATTACTTTTCAGCTTCATTACATTTTGATGGTAAAATTAAATACAATCAAATACTATCACGAGCTCTAGTGGCTCAGTAGCTTCACGCCGCTTCCCGTAAGCTCAGCAAAGTGAAGCATCATTTGCCGCGGGCAGTGGTTGAGAGGGTGACCACAGTGTACTCTCTTGCACTGGGATGCTGAAACTCCGTGGGTTGGGGACGTTATAATACGTGACGTCCAAAGTCCTTCTGCTCGTGTGGCATGGATGTGGAGAGGAGGATGCCAGCTCAAATGTGGCCTCGTCACCAGACCGTGGTTAAAAATTACGAGGTACCTTAAAAAGAGCAAAGTCGTGCTTTCACCTTCGTTGTGCTCTGATCCAAACGAAAGACGCTCTCTATTGACTTAATTCGCACTGCCAAAGGCATAACGAGCTCGGCTTGTCCAAGTGTCATAAGCAACAACACAATCAAGTTCTGCACTTTTTTTTAGAAAATTTTCATGTGACTTAAATAACCTTTTGTTAAACTTTTAAATGCTGCATCGACATTTGGAATTAAAATAATTTAGAAGAAAAACTATTATCACAGAAATCTAGAAAATTCTATCTTTAATGAGATACCTTCACTTCGAGAAGAAGACAACTGAGGACGGAAAACATGGCGATTGCTTATATGTTTTCCATTCGTTGTAGCAAATTTTTTTTAAGGCCCACAAAAATTCAATGCATAAATAGAAGTGTTTTTACTACAAATCTATACTCATGTGCAATTCTAATTTCCTTTTTTCTTCATTTCAGTACAAGAAAGTTTAATACTAATTCCTCAAGGTTTTTTGTATACATTTCACAAGATGAATCGTAACTCACATTTACTTTCAATTTCTTTCTAAAAAGTAGGCAGACAATTTCGTCCTCGAGGGATCGATGACGTCATATACAAGTATTTAGTTGGGAGTCTTTTTTTCCAACGGCGGGAACTTGAGGGCTTGAACCCTAAGCTACAACAAGGCCAGAAACTGCTACTCATTTGTCGTTACCCAGCGGGCACCTGTGAACCAAGTCACAGAGGCGAGTAACGTTACCCGCGCCAAACCACCACAAACCCGTTTATAGGGCGGGCTACATTCTTACAACAACACAGAACAAAGGAGAGAGAAACACAGAGAGAACAGAGAAGGAAAGAAACATCCATGTCCGAACCGAGATTCGAACCTGGGACCAACAGCTCAGGAGTCAGGATCGCTAATCACTCAGCCATCGATCGGCTATTTAGTTGGGAGTAACAGTTGTTATTCATCAATGAGTGACAACTAATTGCAATTGTTATCCTTTGTAAATGTTTTTGGTTTACCTTTGTAAAATGGATCATTTCTCAGTGAAAAGCACTTAAACTACTAATTATTAACACCTACTTAACTAAAGTTTTTCCTAAAAATTGCAAACACAAGTTAAATATTTAAATGCACTGTACAAAAAAGCTAAACATTTATTTTTACCTTTTAATATAATTAAAAAAAACATAAATAAAAACTTAATGATTATTTATTACAAAAACTACTGTAAGACAATCCTTGAAACAAATTAAACTAATTACAAAACCTAATCATTACTTGAAACGCGATGATTTAATTCTTCAAATCTCAGAAAACCACCCTCTTAAGGCATTTTATTAACAAACACAAATTAATCACAAAAATGTGATCTCGTCTTTAGATCTTTAAAACAGAATTTGATTTAAGAAAACAATTTATAAATTAATATTTTTAATACCAGACATTCAATACACATATCTTTTAAGCATACATTATCAGAAATGTACTACACGATATCTTTTAATAAGTGAGTCACACACTTCAATTTAAAATAGTATTATTAATATATAATATAGAAATTTCTCTCACTTACCTGATTATAATACTCTATATTATGTTCTTCATAGTTATACTTTTGGAACTTATTTGAGGATACCATCTATTAAAGGAATAAAAGCATCTTCTTAAGTCAACCTATTACACTGTACGAATAAATTAATTATAATTGTAAAATTTTATATTTTTTGAATATTCGATAAATATTTGCTTATCTTACTTGGACATAATGAAGAAAAAGTTTTGTGGAAATTCCAGCTGGAAAGTTATTTGCATACACTGGTAACCTTGACTGCAATCAAAATATATCATATATATATATCATGGTAAATATATATTAAGATTCAATTAAGCGTTTATTAATTAAAAATAAGTGATTATTACATTATCAGAAAATGTCTGTTGCGTGATTTTTGAATTATTGATTTTTTGAATTCTAAATTCTTGAAAAATTTTCGTGATTGGATTATTGAATCTACATATTTCCACATCTCTAATCTAAGAACAACAATTACTAAAATAACGACTAAAATCGGATATGGCTATGATGTATTCCGTTTAATGATACTGATGTGCTAATCTATCAAAAATGAAAAAATTTAAAGGAAAGTTGCCTTAAAAATATTTAGGCAACCAATGTCTTTAGAAGAATTTAATGAAGATTAATATTTATAAATTATTGACAAATATCGATTCATGCGAGAAAATAATGAAATTATAAACGATTGTAAGAATTAATAATTTAAACATTGATTCTAAGGTTGTTAGTATTAAAATGAAATCACATAATGTGTCATTTCGCTAAAAATAAAATAAAAGCTTTTAAGAAATTATGGAAACTTTTCAAAACATTTTCGAAAAATTTTGATAATTGGTTGGAAAAACTCATGATTCAAGAAACATTTACCTCACAATGATCTATGCTTGTCTAAGATGTGAAATTTTACATATTTAGATTTTAATTAACTGAAAAAGCGTATTTCATAGCACCACATATGTTTAATATTTGCGTTACTGAAGAAAATTACTCCGATTATTTTCTAATTTTAATCAGTTACGCAAAAATTAAATATCTGTTTATCTGGTGTTATGTAGTACGTGATTTTTCAGTAAATTAAAATTTGCAAAGATAAATACTCAATAAAACATATAATTATAAATAATCAAATCTCTACTTAGTAGAAAAATTCACATTTATTGTTACTGCAGTTAATTTGCCAGAATTAAGTGATATAGCAATAATTCCTTAATAATCATTAGAAAAATTCATGTATTATGTTATTTAATTTATTTCTAAATTAAGCAATCAACAAATCAATTTATTTACAGATAATCAAATATTCGACTTATACTCCCTCTACCGATGCATCAGGACACTTTCATTCAAAGAAAAGCTTGCTAGGGTTGTTTAGTTAGCATATATAGAGAAGAGATATGCTAATACTTTTATGATTTAGGCTACACGTCATTAGAAGACACAGAATAAGTAAAAGTGCAAAAAACTGCATTTTACTATAAATAAAATAAAATTTTAAAAAACGAAAAATGTTTCACCATTTAAAGAAGGGATTATTAGTGGTGTTTGCTTAGCATTGGACACGATTTCGGAAACAGTAAATTCCACAGGCTTCTCAAAAGTTGCTATATATTCTTCTTCATCTTCAGCACGACAGCTCGGGGTGGGCCAAGGCTTTCCTAAGAACACTCCTCCATTGAGTTCTCCGGGAAGTGACAGTTCTCCGACTTGTCACTTTCAGCACTACCTCTCTAAACAATCAGTCCATCTAAGTTTGGGCTAACCCCTAGATTTGTTTGCAATGGGCCAATAATTAATAATTCTTGAAGTCAAAGACGAGGGATCCATTCGACAGATACGGCCCGCAAATCTCAAGCGACATATTTTAATATAATTGACGATGTCAGCTTCCTTAAAAAGTCTGTAGAGATCGAAATTGTATCTGTGTCCCCAAACTCCATTCTCATTTACATCACCAAAAATCTTTCTTAGGACTTTTCGTTCAAATATTACAATTTGATTTGATTGAGTCTTTGTTTGAGTCCGAGTTTCGCATCCATAATTGAGAACAGGTCTTGCGATGGTTTTGTATAGCGTGATGTTGCTAAATATAAGGTCTTTAAAATTTAGACATAGAACTCGCAGCCTTAGTTGTTTAGAAGGCATACCTGCGATTGAAGCACACTTTTTATAGAGAGTGATTGATATCGACTCTGGTGAATTAATTTAACGGCAGAACAGATGCTCCACTGTGCTTCAACTGTGAAAAATCATCAACTAAGCTCTTCCCAATGGATTTCAACTCGAAGCATGAGGATAGGCTTACAGAAGAGAGAAATGCAAAGTCGGATACACGTGAGAAAGCCACTCATTTCTGTCAGGAAGGCAAACATTCGTTTCCACACTGGACATTTGAGGGTTAAAAATAGGAAATTTGATCGGATGAATCACTTCTAATTTGGCACTGATATGGAAAAGCAGAATTTGGTAAAAACTCCACAAGACTATAAATCCATCTTGCCTTTCTCGCTCTATGCAAGGGCCTGGTGGAAGTATCATCATGTTCTAAGCACAGCATGGAAATAGTTACTTGGTGTTCCTGACCTGAATAAACAACCTTGAGATCCCAAGATATGCTGGCAAATTAAATCTATACTGCAGTGTTGGAATATTTACTCTGATAATAACAGTTACTTCATGGACATATTAGAAAATATAATGTAGCTATCAATACAAAAAGATCTAAAAATTGGTTTGTTGTACATCAATTTACCTTTCTTGCCACCACAGAGACCAGATGATAAATCCATATAAAATGTATGAGATATGGTGGAAAGTTACATCCGACAGTACTCTCTTCTTCTCAATATCTAAAAAGATTCAAGGTGAAGGTATGATATTTTCTGGATATAAATGCACCCCAGAAGCATATATGCCCAAGCGAATAAGAGCTGTTGTCCTACAAAAAGTGGTCCAATCGAATAGTAATCTTGGGATCCTATTGCGTTTGCTAGTGTGTGAATATATAGAATGTGGTAATTTTATGATCAATTTAGTATTTAAAAGAAATTTATAAATTAAAGAAATGTTACCATTGCAAATATTGCGGGCATATTATTTAAATTCATTTATCTAAGTGTTTTCTTTCAAAACTAACGGCTTGAAGTTAATTGAAAGTATATTTTCACACAAACATTTAGTGATATAATTACTTAAATTGCTTAAAACTTTTAAATGAGGTCCTGGGTTCGAATCCCGGTTCGGGCATGGATGTACTTTCTCTCTCTATCTATCCTGTCTTTGTCCTTTCCTTGTATGAATGTGGAGTGAATGGTTGCCTACCCTATAAATGGGTCCCTATGGTATGTGTGTACTGAGGAAGTCGGACTCCACATCAAAATATGGTTCAGTTGGAAAAGTGGAGCAGCGCACCCCATATTGCCAGCCTAGGCTGGCACACGACAACAACAACAACAAAACTTTTAAATATCATGCGTTAATTTTTCAACAGATGAATTCAAATGATCTGTATAAATCGAATACTTTTTATACTGTTTTACGTACATGACTAGGAATTGATAAATACAAAAGCTTTTATAGGAAAGGAAAAATAATGAATAAATCACGCAGTTAATTAATCAATTTACATCAGGTTAATGAAGCATCAATCTGAAACACAACAATATTCTCTAGGCAATAAAACGAGTAAGCACTTTTAAATATAAACACGAAAACCCATTGTGTGCACTTTCTGGAACTCAAAATACTAAAGGGATAAGAGGACCGTAGATGAATTTACTATACTGTTATCTCATCATTTTGTTGTTCCTAAATATTGAGTACAAAAATCTAGACTAATGGCTTAGCAGTCGAATACCTAGTGTTCGTATAAATAAAAGTTTAGATTGAAAAGAGTTGTTAAAATGCCAAGATTCGAGTGCTTCATGCTTAAAAATATTTGCGATAATTGCTGAATTTCAACTCGTATTTTGTCAAAAGGAAAACAAATACTTACGTAGTTAAGTTGTTTTGTGTCACGTCCAATAAATGGAAATGCTACCTCTGGGCACAAATAACGAGCTTCAGTTGCACAAGTTAATTTAATTATCTTGTTAATGTCATCCTTTGCAAAAATCTCTACGAATCCAACATCTTTATAAAGTAGCTATTATAATAGAGAAGAAATGTATTATCTATCTATCTATCTATCTATCTATATATATATATATATATATATATATATATATATATATATATATATATATATATATATATATATATATATATATATATATATATATATATATATATATATATATATATATATATATTGCTTTACCTGAAAGACGTACTTCAATATATAAACCGTAATTCGAGGGATCTCCCTTATATACCCAAATTTGACTATGGGTGCGAGGGCTAGTAAAATATTTATCTGTAAAGAGATTTTAGTTAAACACATGTAAGAAAAATACAGTGCCCGACCTAGAAAATGCAACACCCAGAAAAAGTTACCAGAAAGTGATAAAACTCGCAAAACACAGAGAGACAGTAACGAACAATAAGTGATCTATTTCAAAACGATATGCATATTACAGAGAGAGAACAGGGTGGGGTCAATAAGTTGTAGGACCACCATGGACGGTGATACGTATAGACCCAGATTCAAGGAGAGTGCGGGTGACATCCTGAGGAATGTGTGGTTCTCCATCCTGTCAATCATGTGCCAAAGTGCGTCTTCTGAAGGAGGCAGTGCCAGGGTTGGAAAATGGCGTGCAATCATATCTCAAACGTGTTCGATTGTTGAGAGATCTGGGTAGCATGGTGGCCATGGAACCAAGTTGCTGAGCATGTTGACTGATGCGAGCAATGTGAGGTCGGGCGTTATCCTGCTGATAAAGAGCATTGAGCTCCCCTTGAAGGTAATAGAATGTCACCGGCAAAAGCACATCATCCACGAAAGGTTGGGGGGTCATATTGCCGTGAATAGGAACTAGAGCTAGTTTTAAAAAGTACGAAACGGTGCTCCAAATCAGGATGCCGTGTTATTAAGCAGTGGGGCATTTCTTATTTACAAAATAATTGGACCTGTCTCCTTGTCGACGCCATACTCGTACGCGGCTACTATCACTGAACAAACAGAAGCGTAACTCGTCTGAGAAGACGATCTTGTGCCATTCCATCGTCTAATATGGCACCATTCCAGAAATTGGCTTCTATGCTGTGGGGTTAATGGCAGTCTTCTCTACGGATGCCATGAGTGTAGGCCACTAGCAACCAATCGACAGTAAATGGTTCTGTTCTGTATAAGAGCATCCAGGATGTTTTGCACATGCGGCAGAATTTCGGTAGACGTGATTTGTGGGACCGCCTCCACCTCTCGTCGGACTCAACGAACCACGCTTGCTGACGTCACTCTGACTGCACCAACACCTCACGAACGTTCCATAGTTCCATGTTTCAACCTTCTTCTCCACAGCCGGTGCCATAAGCGTGTCCAGGTGTCTTTGAGCTGAGATTTGCTGAAAAGACCAACCTGCCCTTCTTAGTCCGATCACCATTCCCTTCGTAATCTCATCTGTCTATTGGAACTGACTCAATTGAAGACGCCCTGGTATTCTCTGCCATTACAGGTCTCCTTTGAGACAAGAACAAACTTTCAGCGATTATTTTCCAAGCAGAAATAACGGCGCGAAAATTATTCACTCCTGCCGCTTCCTCACCTCATATCTTATCCTACGTGAGCTGGACAGCTGTTGCGCATTTCACATCATTTGCATAACTCAGTAAGGTGCGCATACCCTGAAATTCGCATAACTTTCTGGCCATTCCTTCTTGGCATTGCATTTTCAATGTCGGGGAGTGTATTACAATAATGGAATAAAGTAAATGAAATTAGACATAAATAAAAATAAATGAGTTGAAATACCATATAATTTTAATATATATATATGTGTGTGTGTGAGTATGTGTCTATATCTATCTATCTATCTATCTATCTATCTATCTATCTATCTATCTATCTATCTATCTATCTATCTATCTATCATATATATATATATATATATATATATATATATATATATATATATATATATATATATATATATATATATATATAAAAGTAAATTTGACTTTATAAAACTGTTTTTACACATTAATTATGACAAATATTTCATAGATTTCTTAGTTTGTAAGGGTAATCTATGGGAAACATTTAGGCACAAAAATATTAATTTGAAAAATCAATACATTTCAGTAACGACGTTTGGCAATTAACAGTTTAATTTTAATAAGAAAAATTAGAATCATCCTTTTATACCTCGCTTTGGGGGGATGATGAATTTTTGGGATATGTAAATGCTCCATAGCCTTTTTTTCCCCCTTTATGAATCATGATTTAGAACACAATTATTATGAATAGACATAGCTCTAAGTAAAAATATTTGTAAAGTGAAAAAAAACAGACTCATGTTTTTTTTTTAACTTTAGAAAAACAAAACCTAATTATCCTATACTCAGCGTCATATAAAAATTTTCCACGTTTACTTAAAACCACGTTTCTACTATCCTTTTAATGTAAAGTAAGGTTTGTATCTCATACCAAATATTATATTTATTATATTATCTTTATCTTCCAGCATCTTTATTGTATATATATATATATATATATATATATATATATATATATATATATATATATATATATATATATATATATATATATATGCATACATATATATATATATATGCACACACACACACACACACACATATATGTATATATATATATATATATATATATATATATATATATATATATATATATACACATGGGCTGTCGTGCCATGGAGTATATATATATATATATATATATATATATATAAACTCCATGGCACGACAGCCCATGTGGGCCAAGGCCTACAGTGCCCATAACTGTTTTCATGACCGAGGGATATATATAAAGATATAATAAATTATATTCCTCACCTATAATATAAGGAGATTTTTCCATACGTAATTTTTAGAAATACAATTTATACATACATCTATACATATACATACATATGTGTGGGTTTGTATATAAGTATGATATTTTAGACAAAACAATTATTTACTTTGTTGACATTTTGGAACATAAGGCGAAAAGAAATTTGGAAATGTCTTAAATTTATGTTTAGAGTGCGTACAAAATTTGAACAGCTTAAATCCTTTGAAATATTTTTTTTAAATATTGTCATGTTTTATTTTTGATTGTATGTGTTAAATGTAAAATTTTAAAATCAGAAAAAGGATTGTAAGTATGTATGAATGAAGAAGAATTTAAAATATATTTCAAAAAGATACATGAAGTTTTATGATATGTGCTGTATTTTTATAATTGTTTTGAAATTTTTCTATTATTAAAATTAAGGTTGTGTGTGATAAAAATAATCAAAAACAATATTCTTTTATTGCAAGTTTATTTTATTTTTTATTTTTGTTAATAAGAAATAGTTAATACAAATATCAGAATTATATGCTATTAATATCCTTGTTATTTTTTAAATATAAATATGTCAAATATTGTCATACAATTCTCGTAGCGTAAAATTTATCAACTTGAGATAAGCATGCAAATCATTTGAAACTGGATATAAAAATTTTAGATGATTACATAACATTTTCTATTTTCAGCCGATCGGAAAATGAATTTCTCTCCATATAATATGAACATCTTCTCTTTATCCTCTGCTATTCACACAAATATTACATTTTTAACACTTTTCGCCATTATAAATGAAGTGTATAATCGTAAGTTAGAAAAAACTAACGACTTTTATGTTTGGGTGGCCTATACTTTAAAGAACCTCTCAGTTTCTCGCCAATTTTGTGCCATAATATTAACGATGTTGATTTATTTCTGGTTGGCTTATTTATGATTTCAGCGCCATCTTGTTTCTTAAAATTTGCACGAAAACAAGGTTGGCGAAAAAAAATCAACAGTTTTCTCTAAGGAGAAACCTTAAAGTATATTTCTCTCTTATTTCTCGATTTATTTTCAAAAGTTTTTAGC
This sequence comes from Latrodectus hesperus, assembly GCA_037975125.1. Taxonomy (NCBI): domain Eukaryota; kingdom Metazoa; phylum Arthropoda; class Arachnida; order Araneae; family Theridiidae; genus Latrodectus; species Latrodectus hesperus. The sequence goes on from CM075861.1 coordinate 28,251,989, forward strand.
TAAATTCATAACTATTTCAAAATTTCTAAAATTTTTTCCACCACATTTGAATTGAATATCTCTTTACATATAAAAGAACAAAGTATATTCCCACTTTGTTACGATACTTTTTATCTTTTATAAACTTTAAGTTGTGTGAATATTCAGAAAAATGTTGTTGTGGTTACTAATGACACTTGGACAAGCCAAGCTCGCTATGCCTTGGCAATGCGAATTTAAGTCAATAGGGAGCGTCTTTCCTTTTAATCAGAGCACCACGAAGGTGAAAGTACGTCTTTGCTCTTTTTTAAATCCTCCGATAGATGGCACCACCAAAGAATCCACTTTCTCAATTTTGACATTGATCTGAAGGGGGAGTAAATTTCTCCAGACCATTGCACCCATGGTAACTGCTCAACGACCGACCACAGGACTTTCGATTCCACAGATTTAACGAACACGTATATCGCATGTACTCGGTGGGTCTTTGGCGGCTTTGGGAATCGAACCCCACCCTGGAAGGCCAATACCCTAACCACTAGGCTACCACGGCCTAGAAAAATGCAATCATTTGAATTATAAATTTTAAATTGAAACTTATTAATTTTATTAAAAATAAGACAATTTATTCTAATATAAGTTCAGAATTGATCTTCAAATAGTTGAAATTTCAAGATCAATTCTGTAAATTTTAAGTACTTCGAAAAGCAAAGGTAAGCTCATGAAATTATCAAAACATACTACGTTAGAGAAATTTAAATCATATGTGAATTGTGCAAACATTTTTTCGCCATTAAAATGTAAAATGAGGAGGTATTTAGAAATACACAGTCGTTCACATAAATATTAGAATACATATGCTTCTTTAAAAACCAAATAGTATAATATTTAAAAATTGTGATCTAATAATCGCTTATTATAACATTTTTAGAAGAAAATATATCTTATAACCTCATAATTCTAATTAATTAATTAATTACTGTAAAAATATTTCGTACATTTTGACCCATAAATATACTATTACAATGGGTGATTGGCTAACGAACATAATCTGTTGGAAGACTATGTTCGCTATCCGAATTGTTTGTGAACCAATCATCGATTTAACATTGATTTTTTTGTGTTTGAAATCAATCAATTTGTTTTGGAGACCCAAAAAATTAAATTAAGAAAATGATACATAATTTCTTGGTAAGTTTATTAAAAAAATATAATACTTACGTTTAGTCTTGCATATTAATCAGTGCTTTTCATTTTTTGCTGATGGGGTATTAGAGAACATGTCCAATGTGAATTACTTTTCTCTCTTTTTTGACTTTTCGGAAGTGGTTAATAGAACTGTTGTTGTAAAGACGCCTAACCATACTGATATCAGATTGGTTTGGGTGCCATTTTTATAAGTTTCTCGCCACTGTAACTGCGAGTTCACCAATAAAAGCGGTGCCTTTATACGCTCTTGTTTACTAAAAATACACTATTCTGATTTTTCTTTATAAAATTGGTTACATTACAGGAAGCTTGTGTACTGCGAATATAATCATTCATTTTTACTAATTATAATAGTATTCTATGTTAGTTATGGACATTGCTCTGACACTTTTCCACTTTTTCAACGAATGAACGACAGGGGGAATCAGTTTCGGTTTTGGATAAAATCAAAACTGGTGGTCTTCTTTGACTGTAAATATATATTCTACAGGAGCAAAAATATTTTCCAGTATAGAACTTTGAAGTCTTTTGTTCCCATTGCTGCAGAACCTTTTTGTGGGATCAATTTGAAGACCGCAAAAACCAATGTTCTCAGATGGGAAAAACGGAAGATGTATGAAGCTTGGCTCAACACTCCTGGTCAAACCCACGCTAAAAGTATGATCTGTGGATCATCAGCGAGGATTGCCTCTCAAATTCTAAGATGCTCTACGCAGAAGATACGTTTAATCGTAGGCTTCATAACTGGGCACTACTATTTCAGAAAACACCTCCATAAAATGGGACTGTTTCAGCAAGACCCTATCTGCAGGAAATGTCATACGCAAGAGGAAACGGCCAAGCATATTATTTACGAATGCGAGGCTCTTGCCCCCCCCTCCCTAGATTAACTTCTTTAGGCATCATCCATACTAGAAAGTTACACCTAGACTCCATTAAAGGGTTATCGGACTTTATTAATAAAGTGAGTGACCCGAGCAACTGGAACTAGGAAACATTGGGTTTGGAGTCAATAGTACACAATGCTGATAAAAGCAGAGATGCCCGATGACATACAAAACCAACTCTAAGAAGAAGAAGATAGAACTTTGAACTTAGAAGATTCGGGAGGTAAAAAAGAAATACATTCGAATAAATGTGGAAAACATATCCTTTTTAACTCAATTCTGACTGTCTATTTACCTGAAAAAATTATTCAATAGCATTTATTTGGCTTTTAAGCAAATTTTCATTTTGATTCATCAATAAAAGCACAAATTATTTTTAATTAATTTAATATATTCAAATTAATTTAAGTTCATAACAAAATTCATTTCTTCCTATCATCTTTCCACAATATTCAGTAATTAATTTGAATTATGCTATCTAGTATAAATGTAAATAAAGTTGAATGTTTGCAAAGAAATTGATAATTGAGTACTGTATATGAAAACTGCTGCCTGATACTCACAGTATTTTGTACACCGTAGTTTTTCAGTCCAATTTGGTATTTAAAAATATTTGAGATTTTCTATTCTATTCAATATTATTGCTATTAATAATGTTAATAATTTATTCTTTACATATTACACACATACACATGCACGCTACTGATTATAATAAAAAATTACTTTTATTAAATTTACAAGCCCCCTTATTAATATCCACCTTTAATTAGTGATTTTAAATTTTATATTCCATATATTTCTACAGTATTTTAATATATATATATATATATATATATATATATATATATCATTTATATATAAATTAGAGTTAAATTACAGTTCATTCATTTGAATTAGTTTGGACTATTAAAATTAAGTTGAATTAAATAAAAGTATTCAAATATCAGTTGAGTTTGATATCTATAAGACTCACTTCCAAAAAAATCCACAATTATTTTAATGATATTCTTAATGGAACACCGACCCACCCGAAGGTATGCGGTGAGTGAACGTCGTTGCGTAATCCAGTCAAGAGGTGTACCACAAGGCCGAAGCCAAGGTTCAGGTGGTCGCAAAGGTCAAATGACCGTAAGAACTCCCAGCAAGTGGTGGGTTGACCCAAACCACTATAAGAAAGTCTCAAAGTGATGGGGCGAGAGAGACGTTCATTGGAACTCGCTCTGACTGGAAGATGGGGGCCCATTTGGCCAATAAAAATTAAAAACAGACAAGGTTACAATACAGTATGATACCAGATTAAATACAGATAAGAAATTTTACATATGTACAGAGAACAGAAGAGGTGGAGTCAGCCAGTGAATTGGTAGTGCATCTCTTGCAGTAGAATCTCCTGGATCCCCTTCCAGAAGCCTTTGTTGGGGAGGAATTGTGGGGCTCTATCAGCTCTGGCAGAAATTGGGAAATGGCGTGTCCTGACATCAGCGTAGTGCTCACTTATTTTAATGATATATTATATAAATATTTATCAGAACTTTTATATGTTTATTTTTTATATTATTACTCAGATTTTCTGCTTATATGATTTTTTTGCTGGCATTGTAATAAATTAAAATATAAAACATTTAAATTCGAATGTAAAATACTCATTCAGTTTATTTAATTTCGTTTATGTACTTGAATCTGGAAAGATTCAAACTGTAAATATTCGAAAGATAAGAAATTTCACTGCACCATTTCCGTATAACATGACAATAAAAAATGTTTTGTTGAATAACTTTAAAGAAAGAAATGAAATAATATTAATTTTTTCCTACATTGGAAAGAAAATGTACCTTTTTGTTATAAAGTGGACTCTCAGACAAAAGGCCGAATGCAATAGTATTTCCTTGGGAATAACCAATGTAAGACAGTTTATCCTCTCCTGTTGTTTCCAAGACATAATCGATCATAGCAGGTAAATCATACTGAATAAGCTCATCCAAGCTACAATGAGAAAGAGGGTATTTCAATATTTCATTCGCTTGAAATAACCATTAAGCTCTGCCTTTTATGAGCAAAATGTCACTCTATTATTCACATTTGACTACAAAATTCCTTTCTTACACTTGAATAAGTGTCATTTGATTTACGTATCAGTATGTATAGTTCATATCCCAAACTAAACTAAATCTGTATACACAAAGCAGACAAAATGTGTTAAGCAGTTACCATGGGTGCAATGGTCCAAAGAAAATTTCCTCCCTCTCCAGATCAATGTCAAAATTGAGGGAGTGCGTCCTGTTAGCTTCTCTTATTTTAATGTGCTTATTTCTATATAGATGAGTCATTTTTCATTATAAAATTATATATATATATATATATATATATATATATATATATATATATATATATATATATATACAAGAGAACTCACTAATTTACGTTACTCAGTTACTAGTTACTACATTGGTCGAATGTGAGCGCAAAGTTTCATATGCCTGAGTGGCATCATCAGTAATTCTCATGACAATTGTTTTGGTAGCTAAAAAATTGATGGAATATAGTAACTAGTAACTGAGTAACGTAAATGAGTGAGTTCTCTTGTAAATAAATCTATATACATATAATATTTTATAATGAAACAACTCATCTATATAGTAATAAGCACATTAAAATAAGAGAAGCCAACAATCCCATGGTGGTGATATCTGTCGGAGAAGTTGTAGGAGTCAAAATGTGTTTAATTTAATATTATTATTTCTATGATATCTAAGTATTAACAATTTTATCTAATAACAATAATATAAAATTATAATTTAAATTTAGTACATTAACGCTACAAAAATATCGTTGTCATTTTCTAACAAAATGTGAATTGGCAACAGAAGAAAGAGTTAGATATAAACAAACACAAAAAGAATGTCTTTTGTTCTAATACCAAGTGATAATCATAAAGTATGTTTAAGTTATTTGTAAAACACAAATAATTGTAAAATATAAAATGTAATGCTATAAGTAAATGTAAAGTAATAATTGTAAATATTCAGCTTAATAAAATTATTTCTCAGTTATCTTGTATTTGGTGACTATAGAGTCTTAGATCAAAGTCCGTATTTTCAGCTTCATGGTGCCTTGATTAAATGAAAGTCGCACCCTACTGATTCAAATTCGCATAACCAACAGCATAGAGAGTTTGGCTTGTCTAAGTGCAATAAGTAACAGCAGCAGCAACAGACAGAATATTTGTTATGCACCTGTTAAAGTTGTTGTTAACCAGATAAAAGAAATGTTGGTAAAAATTTACCGTACGGTCACCCATGGCGAAATTTTCAAAAAGTCGCCAAGGGTGACCGTATGACGAATTTCCGATCAGAAAAAATAGGAGGAAAATGGCTGAAATAGTGACAAATATTTCATATATTGTTGGTATCTAACAATATACTCAACTAATTTTACAAAATTAAAAAAAAGCGCAGATTTATAGATTTTAATCATCAATGGTTAAATAACAAAGTTGATATGTTAAATTAAACATAAAATTTTTTGATTAAATTTTATATTAATGAATTTAAATCCGTAAATATTCATGAGAAATTAATGACAGATAGGGTTGCCAAAGTACTAGTTTCCCTGGTTTCCAGTAAAAGTGTTCGCCAAATTTGGCGCCAAAAAGAATCGCGCCAAGGGTGACCATACAGTAAATCTTATCCGAAATGTTAGTTGCTTTAAAATTTTAAGTTTAATAATTTGCTTAACTTTATTTCAATTTCAATAAAAGCTTATTGAAAACTAGTTAAACACGAGTAAAAGAAAAGTAATTAACACTACGGGCTTTAAATTTCAATATAATTAAAGTAACATGTGCAACTTCTGAAATACCATTATATTAAAGAATTATGTGAAGTTCGTATATCTTTTACACATCACATTCAGAGGAAAGACAAACAGAATTTGAATTATAAAGTAGTAATAATATGAGTAATTTGTTAATGATTCATAGAATAAAATATAAATATATTTAATGAAAAATAATATTCATAAAGTCCGGTGTATATTTTTAATCCTTTGTGATAAAAGTTGTCTACACTTATCGCCCAAAGTCTGCGTACAAGCCATTAATGCTGAATGTTAATGTAGCGATTCATAAGTGAATTAAATTTTTCTTATTAAATAATAACATTTTAGATACCTCAAATAAAGCACATTTTAATAGTGGTTAGTAACAATCATTTAAAAGCAACAATATAAAATAAAAAATGTACATATATTAAAAAAGAGAAATCATATGCACTAGAAGTCAGCGTATACTTAAAAAATGTTGAAACTAGTCCTAATTTTTGGAAATTGAATACTTGGTTATATAGCCTTTTCTTTTTAAAAGTTCTCTCAATCTATTTGGCATCGATTGCATAAGTTTTGACGCCTCTTCTGAAGTTCTTTTTTCCCATTCTTCTTTCATAACACATTTTAGCATTTATTTGGATGTTCTGTGATGTTCTCTGATTCTTCGTTCAAGCAAATCCCACAATCAATCAATCAGAGTTAAAGCATTCCCACAACAATCACAATCAATGCAACGATCAATGTTAAATGGGATTTAGGTCTGGGGATTGGAGAGGTGTCTGCAGTTGGTTTGGCATATGATAGAGAAGCCATAATTGCTCAGTCTGTGCCGTATGCTCTGGGTCATTGTCCTGCTGGAAGAAATAATCTTCATTCAATCCAAGTTTGCGAGCACTTTGTTTGAGGTTTCTTTTTAATATGTTCAAGTAATCAATTTTATTCATTTTCGATTCAATAAACTCCAGGTTACCACAACCCCACTGCTTTCCATACACCCCCAAACCATAACACCTCTTCCTCCATGTTTGACAGTCAGAAGAATGTTTTCTTTCTTGAGTTCTGTACCAGGTTTCCACCAGACATATTTCCTTCTTTTTATTAAAAAAATGCAAAATTTGCTTTCATCTGAAAAAATTACTTTGTTCCAGAAATCCTGAGTCTTATCCAAATGTTCTTTTGTAAACGAAATTTTTCTCTCTCTGGGGAAATGTATGGTTTCTTCCTTGCAACCCTAGCATGAAAATCGTGCTTTTTCAATATTCTTCGAATTGTAGTTAAACCAACATTTTTCTGGAATCTCTCAACAACACTTTTTGCTATTTTCGATGTTGATAATCTATGACATCCAAAGTCCAAGGTTGGCCTGATTAGTCAGGGCGCCATTCTCATTATCTGAAAGTAGTGAGTACTTATCCGGCTTAACTAAATATCCATTGTGTTCGCTAAAGGCTGCTAGGCCATGTGAAGTAGGTCATGGTCGAAATATCCTTCAAGTGAAATGATACCTTTGCATGTAGCAGGCCAAGTATTGGGAGTCTTCTACTTGGTCCCTGCTGCAAAATAGCGAGGATTTCACTCTGCTGCATCTATCTGACTGGTAAAGCCCAACTCAGGTTTAGATACAGAAAAGCATGCTGGAGCAACAACAACAACGGCCAATGTCCTTCCACTGTTGTGATATGGATATAGAGAACGGCCAAGCATATCATTTACGAATACGAGTCCCTTACCCCCTCCCTAGATTAACTTCTTTAGGCATCATCCATACTAGAGAGTTACACCTAGACTCCATTAAAGGGTTATCGGACTTTATTAATAAGTGGGTGACACGAGCAACTGGAACTAGGAAACATTCGGTTTGGAGTTAATAGCACAAAATGCTGATAAAAGCAGAGGTGCCCAGTGACATAAAAACCCAACTCTAAGAAGAAGAAGATGGATATAGAGAGGAAGGTGCCAACTCACAAGTGACCTCGTCAATTGACCATCATTCAAAATTACGTGGTGTTTGGTGATGGGTAAATATTATAGACCCATAGTTAAGGTACATTCCGAGTCTTGCTTGTACTGCTATGTGTCGGAAAGTCGAGAATTTAGAATGCCGAATTGAAAGATGATAGGCTTATGAACTTGATCTGAAAGCTTCTGTTCCTTCAGGGGGATAAGAAATCTTATCCCACTTTAGGAACAGAAATTTTGGAAATTTCCCACAAGAAGTCACTCCTAGTGGTTTTATCCTTTTCTACTTTTAATAAACTATATTCACAATGTTTTTTTTAAATCTTAAATTAATGTACGAAAAGTCAAATAAAATTCACTATACTGTTGAAAGAATTTTAGTTAAATAATATAAAAGTTACAAATAAAAGAAACTGTAAACATTTTCAATAGAGAAGTTCCCACAATTATGAAATAAAAGTGTAATAAAACTCGAAAGATTCTAAAGAATTTCTTTTCATTTAAATACGCTTGAATCGTAGAAGTATAAGAAATATTTATTTATTATATACCTGAAATTCCAAAATTCTGAATCCTTTGGTGACAACCTGATATGCTTCTTAGAGTAAGTATTACCTCTAACATTTCCCATCCAAACATCATATCCGTTGTCAGCTAACAAATATCCTGGGAGAAAAAAAATAGATTACATGCTTTCCAAACAGCGTAAATGTTTATATTTATACAACAATTGGTAAAACTTAAGTGTGAGAGATAAGCATAACAATAAAACAATCAAGCAGAACATAGTTAAGTAAGTCCTTTTGGATAAATATGGGAAAATGTAAATACATTTTCAGTATAACATGACGACTGAATCTCGGATGGCCATGAATCATATTCTATATGTATCTGTTCTATCACTTTATATAATCTGTAGAAGTTGCTATATTGGGTACAATGGCCTCTAATTCTGTTCTTTGCACTTTATTTGCAAAAGAATGAATGTAGAAACACTAAATTTGGACGACATGTGCACAAAATAGTATGTATTGATTGTAACATAGGATTTGCATAAGAAAAACACATGAATGGTTTACAAAAAAACGCAATCTCACAGGAAAATCCGTTCTTTGAAAAAAGAAGAATCACAGTTGTTGTATGGTAAAATGACATAGAAACAAAAAGTTTTAAAAATCGATATCTCCACCTCTTGCTTGAATGTATGGGCGGTATCGACTTTTCATGCTGTCAATTAAGATGCTGGTTACCGAAATGGGAAGCAAAAACCAGACACTGTTCTCCTGTTTTTCAGTTCTCCAACGGCCCTTAGATGAAATTTTGTCAGGATTTAGGCCACGCTTTCACAGACGATCTAGAAGATTCCACAGACGAATCAGAAAACTATTCTTAAAGTTAACTTTCTTCCACAATTAATAATAGTGTATAAAAATTTTTTATAACTTAATGAAATTTATGAACTATATGTTCCGAATTGTTTGGACTTTTCGAACATTATGAGCCCGCTTTAGAGCTTTAAAAACTTTTTGAATCCTATTCCCTTTTAGTACCTTAGAAACCTTTTAAATATTTTTTTGAACCTAAAATGCTTCTAAAAGCTAAGGTGCTTATTAAACTTGTATAAGCTGCCTGCCTGTATATAGTTATCAACTTTCGTACCATGCCATTTTTTTCCTTTTCATAATTAAGTGTTCATACTATTTATAATATTGATTTCAATGTATATAATGTTTTTAATGCCATAATTACCCTGTAGAAATTGTTAACTGTCTTTTCATTGAAGGTAAATTGTTTCTCCATTGTTTGTTGTATGTGTCATCATGTTATACTTTATTTTTAACTGAGAAAAAATATTTAATGCTATTGCCTGATGTTCAACAGGGCTTAAAGCCCCTTAAAATGTTTTTTTAACTTCTTGCTACCAATTTGTAAGCACCATTTCTTTGCCTTGTTAAATGCCACGATGGTGGCGCCCTCACGGACCTCGTAGAGGTGTGGAGCATACTAGGTGTTGGGGAAACGGCACCCGTTAACCTTAAGGTACAGTCCGGTGTCTCCCCACACAGTTATGTATGTATGTATGTCCTTAGATGAAGACTTAAAACAGCAACTTGTCTGCCAAGATAGTACCACGGATGCTTTATGGGATTGAAGTCTGTAGATCCAGCTATCCTCTCCATTCTTTCCAAACAAAGGTCCTCAAGATGTTCCTCAAGAAATACAGCTTGATACGGTAGGACATTATCACTCATCAGAATGAAATCATTGCCAATTGCTCAGCCATAACGGCAGGCATATAGACCAAGAATATCTTCCTGATATCTCCCACTGACCTGCATGTATTCTCCTCTGGAACTGAATGAGATCTCTGCCTAAATCCTTATTCCATCACCGATATAACTGTGTCTTTCTACAGTATTGGTTTAATAGTATCAGATTCTTCGTTCCCTCCAAATCAACACGTACTGAATCGCTCTCCCTAGTGAATTTAGATACATCTGTAAAAAATCACAGAAGCCCATCCCTGTTTGGTCCAGGAAATGTATTTTTGCTCAAGTGGGACCTGCTCTGTCATCCGAAGAAAGGAACACCCACAGCAGATCGCCTTGTATAGAGACCTACAATGGTTAAGACGCTTCCTCACGGTATTGGTGTACCGTGAGGAAGTACATTTTTTGCCCTGGTACAACAGGGTTGCTGCATAGAAATGCTGCAGGTGTTGTAGCTCGTAGAACATACCTTCAGGACACAGAAGCTTTGGTTTGATATTGATTGCAGAGGGAATGGGTGACATTGCGGAATTCATTAATGCGCATGGTAACATCAGCTTGTCACATCCCAATTTCCATCCGTTTATCCGACCGACCACCACTTTAACAAATTAGGCAAAGAACTTCTCTCAGAGATTGTGAAACCACACAGACTATTGTTAACGTCAAAAGTTACTCGTCTAATTACGAAAACCTGATGCTTACCTATTTTTCTCTCACGCATATATACTTGTTCTTTTCTATAAAAAATGGTAGGTACTTTATCTTTTAGAATTTACATAAAATCGTTCTTATTATTTATATCAACTATAAATTTTACTATTAGTATCATTTTTATATGGCGAGCTTCGAAATGCATGTTGTTTCTTAACTTTTAAAGGTCAGAGTATTTTGTCTGAGTTTTATTGAATTGCTATCTTATTTTATGGTTAACAAACAATTTCGAAAACATTTCATGTCTGAATTCGTGATTAAATTATTACGAAATTATAATAAGATTTTAGTGGGAATAAAGTGTGGTATGGAATTTCGAGTTGATTTAGTAATTGTCATTAAGCATCAACGGTGGTTAATGGTCGTTGCATTTCAGCAAGAAAAGGCTGCATTATGAAAAATCTTGATATATATATATATACAACGCGAATTACTTGATACAATAAATCGCATTTTCCTGTGACTATATTTACGACAATTAGGACTGTAAATTGTAACAAGACTCATGTGTCATGTGCTAAGAAAGCAAGAATCAAGCGAATGAGCTAAATATAGAGCTCAGACAACAATATTGAATAAATACATTTAATAAAGTATTTAAGTAATGTTATGAATATAATTACCGTTATCATATAATGCTTACAAATAATCTTTTGAATTTAAATATTACATTATTTTTTAACTCTACGTTGTGTATTTATATATTTTTTCTTTCCAGATTCAAACCTGAAAATAGATGCAGAAACTGGCTTTGTTTTTGTAAATAAAAATTTCTTTTAATTTATCCTCATTATTTGTATATTTTACAGTCTAAATTTTGATTCATGATATAGTTTATTTTGATTAATAAAAATACTGTTAAATGAAATTTGTGGAAAAAGTGTATTAATTTACGAATAAGTACAATCATTCACTTCTTAAAATTATATAGGCATTATAAATAACTTGCTTAAAATTTGACTGCAAATGGTTATTATTTGATTTGATGGAATCTGTTTCTTTTATCGTTATGTTTCGTGTGTGATAAAATGCTTATTTAAGTTTATCACTTTACATTTTATTATAAGTTAGTTATTATTGATCAAAACGTATATTTCGTATTTGTTATGTATTGTTGTTTTGACTAATGACACTTGGACAAGCCAAGCTTGCTATGCCTTGGCTATGCGAATTAAAGTCAATTGGGAGCGTCTTTCGTTTCAATCAGAGCTCCATGAAGGTGAAAGTACGTCTTTGCTCTTTTTTAAATCCTCCGATAGATGGCACAACCAGGGAATCCACTCTCTCAATTTTGGCATTGATCTGAAGGGGGAGAAAGTTTTCTCCAGACCATTGCACCCATGGTAACTGCTCAACGACCAACCACAGGACTTTCGATTCCACAGATTTAACGAGCACGTATATCGCATGTACTCGATGGGTCTTTGGCGGCATTGGGAATCGAACCCCACCCTTCCGAATAGAAGGGCGATACTTTGACCACTAGGCTACCATGGCTCTTAAATTTTATTTAAATTCAAATATTATGAAATATTTTTCCTTTATGAATTAGATTAGATATGGGTTTGGAATTAATGGTACAAAATGCTGATAAAAGCAGAGGTGCTCAATGACATACAAACCCAACCTTAAGAAGAAGAAGAAGAAGAAAATAAGTCTATCAAAACATGATGATATGATAGCTAAAATTATGCTTGATAATTTCAAAGATTTTACAAGACACTACCCGACTATTGATTGAACATGTCTCCAGACAACTAATGTTTAATTTGTGAAGAAATGAAATGAATGTAAATTATTACTTCTTTCATCATTTTCTAAAAAATAATTCAAGGTTAGAATACCTTAAGCAGTCGATTGTAGATCGCATTAATCAACAAATAATCTCATATGAATAAGGAACTACTAAAAACTTTTATGATCACAGATAACATAAAAATACTACCAATTAAATGGCTTAGTTTGGTATAATTGTAATGCGATGATACGAATTCAATTAAATGTTGTTGTTTTTTTTACTTATGACACTTGGACAAGCTAAGCTTCAGCTATGCGGGTTTAAGTCAGCAGGGTGCGTCTTTCGTTTAGCCAGAGCACCACGAAGGTGAAAGTACGACATTGCTCTAAGTACTCCTCCGATAGTTGGCAACACCAAAGGAACCCCTCCCTCAATTTTGACATTGATCTGAAGAGGAGGAAATTTTTTCCAAACCATTACACCCATGGTAACTGCTCAACAATTAACAACAGGGCTTCTATTCCACAGATTTAACGAGCACGTATATCGTGTGTATTCGGTGGGTCTTTGGCGGCATTGGGAATCGAACCCCACCCTTCCGGATGGAAGGCCGATACCCTAACCACTAGGCTACCACGGCCCAGTTATATATTAAATCAACTATGTGATATTCATTTAACATTTCAAATATCATTTAAAATAATTTTGTTGCATAACATTGTAACAATTATCTTCATAATTATCGTGCCTTCTAAGATTATTCTATTGTTTAAACACATTCAAATGTTGTCATTTCCAACTGTTTTGAATTTTATCTGACATTTTTATGCATGTGCTCTTTTTCCTTATTCCTTTCTTGCATATAAATGTGACCTTAATAGCTTAACATTCAAAATCGAAAAAACTATATTTATTATTTCTAACTTCTTAATTTTTACTCTTGAAATTAAATTTCACAACTGGATTCAATAATTCTATCAATAATTTTTACAAAGTTACTACCGTTTTTAAAGATTGTGCTTGAATCAGAACTTTCTCTTGCTATGAATCTAAGAGATTCTAATTTTATCAATAAAATTCGTCAGTCTTTATTTGTAATGTCTTCTATTTAGTGTCCTATTTTTTTATTGACTTATATCCTCGAATATTGTCAGGAACTTCTGCTCAGCTTTCATATATTCTCAATAACTTGTTCCCTTTTCTAGTTATAAAAGTCATTATTTTTTTACTTTTTATCATGTTTTTCAGTCATCTCACTAATCTATTTTACTTTCATGGAAGCATTGTATTGATAATTATATTCATAACTTGATTTTGAATTATTCTACTTATTTCTCAATAAGGCTTTTCCATTTTAACTTTATAGTTTTTTTATAAACTACCTTTCACAAAAATATGATATTTGTCCATGGAGTCACTATTAAAATTAGTTCCGACATAATCATTTTTATAAATCTTATGATTCATAATTCCCTTAAATATAAAAATTTTTGCATTGTATTTCCTTTACGCTTTTTAATTTTATTCATTTTTTGTCAAATAGACAAAATTTCCATATTATGAATTTTTCATATTTTATCCTTGAATTTTTTTGATAACTATGTAAATTATTATGAATTCAAAAATTGCTACAACAAAAAAGAACTATTCCAGTAAAGGTTCCTTTATACTGATTACTTCATTCTTAATAATACTATAAATTCCTGAACAGTATAATTTTGCATCTTTTATGTTAAGATTTTCACGATTTTAACGAATATATACCGAGGAATAGGTATTCAAAATTAGCAAGATAAACAAAATTAAACTACAAAAATATTTATTGGCATTTAATCTGCACTTTTTTAATCATTTTATATAAAATGAAATCCCAGAAAAATGAACAGATATCAATTGGTAATCTTAATTTTTATAGTATCTACGAATAACCAAAATGTAAGCTAAAATTGCATTTCGTATTTAAACATTAAATTAAAGCAAATTTTTAAGTTCTGAAATAAAGCTATAATGCATAAAAGACAACATAAAGAATTTTTTTTAATATTTCGGATAGTAATAATAGTATGAATTTTTATTGATCTTATACTTCTTGTATAGTTAAATATAATTTTCAATCTATAAACTATACTTGTTTTCTTCAAAAATCATTGTGAACGGATTTTATAATTTACCTAAACTCTGCTCAGGAAAATTCCAAATAAAAGATGTGGAATCACCAAAAAGACCATGCATCAAAAGAACAGGTGGTCGTCTTTTAGCTGTACTGGATCTTACTCTGCCATGCGGAATCCTTTGCATGGATAACAAATAGCCATCGAAGGTTCTCACGGTGTGATCTTGCACGGGATACCCTTTCGAAGAAATTAATTCCCACTAGAAAAAAAATGAATGAAAAATTTTGAGATTATATTCCACGTAGATTAAAATAGCTGAAATGATAAGTCGTCTTAAGACACCAGCTTTAAAAATCAACCGTTTAGTAATAATAAAATAGAATAAATATATACACTACTGGACATTAAAATTGCTACACCAGGAAAGCGGCACACCACACACGTGAAATTTGCATGACAGGTAGAACTTGCTGTGATATGCAAATGATTAGATTTTCAGCGCATTCATACAAAGCAGGCGACAGTAGCGACATCTACAATGTGTATAAAACCAGAGATTTGACAGCAGTTTTCTCATACTCAATTTCCGTTTCAACGTTGTTTTCGGCAAAGAAAGTTGTTGTAATGCCTCGTGTAAGAAGAAGAAATGACTATCAGCACGTGTCTGACTTTGATCGAGGAAGGATTATAGCCCACCGGGATTGCGGTTTATCGTACCACAATATTGCTGCTCACGTCGATCGAGTCCCCAAGACTGTTAGTAGATAGAATATGGAATCGATGGGTTCAGGACAATCATACGGAACGTCATGCATGATCTCAGCGACCCCCCATCACTAACAGCCGAGAAGACAGACATCTTATCCGCATGGTCACAAGGGATCGTACAGCCACGTCACGAACCCTGAGTCGAGAAATGGAGTCATTTGCAAGGCAACAAGTTTCTGCTCGAACATTTCGACGACGTTTGCAGCAGCATCGATTGTCTGCACGGCGACCATGGCTTCGGCTACCATTGATGCTGCATCACAGACAAGAGCGCCTTCAATGGTGTGATCAGCGACGAACCTGGACGCGGGAATGGCATCACGTCATCTTTACAGATGAATCTCGGTTCTGTATACAGGACCATGATGGCCGCATTTGTGTTTGGAGGCATCGTGGAGAACGTGCATTGCCAGCTTGCATTGAACATCGCCATACTGGCCCATCTGCTCGAGTGATGGTATGGAGTGCCATTGGATACACGCCTCGATCACCTCTTGTTCTCATTACCGGCACTTTGAACAGCAACCATTACATTTCCGAAGTGTTAAGGCCGATGGCTCTGCCCTATCTTCGAGGCCTGCCTAATGCTTTGTTTCAACAGGATAATGCACGACCGCATGTTGCCCATACTGTTCTGAACTTCCTTGATACAGAACAGGTTCGACTGTTACACTGGCCATCACGTTCTTCTAATTTGTCATTAATTGAGAACGTGTGGTCAATGGTTGCCAAACGATTGTCACGCCATCACTCACCATCCACTACTTTCGATGAACTGTGGCATAGTGTTGAAGCTGCATGGACTGAAATCCCCGTACATGCCATACAATCTCTGTTTGACTCCATGCCTAGGCGGATAAATGCTGTTATTGCAGCCAACGGTGGCTGCTCTGGGTACTGATTTCTCAAGATCTATACATCCAAATTTCCTGTAAATCTAATCACTTGTTCTTTCCACTATAATGTATGTGTCCAATAAATAGCGTTCTAATATTTGCATTCCTTCTTGGTGTAGCAATTTTAATGGCCAGTAGTGTATAAATAATATATATATAACAAAAAATTAATAAATAAATAAAATCAAATGTTAAAGTAGCAAAAACATAAACTGCTTACTAGATCTAATGCAAAACCCGAAAATATTTGTGGGGAAATAGAGAATATTTATTTTCGCCTAGTCACACTTAAATGATGATCATGAAATTTGAATTAATTTGGCACTGCAATGTGGACTGCCTGAGGCTGTTGTTAGCATTAGCTCCACATCGTAATTTGCAATCAAAAGGATTTTCTCAAATTGTGGTCTGCACTCACAAGTCGGAAGGAAAGAAGCCCAGAAAATTCCCACGCACTCACTCCAACTGATGCGCACGCAGAAGACAGAAATGCGATATCCATTTTCTGTTGTTTAACAACAATGATTAAGACTGAATCGGATCTTCACGCTCCGAAGAAATGTAAACCTTTGATGCCGTGAACGTAATGTTCTCCCTTTTATCCTTACTATATATATTATCATTTCTACTCTCAATATTAATATTATATAACTCTCACAGCTTTCATTAACCTCTTGTCGAGATATATATATATATATATATATATATATATATATATATATATATATATATATATATTTTCTCCTTTATATTTTATATATATATATATATATATATATATATATAAAGGAGAAATCCATCATTTCCATTACGCTTTTCAGACCCGGAACTTTTAAATTTAAAATTTATGTAAATCAAATTGTTTTATAAAGTGCAAAGATTTAAGACTGAATTATTTACTCAATTTACATGGAATAAATTTTAAGGAAAATATAATAATAAGTGCGTTTCCTTTTCTTTCATATGAGAAAGACTATTATGAAAAGATGATCAATGCCATTGAGTTAAGCGATGGTTATAATTATTTACGAGGATACAGAATTAACAATTTTTTTTTCATTTTAATCTTGATAACAAAAATGCAGTTATGGATATCATACTACAAAATATTACTTCATTTTGTAACACAATATGTTAGAAGTCTCTCACTATTCTGATATAAATAAGGAAACACATGACATTAAATCAAAATTTAAATTTGTACAAAGCATGAAATCATAAAGCTCTTACCTATCTACAAATATCTCTGATATCCTTCGGATTCCTGCAAAACTAACTATGTAGAATTTTAACAAATTAAAGTATTATTTGAACTCTAATAGTAAAAATGAAATTTTAAATTCCACTTCCAATGAAAATAAAATATCAGTAAAAATATCGACAAAATTGGAACTTTTCATTCCAGAGAAAAAGTAGGTAAAAGTTTATAATTGGGCAGCCCTTGAAGTTTTGGTGATTTTTTGACACCAAAATAGGCACCAACATATAACTAACAAGATACACAAAAGCTGTACAAAGATATAGTTATTCGGGTTACTAGAAATTGAATTTTATCGCCAAACCAAGGGGTACCCGATTCTACAATGAATTCAAAAAGTAAAGTATATATCTTAAGATAGTTTGGAAAGGAACCATAACTATGCTCAACTCTTATATATACATATAATAAAAATGAAATATTACAATATACGAATTAATTTCGAGAATTTATTTCCAATAAGACTCAAAATTTACTATATAGTTAGTTTTTAAAATAGGAACAAAATATCCATCTAGCAAGAAATTTATTATTATTCATTTATTATCGAAATATATATCACACAGTCAAAATTCATTTCATAATTGTATGAGATCCTTAGCACCTAGTACATAGTTGTAAGCACATTTACAGTTGACAGTTAAACTAAAGACTTGAACTATATTTGCAAAAATTAAAATCCTATACTATGAATGGTTATACTCTATGGATCTATATCAATATTATGAAGGGTTTAGACTTAAATAACTAAAATGTGTTATAAAAATTATTTTACAAACATACTTCTAAAGCAAACTCCTTCACAAGATAATGGAAACGATTAAAAGAGAGATTTTCTCCTTAAAACCATCGCCAACTCCACATTCTTTTCTTTTTTTTTTCTCTTTGAACACGGTTGTTAACGATTATTATTGCAGCAACTGGAGATTTTTTCTTTTCAGAAGGCAAAAGATTGTTCATTTAAAAAAAATTCAAATGATAGAATTGATTTAAAAAAATATACCTAGATGGCGCATATTCATACTGAGTTTAATAAAATTTGGTTTTAGACAAAAATCCCTGATAAGAATTCATGAAATCTGGAACCTACTAAGTGAAACATAATAACTTTAAAAATCTGAGCCAGAAATGTGATCGATTATTGAATCTAGTAAAAAAGTTATTTTCGCATAGAAAACGTAATAGAAATCTCGAATGTTCATTGGACGACAAGACAATCGCCGCAACTCGATCTCTGACGTCACTCATTTTAAAATACATAGGGGTTGACTTCATGAAATGGAGGCAACTCTAATGTAATAACGACTTTAAACTTATTATCTATTTGGATATTAAGATATTTAAAATCTTAAACTCAAAATAAAAGATATAAAAAGAATAGATTTTTTGAGAAAAAAATTACCATTAAAAAAATTGTAAGATAGTTGTTTTTGCAAAAAATTTATTTTTATTCTGTAGGAATGTCTAATCAATTTGCTATCCTCTTTTTTAGGAATCTATACCAATGGTTCTGATGCCAAATTGTTTTACAAAGATGTCAAAACTTTGATATAAATAATGAAATCATTTTCCATAATTTCAAATATACTCTGTTTCATTATTTTAAGTAAGCAAATAATTGTTGATCTGATTAAAAAAACATGAACAAAAATATGATTAAACAATGCATTTACAGTATACTCAAAGAGATATATATCAAGACTAGTTTTTACGAACCTCTAATTTACGAATACTTACGATTTTCCGAATTTTTGGTTGGTCCCAAACAGGATCTCACAGACGCAATGCTAATTTTAATTCCCATTTACGAACTAAATTTTTAAAAGCATCTATTTTTCTATAAACTCACTTTCATGCATTTTTGTTCGAATTTATATTTTATCATCTAATGTCTTATTCATTCTTTTATTTTAAAGTTTGAAAACTTCAATCGACATTACTGTTGGAGAATTTTTTAAATGTGGATAACTAAGGCAGTCTACAAATTCGTAGATGATCGCATGAGACTTGTCTTGCGAGACAAGCTGAGCACCTCACGAGAGTCGCATCAGACCAAATGACGTCATTGATGTCTTAGTTTACGTCAGAAAAAGGGTGGAGCGCGAGACGATTCTAGATTTCAAGCAGGTTCGAAATATCTGGCAACATTCCGCGAGACAGCGCTCTCATTGGTTTAAGAATTCCATGACGTCAGATACAATGTTTTAGCTACGTCATACTAAGACATCGACGAGACCGTATTTGTCTACTATAAAACGGCATCTTAATCTGAAAGTCTACCGAATTTGCGGATTGCCTAACAACAATAATAAGTATTACTTAACCAGCATGGCAACCATTTTCCCCATTTTTGACAGCCCTGCCATTTTAAGAACCCTGGCTCAGTTGGGCGAATTCACCCTCCCCATAGAAAAGAATCTACAACGAAAACATAAAGGAGATAGTCAGCTGTGTTCTGCACACTTATGTTCATCTATAGTTCTTACCATGGACACGATACCAACCAACCAAGTATTACTTAACCAGCATGGCAACCATTTTCCCCATTTTTGACTGCCCTGCCATTTTAAGAACTCTGGCACAGTTCGGGGAATTCCCCTCCCCATCGAAAAGAAACTACTCCCAAAACATAAAGGAGATAGTCAGCTGTGTTCTGAACACTTATGGTCATCTATAGTTATCCCCATTGACACGATACCAACCAACCAAGTATTACTTAACCAGCATGGCAACCATTTTTCCCATTTTTGACTGCCCTGCCATTTTAAGAACTCTGGCACAGTTCTGGGAATTCCCCCTCCCCATCGAAAAGAATCTACTCCCAAAACATAAAGGAGATAGTCAGCTGTGTTCTGCACACTTATGGTCATCTATAGTTCTTACCATGGACACGATACCAACCAATCAGCTTAATCAATGTCATGCATAAAAAGCAGTTTCGATTCTAAAATCGAAAACGTTCAAAATCGAAATAAAAGGAAAAAATATTTTTTATAAATCCTTGTGTGATTTGTCAGTAGTCTTTGAGATATGAATAGGAGTCAGCTTCAAGTATCACTCACCCTGGATTTGTTTTGATATTCCCTGCTTTAGGAAATCGAAATTCTAACCGCAATTTCTCTTTTGAATGCATACTTAAAATGATGTTGTAAAAGAACACAATATCTAAATCAATTTCACTTGCTTGCGTTATGAAATAAATCATTTTAACTGAAAACAAAAAATTTTTTATGTGACGATTTGAGTGAAGATAGTTAGTCTTGCATGGACACCGACAAAGAGACTTATTGCTCCCCGAAATTTCTCTTCAGGGCTTTTTGAATCTGGATTAGGATGTAAAATGTTCGTAAGAATTATTAGATGAGTAAATAATCGGAGAAAACATATTTATTTATCCAATGGCAGGCACACAAGGATGACTGAACACAAGGTGCCACAACAAGGCCAGAAACTGCTTCTCATTTGTCGTTACCCAGCGGGCACCTGTGAACCAAGTCACGGAGGCGAGTAGCGTTGCCCTCGCCATACCACCACAAACCCGTTTATAGGGCGGGCCACATTCATACAACAACACAGAAGAAAGGACAGAGAGAACAGAGAAGGAAAGAAACATCCATGCCCGAACAGGGTTTCAAACCCTGGACCAACAGCTCAGGAGTCAGGAATGCTAACCACTCAGCCAATCGGTCGGCACATAATAATTGAAAGTGTGAAAAAAACATTCATTTATCAGAGATGAAGAAAACGACTCTATGCTGAGAAATAAATAGATAAATGGATTAAGATTAAGGCACTTTTTGGGAGAAAAAAACTCAAATACTTTTCTACAAGAAAAAATTGTGCTTTTAAAAATATAGTTTTGAAATAGAAAAAAACTTAGTAATTACTTTAACTGGTTATCAGTAAAATGAAAGTAAGAATTGTTATTAATTAAGAATTTTATTTTACGTATGTTTTTTTATATAATGCATGCAAAATTATTTTTCTGATAACATTTTATTTATAAAACGAGAGCAGTTTGGTACAAAAAAATAGTTTTAAAAATCTAAGTTATTTTTCATTCTTTAAATTTTAACAATTACTTTTTTAGATTACTAGTGTATATAAAACTGAAATTCTACGTTCTGTATTAGTGGTATTTCTGGGATTTTTTGGATTCGTCACAATTTCATTAAGGATATTGCCCATTAAACTATAACTCCATGACGAGTCTAAGCTATGACACACAATTATTGCATAGGAAAGTTGATGTACACACACACACACATATGATAGATGAGTTTACGAGAGGCATGGTGATCGAATTGAGAAGGACAGGTACGTCTTTACAGGTAAGAAAGAGTAACGTCAGAACGCGTAGGTCGACGCGTCCAACAGGAGGCGTTGGCGGCCCCGCAAAGCACGTCAACCGAAATTCTGCAGCAAGTGCAAGGCATCCTGGATGATCCCATATCGAGCAAAACTATTTACCTTCGATTGGCACCAAGTGACTTGCGCTCATGGCGTCCGTTAAGAATACAGCCATTGACCCCACAGCATAGACACCAACGTGAGGATTGGTGCCGGATTAGAGCGATGTGGATGATAGAGTGGCACAGGATCGTCTTCTTAGATGAGTCTTGCTTCTGTCTCATCAGTGATAGTCACCACGTTGACTTGGAGACGGGTCCAATTCTGCAGCAATCGGGAAACTCCCCACCACGTGACAACGCGGCATCATGGTTTGAGGCGCCATTGCGTACGATTCCAGGACACCTCTAGTTCGTATGTGGACGACGGAGCGGTACAGGATCTTCTTCTGAGACGAGTCACGCTTCTGTTTCTTCAGTGATAGTCGCCGTGTACGAGTGTGTTGTCGAAGTGGAGACATGTCCAATTTTGCAGCAATTGTGGAATCCCCCTCTACGTAGCAATGTGGCATCATGGTTTGAGGCGCCATTGCGTACGATTCCAGGACACCTCTAGTTCGTATGTGGACGACGGAGCGGTACAGGATCTTCTTCTGAGACGAGTCACGCTTCTGTTTCTTCAGTGATAGTCGCCGTGTACGAGTGTGTTGTCGAAGTGGAGACATGTCCAATTTTGCAGCAATTGTGGAATCCCCCACTACGTAGCAATGTGGCATCATGGTTTGAGGCGCCATTGCTTACGATTCCAGGACACCTCTAGTTAGTATTCAGGACACTATGACAGCTCAACATTACGTGGATGATATTTGCAGCCGGTGACTCTCCCCTACCCTTAGGAGTGCCCAATGCTATTTATTAGCAAGATCACACATTGCTCGCATCAGCCAACATGCCCGGCAAGGTGTACAGCTGCTTTTCTAGCCACAATGTGCACCAGACCTCTCACCAATCGAACACGCTTTCGGTATGATTGGACACCATTTGCTGACACTGCTTCCTTCAGTAGACGCACTTTGGCGAATAGTTTATAGTGAATGGAGAGCCATTTCTCAGAACGCCATCCGTATTCTCGCTGACTACGTGTCTAGACATGTTGCTTCGTGTACCGCCGTCCACAGTAGTCCTACAACTTACTTACCCGACCCTTTTCTCTCTATATATAATGCATAACATTTTGTTATTCAAATCACTTATTCTGTTTGCCGAATTTCGTCACTTTCTGGTAACTCCTTCTTGGTGTTGCATTTGCAATGTCGGACAATGTATATTGAGTTGAAAGAGATTGAGGTTAATACAGATCACTAAAATAAATTGTACAATTGTAACACATAAGTAACTGAATTTTATTTGACCTTAGATATGAGTATTATTCTAAAAAACAAATTATGCCCTTTTTCCCTGAATCGATTTTTTTATATAATTATGTCATAAAATGAATTTTATTTTAACTCAAAAAATTAATAATAGTTCTTAAAGTAATTTTAAAATCATATTCGTCTTAAATGAAAATCTTAGATACAATTTAGGTCTTCAGACTGTATTTGAGTATCAATATTCACATTTCGCAGTAATTATAAAATCTCTTTCATATGTAATTCAATATAAATTACTTTGGAATCATTGATTTCGATACGAATTGAGAAATTCGCACTTTAGGATACTTTTGTCGATGAAATTTCAGTAAATCTTTTCGTCTGTCTCTAAAACTAAGCCTCAAACTTTAATAAATTTGCACTGTATTTCTTGGATTAAATAACAGTAAATCATATTTTTATTTTTCGAGAGAATAACCTACATATTATGACATTATATATTTTTTATTTACCCTTTTCATATAACCTGATATTATCTTAACTAAAAGCTGTGCATTTAA
The DNA here is from genome assembly GCA_037975125.1 of Latrodectus hesperus. Classification (NCBI taxonomy): domain Eukaryota; kingdom Metazoa; phylum Arthropoda; class Arachnida; order Araneae; family Theridiidae; genus Latrodectus; species Latrodectus hesperus. Next base: position 28,275,885 of record CM075861.1, read on the forward strand.
ATGTATATGAGGATAATCATAGCTTTCGAATAATGGATGTCATTTTCGAGGTTATCAATATTAAAATTACTTATGGAATTTTTGATTTGTACTTGAACATTTGTTATAGAATATACTTTGAGTTTTTTTGTTTTGTTTTATACCCCGACAAGTATAATTCAATACCTACACTTAGTGGACTGTGATAGCATAGTGGTTTGTTTGTTGCCCATGACACTTGGCAATACAAACTCACTATGCCGTTGGTTGTACGATTTAAGTCAACAGGATGTGTCTTTCGTTTTGGTTATGAGCACCACGAAGGTGAAAGTACGGCTTTTGTGCTCTTTTTAAGGTTCCTCGTCCTTTTGAACCACGGGCAGGTGACGAGGCCACACCTGAGCTGGCACCCTCCTTTCCCCATCCACGCCACACCAGCGGAAGGACTTTGGACGTCACAGATGAACGTGGACACGTCCCCAGCCCACGGAGTTCCAGCAACCCAGTGGAGGAGAGTACACCGTGGTCACCCTCCCAACCACTGCCCGCGGCAAATGATGCCTCACTTTGCTGAGATTACGGGAAGCGGCGATTGACGTAATTTAAATCGGGAATCTGTCTTCCTCTTCTCCCTATATACAGCGCTTGAAGATGGTACTATAGTCATCCTCTACCTGCGTATTGCACATCTCATCGTGTTGTTAAGACCGCGGTGGCCTGGTTGGTTGGGAATGCGTTATTATCGAAAGGTAGAGTGTTCGAATCCCAGCTTAACCGAAGATCCATCGTGTTAGCTAAAAGCGGCAGGAGCATGTTAAAACTGAACGTGGTGCAATGTCCTCCAAGTGAAATGATACCTCTCGGGGTTGCAGAGCAAGTACTGGGTGTCTCCTGCTTGGTCACCGCTTCAAAATCACGAAGACCACTCGGCTTCAGTCAAACTGGTAGAGCTCAACTCAGGGATACGTGCAGGGAAGCATGCTGGTCCATCATTTCATCGTGTCAACCGCATGATATAAATTTTGGATGATTTGCATGATCCCTTCACTGCGTTTGTTCCATTTCGTGTGCCAGCAGTGTATTACCCATTAACCATCGTGCAAAATTTTCTTAGTTTATATGGATATATTAATAAATGCAGACCCGCCCACCCTCTCTTGTGGTCAGAGTGCCTGACTACGGATAAGGAGATCTTGGGTTCGAATCACAGTTCGGGTATGGATGTACTTTCTCTCTCTATCTATCCTGTCTTTGTCCTTTCCTTGTATGAATGAGGTGTGAATGGTTGCCTACCCTATAAACGGGTCCCTATGGCATGTGTGTAGAGCAAAGTCGTACTTTCACCTTCATGGTCCTCTGATTAAAACGAAAGACGCTCCCAATTGATTTAAATTCGCATAGCAAAAGAATAGCGAGCTTGGCTTGTAATAAACAAACCAGCATAAGCAAACCAGATAAGTATATAAATGTCAGTGATTTATATTCCATATAAAAGAAATAAAACCATAGATATTATATATTTTTACTACTCATCATCAAATTCATACAAGAAGTACTGCATTACTTAATTTATTTCTTCTGGTATTGCAATTAGCTGCCGACCAACTTGTCTAGTGGTCAGCGTGCCTGACTACGGATAAGGAGGTCTTGGGTTCGAATCACAGTGCGGGCATGGATGTACTATCTGTCTCTCTATCTATCCTTTGTCCCTTCCTTGTATGAATGAGGTGTGAATGGTTGCCTACCCTATAAACGGGTACCAATGGCATGTGTGTACTGAGGAAGTCGGACTCCACACCAAAATACGGTTCAGTTGGAAAAGTGGAGCAGCGCACCCCTTGTTGCCAGCCTAGCTGGCACACGACAATGAAGGAATGAATAAGTATAGTTGAAAGAATGCTAATTTAAAATTATGCATATATTTAATTTCTCAGGAATATATATCATCATTAAATAAATGTTTTCAAAGTAAATAATCTAAAGCGTTAGTAATGTCTTTTAAAGTAGATTTAGAAGCATCTATACTTTGATAGAATTCTAAATTTTTGTGCAAACGCTAAGCGTAGTACGTTTAAATTCCACTTTCAAACTTTTCATGGAAATGATTTGTATTCATAATATAAAAAATTTTTTGTACCTTCAAATATTTTAAAATTGATTCTCACCTTATTGTTAAATTTTTATTTTTTTTAAAAAAACTCACTGAATTTTTAAAATTATAGTATTTTAAACAATATTAAGCTTTGACCTTATTAAAGTATATAATAGTTTAAATCAATTTTTATATTTAACTTTGATATAAGTTTCAACTTCATGTAAAATTATTATATTTTAAACAATAATAAGTTTTCATAAAATAAGAAAATGTAAGAAATCTATTCATTTTTAAATTATATTTGGCGATAGTATTCAAGTTCATGTATAATAAAATAATATTTTCCAAATTATCATAGTATTAGCATCTTAGAGTAAATTTTAAATTAATTGTCAATCTTTTTAAATCAATTATTTTTCAGAGTTTTATGTACTTGAATCTGATGCAATGTGTATTAAACTAACTGTGAGTATATTTTTTTTAAAAAAAAATTTCAATATTCTTAAGTTTTTAATATATATATTTTTCTTGTTTTTATTACATATTTTAAATTTTTTATTTATTTTTAATAGTATATTTACAGAGAAATTGCATAATGAAACTTTTAATGTAATTATAACACTGTATAAATAAAATTATAAATTAAATTAAAAATACGCAAATTATAAGTTACGTTGACGTTATTTATAGTAACATTGTTTCCTCTAATATATTAATTGTGGAAATTTGACTACAAAGAATTCACTTAAATATGCATTATATATTTTGCAGGATTAATTTAAAGAAATATTTTGACTGAGGTATTAAGACACAAATATCACTTTCATATATTCTCAACAACTTTATCGAGGAAAATTTGTATAGGAAAATTAATTTATTAGCTGGGAGAATATCTTAAAATTAAAATTGAAAACTAGATCAGCTGCACGTTATTAGAGAATGTCTTGAATATTTTATCATAAATTTCAAATTCAATATAGCGGATGTTTCTTTTTTATGATTTTACCACTGAGAATTTTCATTTTTAAGAATATGCACCCCATAATGCCAGGCTAGCTGGCAGAAGACAACAACAATAAATGCAAACAGAATAAAAGAATGCTTTTATGTGAAAAAATGTCTTCCTTTTATCAAATAAATAATTTTAAATTATAAATTATTTAACAGTTTTCTTTTCTACAATAGTATTTTTATATGAGACGCTTCTGCTTTATCACTGCTTAATCATGAATAAAAAATTGGAATTCTTTTTGCACAACATTTTTCTTTTTGTATTAATCAAAAGCATTTAATATTAAATTCTCTGCGCTCCAGCAGTTGAAAATTGAAACCATGCAGTATGGCGATGATTCTCGACTTTTTTTTCCTTTTTGTCGCGGCATACTTTTAACGATTTCAAAATTTGGCGGCACACAAAAAGATAAGTTTAAAAGTTAACTTATTTATATTACGCTGTGTAAAATAGAGCTTATGATAATAATTTTGAATGCAAATTAATGTAATATGTGCAACAAAAACAGCAGTACGTTTATTACTTTACTAGCAATAAATAAAGCATAATAATTTTTGCAAAATAAACTGCTAAAATTTGGCCGTATGCATAGAAAAAGATAAGTTTAAAAGTTTATTTATAATACACTTGTGTACTTATTTATAATTCACTGTTTAAAATAGTTTATGATTATAATTTTGAATGCAAATTAATATAATAAGTGCTACAAAAACAACAGTATGTTTATTATTTTACTGGTAATAAAATGAAAAATAATAATTTTTCCTATGTACATTTCTAAAATTTGGCGGCACAGGTGGTTGAGAATCCCTGCTCCATGGAGTAGAAAGTGACGGGTACGCGCGTTTCTGCTATGGTTAAACGACAGGAGGTGGACACCTGTTTGATATGTCCACCTGTGGGAGTGGGAATTTTGAAATTTTCAGGTGTTAAAATGTGTTATTACAACTTGTGAAATCTGTTTATTTATGAAAAATCCTCTAAGTTTACGAGGAATGTTATCGTTATAAATTATTCGATATTAGAACTAATTCGATATTATGGTATTAAGTTATTGTACCTTTAAGTTTTTAACATTGGCTATTCTATACTTTTAAGAATTCCAGTACTATTTACAGATATTACCATCTATATAATCACATTTTTAAAATATATGTACTGCTCAAATCAAACATTTTTAGAATGATATCAAGCTTCATATTACTTTCACTGCAATTATGTGGCCGACCAACTTGTCTAGTGGTCAGCGTGCCTGACTACGGATAAGGAGGTCCTTGGTTCGAATCCCGGTTCGGGCATGGATGTACTTTCTCTCTATCTCTCCTGTCTTTGTCCTTTCCTTGTGTGAATGTGGAGTGAATGGTTGCCAACCCTATAGACGGGTACTCTATGGCATGTGTGTACTGAGGAAGTCGGACTCCACACCAAAATAGGGTTCAGTTGAAAAAGTGGAGCAGCGCACCCCATATTGCCAGCCTGGCTGGCACACGATATATATTCATGATATTTCGCATGATTTTAATTTTATGAAAATATGTCAAAAAAAATTGTCTTACCACATTACGGAATGCATCTTCCTCAAGTATAAATGAACTTGAACCTTTATGACTAATTATTTTATTAAAAAATACAAGTGCACCAATTAGTAGTAGAAGAAAGTTCATTTTAAGTATTCGATTAATGCACGGGAGTTTATATTTGTAGATCAGAAGTATTTGTCAGACCTTTATGGTGAGACTCTTAAACACAACAATATTCTATTATGAAAGATAAATTAAGAGCGTTTTACAGTTTCCCCCTTTCGTTTGGACAGCTGGTGATTTTTCTCATGACTTTTAAATTTCCAGTTATTCTATGTAAGTTTTACCAAATTCTCATTTCAACATTTTCCACCTTATTTGTGTTGAATATGCTTCTAAACATGCAACGTTTTTAAGTTTCTGAATTGGTATTTAACAGCAGTGAGTTTAAAGTTATATTAATGAAAATAAAAATGGGAGCTTGGCTTAATTCGACACATTTTTATCTTCGGTTAACTATATCTTAATTAGCTATAGCAAAACACATTTTAGATATTATCTTCTAGTTCAATTTTGTTTATCACATAAGTAGAGATGTAAAATTCACATGGGCAGAATAATGGTAGTTTTGAGATTTATCAATCATCTTTCGTTTTAATGGATTGTCTTGCCTTACATGTGTGAAGAAAAATAAAGTAAACTACACAAATAGGCAAGAAAAAAAAATCTGTTTTGTTTTCTAGTATGAAAATTAATTAATGTTTCCTACTGAGAAATACAAAAAAATACTTGTCAAAATAATAAATATAATGAATTAATATTTAATAAGGTCGACCGATGGCTGAGTGGTTAGCGTTCCTGATTCCTGAGCTGTGGGTCCCGGGTTCGAATCCCGGTTCGGGCATGTATGTTTCTTTCCTTCTCTGTCCTTTCTTCTATGATGCTGTATGAATGTGGCCCACCCTATAAACGGGTTTGTGGTGGTATGGCGCGGATAACGCTACTCGCCTCCGTGACTTGGTTCACAGGTGCCCGCTGGGTAACGACAAATGAGTAGCAGTTTCTGGCCTTGTTGTGGCATAGGGTTCGTCACCCAAGTGTGCCCGCCATTGTAAAAAAAATACTTAATAAAATATTAGCAAGTATTATTTCCCAGGACTCTCAAAATAAATGTTGGCATTTCCTTATTTCTTTCGTTATGAATTCATGCTGAAAAAGAAAGAAAATATTTCCTCAACATTAATTTTTTTTGTTAATGTTGAGGAAATATTTTCTTTGAAGAACATAGTCTTAAGCCAATTCTCAGAGAGACACTCTAACAAGACCTGGTGGAATAATCTTCAATGTATCCCTAAGTGGCCTAGACGCAGGGCTGTTGCAGTTTCATTCGGCCACCGGGCATGACTGCCTTCTTAAACACCTATGTAGAACGAACATAGTCCAAGAAACTTTCTGCAGGCTCTGAGATCTTCGGCAGGAGATGGACGTACACCACCTTCGTCGCTGTCTAGCACTATCCAAACCTCCCTTGTGCGATCGCTACTGGCGTTCAGCACTTTATAGACATTTCTGTGTTCACTTGTCTACTAACTCTTTCTGTATTTGTGGCGCAGTGGTCTTTGTAAACGCGGTCATTGGAAATAAAAAAAAAATTTGAAGTTGGTCATTAACACAAAATTGTTTTCTTTTCCTTCAAAACTTTCTATTAATATAACTAGTAGTAGAGAGAAATCATAAAATTAGTAAATTTTTATTTATTTTAAGAAATATATTTGATAAAGAATAAAAGAACTTCAAAAATTTTTAAATCAACTGAAAAATTTCACAACACACGAGTTCTTTCAAAATTCCCGGGAACTTTTAAAATTTCCAAGAGAATAAACGGGGTTTATTCCTGGGAAAAAAAACCCTAATTTTCCCCTCATTTACAACACTACGCATATAATCTTATAAGTATTCTTTATTCCAGTGGTTTCTAAGCTACGAAAGATCTGAAGTCTCTCTCTGAAAGCCTCAATAAACAAGGATATGAAAACCCAGAAAGTTTGCGTGTGTGTATATACCTTTATTTCTAACAGTCATAAATTACGATATATTTATAGATATAAAATTATGATAGTAATGAAATAATGAAAATAGTAGAAGTTTAATTCACAACAGGCAATTATTGTTGAATAATCTGCTATTTTCTCTAATAATTTTACACATTAAAATTACATATGGCCATGAGCAGGCGAATAGACTGGCCAAGGAGGGCTGTTACCACGACAATCCTTCCTCTTCAACACTTACCTTTTCAGAACATTAGTCCACAGTTAATTCTGAAATTTCAAAAGGGTGGAGGATATCTCCTTGCCATCACTGTTACTCGAGCAAAAAGCCTGGCTCTTCATTCGCCCTCAATTGTGACAGAGCCTCTAGAACCACAATTACCATACTAGCAAGCGGCCACACTAGGGGTCTCACGTATTTCGAAGGCAGATAAATCTTCGAGGTCTGCTCTAAATGTAAAACTGAGCAGGCTTCTCCTAATCACATCCTGGACTGTTTGGAACTTTCCAGAAAGGATATATGCTCATCCACCCATCTGGTCCTCGATTTCCTTTCGGTCAAAGGTCTGATGGACCTTGTCTGATTTCGTCCGATATTTGGAGGATAAACCTACAACAAAATTAATCAGTTTCTCAAAGGTGTATCTAATCCAGCAATCACAATGACGTAATAGTCTTAGATTTTTTTTATCGTTTAGAAATGGTCGAAATCACATTTTGAAAGAAGACTGGAGATTTAATTTGAAGATTATTTCTTGTTAAAACTTCTCAAGAAACGTAGAACTTTCAGACGATTCCCTATCTCAAAAATTGGATTTGGAAGAAAGATCTTTACAGCAAGAATTAAAATAATAACAGCAAGATACTGACCAGTAATTTTTAATTTTCTATCAAATTATCTAAATTAATTGCTAATCGTTTTCAAAAAAGCAGAGCTTCTCAGAATTAAGATGTATTTATGGGACCGTGATGAATGTTATGCAATATACAAAGATACCTAAAATTTATTTTTTTATCAATATTTAACACCTTAACAATGATCTTCTGTGAACTAAAAAAGCAGCGTTGCTGATCTATTTTCCGTTTTTAAATAGAAAGCGGGATGATAAGTTTAATTTTTATAAATTCCAGCTGAACCAGAAATTACCAGTTCTTACATGAGAGAAGTACTAATCAATACATCTGAGCAAAAACCTTTGTAACGGATATCAACCAGAATTATAATATTTTACAAATAATAATTTTAATGAATGATACAATTGATGTGACATAAAATCAGGGATATATTTACTTTACGGAATTCAAATTCCCTAATTCAGAGGGTTATGCAAGGGGCCTCTTATAAGTTATAATGAATTAATTAATTAATTTGGATAAAGAGAGGAAAATTAGTGACAGTTCTAAGTTTAAAAAGTAATATTAAAAGTATCACATAAGAAAGTAATCCTGGAATAGTATTGAACATTTTTTGCAGCAACAAAGCCCCAAGCGTTATAGTTGAAAAGGAAAACTCGATAACAGCAAGCAATCAAGGTGCTACGATTCACAGAAATATAATGTAGATCGTCAAAGGGGATGTTCTATAGGAGCATTTTTTCAGCTGAAGAACTGATGATGTGACGGATTAATGTATGTTCCAAACATCAGGTAATAACAGTTCAAAACTATGCATGAAGAATAGTTATAAATTACTGTATATAAGCTCTAACATTGTAGAAACGATTAAGCCAGTTGCTAAAGAGTGCTCTGTCAACCATTCATTAGTCTTTTATGAAATTTACTTATTTCAACCGCCGCCCAACTTGTCTAGTGGTCAGCGTGCCTGACTGCGGATAAGAAGGTCCTGGGTTCGAATCCCGGTTTGGGTATGGATGTACTTTCTCTCTCTATCCTGGTCTTTGTCCTTTCCTTGTATGAATGGGTTGTGAATGGTTGCCTACCCTATAAACGGGTCCCTATGGCATGTGTGCACTGAGGAAGTCGGACTCTACACCAAAATAGGGTTCAGTTGGAAAAGTGGAGCAGCGCACCCCATGTTGCCAGCTTAGCTGGCACACGACAACAACTTATTTCAACCATTTGGCATATGCGAAATCCAGTCTTCTTAAAATGTCTGACGTGGAGATGACGAAGTTTGTGAAATATTTGAATAACAATTCTTGAACGAATGACAGTCATGAAACTGAAGAACTGGTCATGAGACTGTAAGAACATGAACATTTCCAGTTGAAAGTGGAAGTGAATACATACAACTGTATCATTTGACGAATAGGAAATCCAAGTGCCTTCGTCAAAATGTCTGCATACGATTTATTGCATTTTACAAGGTAGAATAAAATGCGTTGGCCAGCACTTTTCGTTTAGTACAATATTTCTAACATTCCAGCTGAAAATTTATCACCTGTTCAAATGCAAATTTCGGACATGGTTCGAAGGTTTATAATCGCGTCGCTCTATTTTATACCACGAATATTCTGTGAGGATAAAGTCGGCTTACTGAACAGGTCAAGAAAAGTGCAACGTATCCATATTGTGATATTCCTGCTTGACGCAACACACCACATGACGCGATGTCAATCTGGACATAACATTCGTCAATTCACAAGTACAATTTGGATCTCAATTTCAGTGATTCTCCATTCCACAAGACATCATAACCAATTGACTATATTGTAGTAACTAATTTAATGACTACTGAAAAGTTATTTAGAATTTCAATTCTATAGTTACACCAATGTAGCTACGAATGTCTCTACTCTAAACCTGCGTTGTACAGTTCGTAAACAAGATAGAAACGATTAATATTACAATAACGCCGACCGATCGCTGAATGGTCAGCGTTCCTGATTCCTGAGCTGTGGGTCCCGGGTTCGAATCCCGGTTTGGGCATGGATTTTATTTTCTTTCTCTGTGCTGATCTATGAATGAAGCCCACCCTATAAACGGGTTTGTGGTGGTATGATGCGGGTAACGCTACTCGACCCCGTGACTTGGTTCACAGGTGCCCGCTGGGTAACGACAAATGAGTAGCAGTTTCTGGCCTTGTTGTGGCATAGGGTTCGTCACCCAAGTGCCCGCAGTTGGAAAAAAATATTACAATAAGGTTTATTAACAAAAACATAAAATTTAAAGTGGTAGCTATAACAATAATCCATTAGACATTAATCTATCAAAATGGATAATCGATTAGAAATTTAAAGTGGAAGCAATAAACTCTGCGAAGAAAAATTAATCATTTGAATAAAATGATAAAAAAATTTTATGCTCCAAAATCTCGGTCAGATGTAGAAGTAAACACAGTTCCAAGTGATCGGTGGCACTGCCCCGAACGCCCTTGTAGGAAAGAATGGTAGGAGTTTATACCTACTAGTATTTCTTCCAAATTGGCGATTTCGGACACTGCAAGACTGGATAATGATTATGTGCTTTTGCAGACACAGCTTTTCTAGTGCTCTGGGAAACTCGCGCATGCGCCTGCGGTTACGCTAAGAATTTACATAAAAATTTTTCGCGACACTGCCACAATGTTGATGATAAATCTACCTTAACTGCGCAAATACAATTGGAATTAATGGGAATGGACATGTGACGCTGTATGGATTTCGCGAGCTACACTGGCTCAATAACTTTACGCCGTTTTCCATTAAGATCAATGCGAAGCATCATTTGTCACGGGGAATAGGTGGTATGGTGAAAACATTCTCACTCATTGGGTTATTGAAGCTTCGTATGTTGGGGACGTGTCTACTTTAATCTGTGACACCCAAAGTTTTTTCACCAGTTTGGTGTGGAAAGGAAGAGGAGAAGATGGTTCTACATGAAGTGTGACCTTGACCATGCTTCAAAATTACGAGGCACTTGATGATGGGCGAGTATGCCAATTCCGTTTACCTTAAGGTACAATCCAGGGTCCATTTGTCCCGCTGTGTATGTAGGAACTGTGTTGGTAAATTATTATCCTAGAATATATCACTTCCTGCAGAGAACAAAGTTTGCATCCTCTAGGATAGACATGGTCAATAAAATTTCTCTATACTTCTAACCTTTCAGGGTTGTGATCACTCCAACAGAAAAACACGACATGGCTGCTTATATCATGACTGATCCAATCCCATGCTTGAAAACTGGAGGCGTTGATACAGGAGAATCCAGATACTGATTGAGCTCTGCGGTCACTTTTCCTGCAGTTGTTCAGTTCTTAAACATTACAATCCATTTGAATACTCGCTGATCTGCTTCAATGAGCTTCTTTCTGCCCATTATTTTGCTTTGCAGTGCTGTGCATGACTTTCGATACCATATCTCTAGAAATGTCCAAAAGATGGGACATTACTGTCACACTAGCTTCAACTAAACAAGCTCCCTCAATGTGGTTTCTTTGAAAATTTGTAAAGTCTGACATTTTACGCTTTGAAAAAAATCCAAGACTTGCAGAACTTCAATAAATTTAAAATCGTATGCTACCAGAATATGTAAATTTTTATTTATAAAAAAATTGGTAATTATTATACTTTAATGCTTATATATGAGAGGTATTCGAAAACTTTACTTTTATACAAAAGTCTTTTAGTATTACCTGTAAATACAAATAAAGTTTTCTGTTGCTGGACCAGCATATTTCCCAGTACCTAGCACTGGGTTGGGCTCTAGCAGTTGCTAGAAGAAGGCAGATGGGAGTCTGGAATTTTAGAAGCAGGGTCCAAGTAGAAGACCCTGATATTTGACCTGTGACAGGTATTTTTGAACGTCGAAGATATTGCGGCCACAAGCTATTTAACATTACCCAGCCACCTTTAGTGGACAAACCGAATCTTCGGATAAGCTGGATTTGGAACTCACTACCTTACGATACTGAGAACGATGTCCCAATCAACCAGTCCACAGTGGCCCTATGAAGTATCTATGATAAATGCTCAGGTTCATCAACAAACGAAGCTGAATATGTATGATTTATGTCCTTATTTTGATAACCACCTGTATATGTATTCTATTATGAAGCTTTTTGATGTTATTTTTAATAAATTTAAAAAAAGTTTAGAAAAGTATAGAAAAGATTTATGAAAAATTATAGTTGCTAGCTAAAAAATGATAATGGAAAATAGTTTATAACAGAACATAATAATAAATTATACAAAACTGAAATCAAATTCTAGAGTTTATTGAAAATATCATTATGAATTAAATAATAATCTGTTAGATATATCAGGGCATTTTACAAAACAATTTAATAAATTATAATCAATACAAAAGTAACTTAGTTAATACTAAAAAGGAATTGATTTTATTACATATTTTGCAATGAAACTATAAGACACAAAATCTTTAAAAATGATTTTATTTTCTCACAGCCAAAACTATTTAATAATATTTTTATACAAACTATTTATCTCCCAAGACCTGATTCTAAGTTATTAATCAAGTCCATGTGTTTAAATGTGTCAGGCTCTTTATTGAACTTGTGTAACAGTTGAAGTTTATCTCCATCATGGCCACCATAGTATAAATGAAGTTGATTGGCTAAGCACTGAGCTTCATGGACTTTCTATAATATAGTTTTATAATTAAGAAAATAAAAATCAAGTGACAAATTGCTGAAAAAAATGGTTAGTTTAATATAAATATTAAAAAAAATCAATGCAAAAAACTTATAAAGAATTATTATTCACAGATGAAGCTGAATATTTATGGCAAAGCTAAACATAATCATAAGTATAAGACAAACTTAGGAAAATAAATTAATCATATAATATAAACTGAAATTAATTTCAAATCATTAAACAAATATGACTATATTTGACATCAAAAATTTTAGAATGCATGAAAATTTATTACTGATTATTTCAGTAAATAAGTATTTATCATACATATTATTAAAATCTAATACAAAATTAATTCCTTTTAAATGTATAATAACATATAAACTATATAATCATATGCAAATGAAAATCATTTTTAAAATATAAAAAAGGCATTGAATTTTAAAAAAAAATCAAAAATAAAATTCTACAAGAATAGTTGTCTTATAACACTAAAATTTCCAGGATAAAACGTTTAAAAAGCCAAATATCTACACAAATAAGATCATATAATACAATATCAAGTTCAAGAATTTTCAGTCATATAACACAAGAAATGCTCTCCCGATTATTTTAATTAGTATAAGAAACAACAATCACAATAAATCAACACGAAAAAATGTGTCCAAAGAATAGGCATATTATAATCATATGATATTAAGCATGATATAGTATAATATGAAGAAATGAAACATGAATTAATGCATAAAAGTGTTTAAAGTAGTTTTAAGGCAATATAAATTACCATATTTTTCTCCTTCGAATAATTTATACATTCTAAGCATTAATCATGAAGTCCAATTCACTGTGATAGGTTGATGACTTTCAAAATATGGGTAATGTCTGATTAACAGTTATTTTGCATTATTGTATTTGCACAAATACAAACAAATCGTGCTCTATTGAATTAAAAAAAATTTTTTAAACTGGTTGTAGACTAGATATCAATCGTGTTGAATAATCGACAGAGTTCTTCACCCAAAATTAATAATTTGGCAGGATAGTCTTGGGGGCACATAAAATTTATCAAGTGAAACAAAAGCTGAAATAATAAACTGTAACCTAGTTATTATTCCTGGGAGTATAATAAGTGCATTGCAATTTTTGGAAGTGTAAATAAATTATCATTTCCAAGATAGTTTAAGATAATTCAGAAACTGAATCAAGAACAAAGCAACTCTGGCATCAGAAGGGTGTTTGCAATGAACATCTATATCAGAAATTGCACTTTAGGTTTTTGGAGGACTATACCAGAACTTTTCATAAAAATGTTATAAAAAAATGGAGTTTTCAATAATCTTGATGGGACTGAATATGACTTTGTAAAAGTCCTTCTAAGAAGCATTCTAGATTGTCTTGTGAATGCTAATAATCAAACGTTACAGAATCTGACACAGTAGAAAAAGATTGTGATTGATTAATTGTGAACAAATTAAGTTTTCCATGTTTTTAATAGTTTCTAAAAATAAGTATAATAACTTGAGATGATATTAATTTTAACCTACAAGATATGTGAATTTTATTTTGAAATTGACAATATATGATCTCAGGGAAAGTTCATATGCAATACTATGATTTTACAAGCCAACATTTAGGGAGAAAGTGTAGCATATATTAGTGCAAATATGGCATTTATAACATACAGACACAACATAACGTAATAGTAAAATCACACTCTTCAGAGAAAAATATCTCAGTTTGATCTCTGAAACTGGTTAGAAATGGCAGATACATTTTGTACTAATATTTTCTCTACACATATCTGTCAGGGTATGTGCTTGAGAGTTTCCTGTATTTTTGCCTATGTGCAAGTGAATATATCCAAAATCGTATCTATTCACTAGTACATAGGAAAATGTTCTATAGAAGAATCCTTTTTATTTATCACTTTTTAATACAATTTTAATGATTATAAATGATTAAAATATAAACAAATAAGTTTAAAAAAGATTGCCTACCTTATATTTTACAGTTAAAAAGTAATAACATATTTTCATATCTTTCTTTGTTAGCAAATTAAACAAATAGAATACAAATCTAAAAAACAACTGCATGCATTTTAATGATACCTTCTGAATCACATTTTCTATTCTTTAATTTAAAATTGAAATATAGAACACATTCAGATACAGATATTTACGATATTATTTATGATTTATTTATTACCAACTAAATTCATTGGTAAGAAAATGTTTTATGCATCAGATAAGTAGATTCTATTTCTCTCAGTTGAATAGCAGTACACAATCTTGGCTCCACTAAAATCAACTAATTATTCAAATGTGATAAAAACTTGCAAAGATGGTAGAAAAAATAAAGTGTTAATTATATGTGAATAAGATAGGAATATATATACATATATATATGTATAAAAGCAATTAAGAGATAAAAAAAAACATCATACTTACTAAAGGACTACTGTATTCTCCTCTCATTAATACAATTCCTAAAAAATATAAGCATCTTTTAAATCTTTTTTAATTACATGTATACTCTTAGTATATATAAAATATATCTGTATAATATATGTTTTATATACATATAACATGTTATATATATATATAACACGTAGTCATATGTAATAAATGTTTATATATATATCTAATAGATAATATATTATACTTTATATCTATACATGAATAAACTTGTGGTTGGTCGTTGAGCAGTTACCATGGGTGCAATGGTCTGGAGAAATTTCCTCCCCCTTCAGATCAATGTCAAAATTGAGGGAGTGGATCCTCTGGTGGTGCCATCTATCGGAGGATTTAAAAAAGAGCAAAGACGTACTTTCACCTTCATGGTGCTCTGATTAAAACGAAAGACGCTCTCTATTGACTTAAATTCGCATTGCCAAGGCATAGCGAGCTTGGCTTGTCCAAGTGTCATAAGTAACAACAACAACAATAAACTTATGCATATATAAGTGATTACACATTTTAAGTTCAATATTCTTCTCAAATATATATATATATATATATATATATATATATATATATATTTGAAATATTTACAATTTTAAATCAAGCCTAAAAAACTAAGTGCATTTTAAAAATAAGTATTTTAAAACTACTGAGGAATGATATACATGTGTACAAATTAAAAATACACAATACCTTTATCTTTTTGTAACTCTGTAAAGTATGTAATTGTCAAGCACACAGGAGCATTTTCTTTAAAAGCCTAAAAATAATTATTACAACATTCCTTAATAAAAGCATATAATTAAGTACATAAAATATCTCTTATCTTTTATTTTCTTTAAAACTTTATAATATAAATTTTATTAGCATTTTTCAATATTCATGTTTGAAAAATATTTCATTAAAATATCTGAAATATGTAAAATTTGTTAGGTAAAAAAACCCATCATTATGGAACAAAAAACTATGTAAAAAGTTTATTTCTTTTTGTTACACACTGAAATGAAAATTTTAAATATAAATATTAAAGTGAAAATATTATCTAACAAAATAATCTAATAACTTCAAAAATAAACTAACTTTGAATATAACATTTAAGTTTTTTGAACATGGCAATTATAAATATAATTAATTTCCCTTCTCAAGTCAACCCTTCAGATCACACTGCTCTAAATACTAATTGATAATTTCTCTTCTTGTGGAGTGCTTAAATTATCTTATTGCTGACAATATTTTACGAATTTAGCTTTAACTCTGGTTTCAACAGCTTAAACTGAATTGTTCTTCTTATGTCCCATGATATAGACCCCCTTTTCTTACTCTGATTCAGCTTAAATTTGGAGGTGGAGAGGGCAAATTTTCCAGATTCACAATATGTCTTCTAAATAATTCTTCAAAAGTGAAGTCTTTTTGAAGTGGATAATAATTGATTATAAAATGTAGATTATAATGTATAAAAAAGACACATTATGATCTACGTTTTATAATCAGTTATTATCCACTTCAAAAAGTTTAATTTTTTATATGCAACTAGAGACGTGATGTAACCAAATATGCAACCAGATATATGATGAGTAGATCATTCAAATTCACCTCACTTAATTTGTGTGTGTGGTGTGAACCCTTATTTCAAATATCTTCTCACTAATTCTAGTTTCTGAATATGGCTTGTTGAGCTGATTGATAATCTTCCACCATTTTTGACAAGTGAAAAAAGTATTTTTTTCTAATATGAGCTTGAGACTATCCTCATTGATTACAAATGGTCACCCAGAGGGTGGCTTATTAAAAAAGTTAAAATCATCTACTTCTTATTTTTTGTAACACCTTCAGCATGTTCTATCAGAAATTGCACTGTCATCAGATACCTTAATAATTTTCTACATGTTTCTGTAGAATTTCTCCTTTGCTGAAATTCATGCAGAAAACAGTGATGTAAATGAATTTACCAGTAGTAATGAGTATACAATCACATCTCATTCAATATTATCATGAAATCATCTTTGATTTAGTTCATTTGCTCTAGTGTTAAAAAGAAAGAGCCACATTTGTATTAAATAATATGTACATGCTTAATGAAACTTGTTGTAATCAGAGCGGACCAAATTTTTCAATGCAACTAATATTTGATTTACAATTTATATATTGTAATTACAACTTTTTCAAGCCAAATCAATTTAGCTAAAATATTTTTCATTGTTCCTATTTTGCTTGTAAATTTGCAATAA
The DNA here is from genome assembly GCA_037975125.1 of Latrodectus hesperus. Taxonomy (NCBI): domain Eukaryota; kingdom Metazoa; phylum Arthropoda; class Arachnida; order Araneae; family Theridiidae; genus Latrodectus; species Latrodectus hesperus. Next base: position 28,292,766 of record CM075861.1, read on the forward strand.
TCAAACAAAAAGTGTATTGGTAAGTAATCTAGAGTACTAAAGTTTGACTTAAGATTATGAAGCAATTTTTATAAGACTGATATCAACAACACATGCTAAAAGTACAAACATTATGATATGAAAGAAGCATTTAAACCATTAATATTAAGTCACTGTAACAGCTTATATACTAGAACTAACCTTAATTAACTGGACATAATGCAAGAAAGTGGGGATTTTATTTTTCATTTATTTATTTTTTAATATTAGAAAAGAAAATGATCATGTACAAAAATTTGTCAAGATAATTTCTAAAGATATAAAATAAATTGTTTTAAAAACATTTTACATTCAAACTTTTATTTAAAAATATATGTTGTATTATATAAGTTTTTCACTTCACACATAAAATATTTTTGAAAAATAAATTTTACTTAAAAATGTGTAAATGTAGCATTGCTCAAATTAATATTGAGCATGAGAAATATTGCCTTCAATTTAATAGATTTAATGAATAAATTATGTAGATAAATGAAAGAATCACTTTCAAAAGAAGATCGTGGTGATGATCTGAAGTTCACAGGTTTTGATATGAACTTTATCCACACAACCATAAATATCTAATATATCCAGATCAATATCAATTCATATCCAAATATCTAATGAATTTACAAAACATCCTTTGAGACATCAAAAATTCAGGCCCCCATGGATATACCTCAGATGACCATTAGATATCATAAAATAACATCATTTAGACATAAACATTTGAATATTGCAGAGATCATCTCATAGATACCTAAAACTCTTGCAAATTGGATATCCATCTTTTGTAAGGTCTATATATCTGACAGACATCAGAAATCTAGATACCTAACACTTTGGATATATATCGGATATTAAGCACAGGATACCAACTGTACATTCATAGAAAGCTGCTATAATTTCATAAGCAAAGTGAATGAATTCTGAAAAAGTATTGTTACAAATTAAATTATTTTAAATTAAAATAAAAGGGCAACAATCATGCTAATAAATCTATTAGGTAGTTGATTATTTAGACTTTTTCTGAGTGCCATTGTTTGTTGAGTTTTCTGGCATTTGAATATTTTACATTATTTTGTTTTGAATGTTATAGTTACTGATTAAATAGATTGTTTTCTTTAACTATAATACAATTTGTTATTAAGAGCAAAATATTAATTGGAAAACAATGAGAAATCTGTAAGCTGTGAGATCAGTACTGCTCCTTACGAAATTTGCTTCATTATTAAAGCTAAAATAAATACTATATAGATATTAAATTAGTTTTTAACTGAAAAAGTTTTTCTTATAAGGAAAGAAACACTTTTTACTGCTTTAGTTTTTATAGAATATTTATTTTTTTTTATATTTTATTATTCATTAATAAAGCTTTCATAGTTTAGTTACAATTAATACTTTTGTTAACTAGGTACATTTTATCACAATCACAATTTTTTCATAAATATATTTTTATATAAATATATTTCTTAAATATATTTTTTATAAATATATTTCTTAAAAAATCATATTGGTGGTCCATGGTATATAAATTATGAATGTATTGGTTTGTGAGGTCTTAAAGATTGAGAACTGCAGTTATAGGTATCTCATGGATATGAAAACATCCCATAGATATCTTTTGGATATCAAGGAGACATTCACTGGATAATTAAAATATCAAAGAAAAATCTACGAGATGTCACAATATTCAAATACCCACATGATATTGTTTTGCTGTGACCCTTTTGGTAACTGATGTTTATATCATAGATATTTTGAAAAGTGTGTGCATACCATTTAAATAAAGTAATATCCACATAAATTTCTGTGTGATATCTCTGTCATGAGTTTATGTGATAATGTGGTTAGTAGGAAATAAATTTGTTTTTCAAGAAATAAAAATTTGCCAACCACTGGTGGATCATATTGAAAAATAAAATGCAAAATTGTTTTTACTTCTTTCAGAAACATTTAAAAACAGAAACAACTGAATTTTCCAGAATAAATCATAGCAATGCTAATAACAAGAAGCAAAATGTGGTAGAAACTAAATTTCAGTAATTTACTGACGTATAACTGAAATGAGAAATTAAAAAAGTAATAATAAATAAGATTAACAACTTTCAAGTATTCTAGAAATTCATAATTAATAAAAAATTTTCTACTTTTTATAATTCCAAGGATATTGAAAATATTTGCAATAAGGATACAAAGTTTAATTTAAATGACAATCCTTTTTGCAAAAAGGAGAAAGCGAGGAAGCCAGAATATGGTAAAGTGTCCTCCAAAATTAAGCAATTTTATAATTTTTTGTACGGCATTTAATACATTCAACATATATATTATACTTAATACATTAAAAAAATTCTGCAATTTTTTTTATATTGCACTTAACAGATTTTTTTTAAATATTTTTTTGGGAAAACTTTAGTTAAAAGATTTTTCAAAAATTCATATAAAAATGTAAAAACCCTAGATGAAATTGTTTCCTTTTTATCAGGATATTTTTTAAGAAACCCAAAACATAAAAAAAAACAAATTCAAACTATAAAAGATAAACCAAACAATAAAAAATTTCAAAGTCATTTTAAAAAATTAAACAGTAAAAATTTCATTTTATATTATTTAATTTTACAATTAAAAGCACTGAAGAATTCCAGTAGTGTTTATTAACAGATATTTTTTCATCAATATTTTATTTTTCCTTGGTTTGTCACTCTGAAATTGTATTTTACAAATTAAAGCTATTTCAACTTGATCCATAATTTAAAAGTTTATTCTGAAATAATACAAATATCTACATCTGTGATCAGAATCAAAAAACATTTTATTGAAACTTGTATTTTTACACTAACATATTTCCTCAAATTTCAATGTTTAAAAGTTTCACTTCTATCAACAAGAAATACCTCCTGATTCTAACACTGCCATTAAAATATTAAAAAAAAGTACAAGTAAAAAAATATTAATTCACATTTTGTTAAGATAAAAACTATATGTATAAAATGAAAAATTTTGCAGTTCATTTAGTTTGTTAATTTATGTTATAAAAAACTTATATTTAAAAGACAATATTATGCATTATTTTAATGAACATTAAAATAATAAGAAATATTAAATTACAGAGTAGAAATATTTCAATTAATTCCAAAATAATTAATGCAAAAACTTAATAGAATTCCCCCAAAATTGAAAGAAACATAAAACAAATTACAAGTGATTAAATTAAGTACATATATAACAGTCAATTTACAATACCTGAAAATAATTACTTTGATGATTTTGAAAAACTATGTGAAAGCATTCTTTCACAAGACATGTTCAAGCATTCATGCATATTTAAAAAATAAAAAAATAAAAATAATAAAAAAATCAGAACTTACTTGATAATTTATCAAGGAAGTAAAATAACAGCTTTGGTCAAAAAATTGACACATGATGAATTCATAACCTTGAGCTTGAGGCAACGGAAATAAAAACTAAAAAAAAAAATTATAATTGCTATCATTAATAATCATATAAAAATAACTTTAAAAATAATAAGGTACTAAATTGTAATGGTATAATTAATGTAGATTCATTACTAAATAACTCATTATTTTGACTTTTAAATTAAACAAAAAGAATCGAAAAAATTAGCAAGATAGTAAAATAGATGACCTTAACACAGAAAATTATCCCATAATATAAAAACTGAAAATAATTTTTTCTAAATATTTTTATCTAAAGAACAAGTTATCACCACCATATTTGGCTAGAGTCCAGGATGGGCCAGTGCCTTCCTTTGAATTCCATTCCACTTCCTTCCACTTCTTACAACTTGTCAGTTTCTTTCCTTATATATATATATATATATATATATATATATATATATATATATATATAATAACCAGGAAATCAATTCCACAGACTCCATCCATCTCATTTTGGTTTGGCTCTACCCCTTTACATGCTTGTTAAAGGTTTATGCAAAAGAATGTTTTTAATGTGGAATCATCATCCATTCTAAACATAAGACTCACCCACTTCCTTCAATTTATTGTTATGAACTTTATAATATCTCTCTATAGATTTTATATAGCTCAAAGTTAGACCTTCTTCTCCAAACATTATTGATTTCCATCTCACTAAGAAAAGCTCATCAAATTGTTTTACATGCCTGTTTTATTCATTTATTTTTTTAAGCTTTGATAAGGGTTCAGTTCTCTGAGCTATAGGTAAATATTGTTCTAATTAAGGTTTTTTGCTGAGATTAATTATTTGTTTAAAGTCAATGCAACTTCTATAAATTCACCTGTACAAAGCTCTATTTATTATTGTCTTTAGGAACTCAATATCTTTGAATTTCTTCCTCAAAAGCTTTTTTTCGTTCTTATATAGTCTCTTTTCTTCTCTTTTGCATTATCTAAATTCATCAGCATTAAATCTAGAATTCATAAGGATCAGTCTCTAATGAGGAATGTTTTTAATTTCATAGCTATAGCACACTCATCATCAAACCAATCTTGATTTGAGTTCTCTCTTTTTTAAACAATGATGCTATTAACAATATTGCAAATGCTTCCTCTCCACTGCATCCACTTTGTTTCAACTGAGTCATTATAATTATTAATGTATGTTAGAAGAGTAGTTTTTACACCCTAAATATATTTTTCTTTAATATCTTTTAATTATAATTCATCACGGTTAAATGTCTCTAAGATTATTCCTTTTTTTAAAACTTTTTGTCATAGGTATTCTCTCTCAATTTGATCACTAAACAATAATCAGTTTGGATATCATATATGGGATGATCATATATGGGACACAATAAAATCAATCTCTCCCTTATCATTTGTGTAATATCATGTAGATTGCATTGACTTTTAATTAAATAAAATTCATTTTCCTTTTCAACCTATTAAACCAAATATCCAAACACACAGAAATATAAAGTTTTAACTTTTAGAAGTAAAGCTCTGTGTAGTTCTTCACAAAAAAAATTTTTAATCTAGAGATGAAATATAATTTCAAAAATGGGAAGATTTCAGTTATTTTACTTAACATCAAAAAAATTCAAATAGAAAAAAAAATTGAACTAATAGATATTTTTATTAAAATAAAAATTCAGAAAGTTTTATAGTTTATTTTTTTTTAAATAAATCAGGAACATATTTTAACACTTTGATTTTTTTAAAGCAAAAAGTATTCTTAAATTCTTAATTTTATTATAATGTAAAGTGAGTGAAAATTTATATTAAAATAGGCTTATCAATTTAAATACCTATATTATACATTTTTCCAATAAGTGATTTTTATTTACCATATATATATATATATACATATATATATTCCATAAAAATCAATACACTTATCATTAATAACTTACATTGATTTTTTTTATTATTGAGGTCAAATTCTTTTAATAACTTTCTTCAATTTTAATTGAAAAATTTCAATATCGATTCTATAAACAAAGAATTCTATAAGAATTATATAAGAAAAGTCAAAAGTTTTCATCTTTTTGTATGTGCGTATAGATATTAAAATTAATTGTGATATTATACAAGTGTAATAATTAAATTATATACTAACTAGTGCAATAATTAAAGATATTATTGAACATTAATTGAATTAATGATAGTTCAAGGAGAAAATTATCTTTCATTCAAATTTGGTAATTTTATATAAAATTTTGAGCAATGGACATTTTTAAAAATATATGTCACTTTTAAATTCTTAACTAAACATTGTGTAAATAGAAAAAAAGAGTAATTCATTACATATATTTTAAGATGAAAGGCTTAAGATAAAAGGGAAGAAATTAAATATGTATTTTTAATGAAATTTATCAACTTAAATTATATAAACTACAGATCTTGATGCACTTGTTACATACATTATGCTTTCTTACTACATATTATATATATATATATATATATATATATATATATATATATATATATATATATATATATATATATATATATATATATATATATATATATATATATATATATATATATATATATATATATATATATATATATATATTGTATAAAACTAAAGCACTAATTTTTAATCGCATTTATGTAACATACTTGTGATAAAATGTAAATTATATTATAGCTCATTAAAATCTCTTTATGTTGTATTACCTATCTACAGGAGAGAATTTAAAAAGAAAAGTAATATAAATTCCTTATATGAATAAGAAACATAAATAATTTAAGATTTTTTGATGGAGGTAGTTTAAAATGATGTTGAAAATTTACACTTATTTGAAATTTGTTTGAGATATTGTTTATTAAAATATTGAAGGTATCAAATTTTTAGAAATCATATTTTTTGTTAAAATTAATAAAATAAAGAAGAATATTCTTTGATTTAAATAATAACAATAAACAATGAAAACAAAATTATAATAACAAAATTATACCACATACTGAAAAAGATTAGTCATATATTAATACAAATTTACTTTATTTATTTCAATAAATAATGTATAATAGAATGAATATAACTTGTGAAAATTGAAGAATGAATTATATAATAATTAATAACTTTACTTACAATGGGATATTCTTTAAAATTTGTATGAATTGTTGAATATAATTCATCCTGAAATAAAAATTTTAAAAACTTGTTTAAAGTAAAGTATTAAACGACATTTATAGAATACACATACATTTCATTATATTGTTTTATATCATCCATTGATTAAAATGTTTTAATTATATATATATATTATCATCATATTAAAGTAAATAATATTTAAATTATTTTATATTAAATAATATTTAAATTATTTTATATTAATTATTATTTTACAATTTAATTTGAAATTCTTTTATTTATAATAAAAAGAATAAAACCTTAAATAGAATAAAAAAGCTTAAAAAAGAATTTTTATGCTTATTTAAATCATTACACATGATTCATAAATTATGGTATTCAAACTAAGTTTTGAATATAAATCTTAAGAGCAAATTAACATTGAGCTATTAAAAAATCATGTAAAATTTTCAACATACGGGTAAAACAGCATAAATGCCATCTTTATTCTTGTGATATTCCATCCATATCTACAAATAAAAGGATAAATATATTCAGTCACATCAATTACAGAAACGAATAATTGCAGTATTGAATAGTAATTAATAGGAAATAATATAATTAATTAAAATCATGATGGATGCAATTACACCTAAAATATGAACAGTAAAACAAAATTCTACTTTTTAAGAACAAAACAAAAAAAATCTGCAATATAAAATGTTTTGAATTATAAAAGTCTCAAGGATAAGTATAAACTAGTCACAAAGTTTTTTCAATGATTAGCAAATAATTTACTGATATACCTAAAATAACATAGTACCCATTCCTTAAATTAGAATATTTACAGGAATGTCAAAATTTCATGAGGTGTAGCACACACAACTGTCTCCAAGATAGACTAACCAGAATAATCTCATGAATTCAAGTTTCCTGAATATGAAATGCTTATATTCCGACAAACTCAAGAAAATATACATGAATTACTTTACCTTTGTATACATGTGCACAATCAAGTTACAAAGTTCAAAAAATTTCCAAAAAGCTTTTGAAGTCAAGCAAGCACAGCAGTCTCAAAAATGAGTATTTTCTTTTATTTTTTGATTAATCTTTTCCCTTTGATAAAAAAAAAGGAATTTTCACCAAAATACATATATTATACCAAATTATTAAAAACAAGCATGTTGGTCTATTCAACAATGCAAAAACACCCAAGAGCTTCTGCTAACCAAATTCTATCATTATAGTTTTTGTGAACTTATTCAATTAAGAATAATTTTTTTATTTGTGGAGACAAATTTCCACCATTGATTACACATGGTCTGCTTGAATTTATATTTACTTTTGAAGTGTTTATTCTTGGTATGATTTGAGTATGTCAAATTGTTTTGAGTAACATTTATTTTATACGGGTACAATCCATGTTTTTTTACTTGCAATCAAACAAGTGGTTTCTCAATTGATCTTTTATTCTCTAAAAAATTGAAACTATAAAATCTAACTAAATTTACTTTTTGATAAAATTTCAGTTTTATAAGGAGTTTGTGAATTTTCTTCTTCTTCACTGTAATAATAGTTAAAGATTAGGAAGAAGAAGGATGTACACAGCAAAAACCGCAGTCGAAGATTTTTAAGTATTTTTTCTTAGATGTCTAATTCAAATATGGCATGCAATTCATCATTAAAATTATTTTCTGATTTAAAAATAAATAGTTATTAATCAAAATTATATACACAGAAATAAAATGCTTACAGCTGATCTGAAAAAAAGAACTACATGCAATTTTTTAACAACCTTAAAATAAAATTTTAAAATAATATATTTCTTGAAAATAATAAATGGGTGAGATACTAAAAAATTAATTTGAAAAACATTTAATGCAAAAAAAGAAAGAAATCATTTATTATAAAAAATATTTAAGTATATTTTATGGAAATATAATTTAAATTTCATTCAATTTTTATAATAATTTTTTTTTAATTAATCTGTTATTATATTACACACACCAAAAAAATTCAGTAAAAATATCCTTACAGACTCAATTTCTTTGGCAGTTTTTTCCTTCACTGCTTCTAACTTCATTATTTGATTCAGATCCTACAAAAAATAATAACCTGATTAAATACAAGTAATTTTAAGAAATAACTTGCTTAACATACTATTGTTCAAGTTGCAAACTAAAAATTATGTTATTTCATTATATAAACATTTAATTCAATAAATCAACAATAAGTATCATTTAACATTTAATATAAATCTTAGATAATTTTTAGAGTCCACAAATTATTTTCCTTAATAATTATATATAGTAAACATGTTTTATAAAAATATTATCTTTAATATACATAATTACAAAATAGATAATGCAATGATGCGTTAATTTAAATACATTAAAGTATTCACTTTCATTCAATTGAAGTGATTTCATTGAAGTGATTTTATTGAAGTGATATTAATTGAAGTGATTTTATTTTGCAGGATGTCTAGTAATCAGATCAGATATTGATTTGTGACCTATCAGTACTTTATACTGATCATTACCGATCATTAAACATTTCATTTATACTTCTTTTTCTTTAAAATTAAAATTTTTCTAAAAAAATATATAAATAATTTATATGAATCTTTAATTTAAAACACTGAAGTTATGAGTCAATATGTGAAATATTAGCGTTAATTACTAAAAATTATGTTTAGATTGTAATTGAAAATAATCATATTATTTTAAAATCATATAATCTTTTCAAATATTATAAATTATTTAAACAACATATTTTAACACTATAATAATATGTTATTTTAGGAATATAAAAAATTTAATAACTGTGAATAATATTGCAATTAGAAAATCATACAATTTAGTATATGTGACTAAATTGCATTTCCAAACCTGGTCATATTCTAATAAAAATAGCTGTGATATTTTAGTTAAATAATCAAATAAATGCAAAAATATATTAATAATAAGTACTTTATATATTTAGTGATGAAATTAAAAAGAAATTCTTATTATAATTACTTATACATCTAAAAAATTTATATACCTTATGTCACCACAAAATAAATACATGAATTACTATGTGACGAAGTAAAAATATTTTCACTTAGTAAAATAACTATATAAATTAAAATATCAATTTTATTTTGTCAATTGAATCCAACATTGTAACATCTGTCTTTTCACTCGTCACCATTTTTATCGTAGGTTTTTGTTAAGTGTGCTGTGCAAATTTATCACAGATTACCAACGAGTTACAAGGACAAAACATTTACTGACATCACATGAAACAATACCAAGAATGAACATAAACAGGAACATGAAGTTACATATATTATTTACATTCTTCTCATATATTATCTTTCTCTCTTGTATGCTAAATCACAGCATTGTGTTCACTTACAATTGAAAATTCTAATTATTAATTAAATTAAGGTTAAAGGATTTCTCTATAATCTTGATAATAATTTTGAACTGTGCAAATGACAGAAAACCAACATGAATATCTAAATGTTAACATAAAATGCACTATTTTTGCTTTCTACTTGGCATTAGTAAATAATTCTTGAAATTTCATCATGTTTTGCAAATTTTTTCAATGAAAAAGGAGAAATGAAATCATGTTTATTATACATAAGATATCTAATTTTCAACTATAACTATATTTCTAATATAGATTAATAAAAGTTTTCAACCTCAAATGAACATGGTAGAAAGCTTTCATGATTAGTTTTTCTTATTCCATTGGTCTCTCACTACATTCAGAAATATATATATATATATATATATTTTTTTTTTATCTTACTAATGCTTTCAAATACATTGCACATGATAACATATATTAATATATAATTCTAAAATCTGATAAATTTAAAATAATTGAATTTTGATAATATTATAAATGTTAAAATTTCAAGTACAACTTAACCTTTTCTACAAAAACAAATAACAGCTGTTTCATCATACGATGTAGTCCTAAATATATCAAATCACTACCACATACTGCTTCAGAAATTATTACTTTAATGACAAATATTAATCTGAATAGAAATATAATACTGGATCCATAACATATTCCAATCTACTTGGAATTTTATTTTACAATTCTAAACTGTTTTCACAAATCCTAGTCTTTTGTAAAACACCATTAATTACTTTTAAAATTTATTTTAATATTTTTAAATAAAGTAAAAAGTTTTAATCTTTTTGTATTTTAAAAGAACATATATTTTTTATTTTAAAAAAGAATTAAATACCTGAATTTTCATTACAATTGAATACATGGATTTTTATTATTCTCAAGAGACTATTCTTTGTACATTAGCTACAAAATCATTTTGTGATATATTTATAACATTTTATAAATGTCAAAGTTCAAGTAGGTTATAAGTCTTTAATAAGCAAAGTTGCTTAAATGTAGCATAGTCATTTTAATTCATTAATTAAAAATTACATTGTTTATTCTTTTTCTTATTGTTTTTTTTTAAGTTTATATGAGTATGATTATTTAAATATCAATTATTATACAAATGATGTCATTAATTTATTTGCTAATGAGAAATATTTATTCCAATTTATTTTATATTTCTAAACAGATATTTGATAAATTGTGGGAAGTTAATTTTTTCACCATTTCCTTGTGTAATTTTATTGTGATAAAAAAAAAGAAATATCTAAAATCACATTAATAGAAATCCAAAACTACATAAAAATGCTTAGTGGCATCTGAAAAGAAAATTCTACTAAATTCTGGATGGATATGAGTTGAATCAAATATTCTTCATTAAATTAGTTAGAAAAAATAAAAATATATTAAAATGTATACTATTTTATTAAACATGAGAAATTTCGAATATAATAAAAAATTAGCAGTAAATTATTTGTGTGTTCAAAGGGAGAAAATTACAATTTTACTTATAATTTTTATAATTATATAAAAAATACATTTCATTTTATTACCGTTATTTTTTACTTTATTAAAATTTTCACTTTTAGCATGTTATTCCTTCAATTCGTTGATTATTAGTAAAAACTTATAAAATTAACTCACTTTTTGACTTTGAAAATAAGAATTTTTTTCCTCTTTCTTAAATGAATTCTCCTTTTCTTTGTTTTTGAAGGCAAATGTATTTTCAGGTTGAACACTAAGGTTTCTTCTAAGTGATTCCTTAAACTCTTCAGGTGATCTCCTTAGAAATTAAACACATAAATAGTTAAAATACATGATTATTATTCTTAAATACTGCATAAATTTATAAGAAAAATTGAATTACACAATATACTCTTAATAATATGAGATTCCAGATATATATATAACATTCCTTTTATGGGTAAAAACTAATATATTCTATATAATTTTGCTTACTTGTTAAATGTTACCATAAGATATTGAAGTAAATGATGAGAGAACAGCAGTACAGTATTAGGATAGTAAGTATTTAATAAAAAAGGAAATTAGCTTTGAAATTTAGGTTAAAGCTTAAATCAAAACTATTCAAAGAGGTACAAATGCAAAATTTTAGTATTTTAAAAGATTCAATTTGAGATGTCTAATTCTGAAAAACCAAAAGAATTCTATTTTTCTTATTATGTATGTGTTCTATTTAAATGATTCCTTGGAAGGAGATTTTTGTACATGTCCTGAGATCATTAAAGCCATGAAAAACCATTTCAGATATCTTATTTTTAGAAGAATTAAAAAGTTAGCCTTTTTTTTAAGTGCATCATTATGAAAGGAGATTATGTCAAAACATAAAATATAATTTGGAATTTACTGTATTTTCCTGTATATAGTCCACAGCAGCATATTATCTGGAATCCTTTTTTAAGTAAAAGAAAAAAAAAGCAATGTATAATCTATGACAATTTTTCTGGTGAATAGTAGAAAATCTATGCTGCTAATAATGTGGTGTCACATAAAATTAAAAATACACAATATGATTAAAGATACAATAAATTGTGCAGAAAAAAACATTTATCAAAAATATCTTACTGAATCTGATTTAATCTACCTCATCCCAAAGTATGATAAACTAAGGTGAAAGCACCAGATACAGATGAAACTAAGATGAAAGCATCAAAAGAGATAATTCTGAAAGGATTCTAGTAAAACTTATCGATTTTTAGTAATAATAATTTTTAAAACCAGGTTTGACATATTTTTTAAAAATAAAATGTTTTATTAATAATTAAATGAATGAAATGGATTATTTTTGAACTTGTGTGTGTGACATTGGATACCTTTTTCCTTTTGTATTGCGGTTTCTTTGTTTTCACCAGACATTAACTTATTTACTGGCATTTCTTTTATTTGCCTTACATAAAGCTTTTAGTTTAAACTCTACTGTGTAACCTACAGGCTTTTACTTCCACATGACAATATACAAACTTGAACATTTTTGGAAGGAAAGAGTTTGATGGTTAGTTGGGTTTTCCTGCACAAGGTCCAAAGAGGACAAGCTATGCCAAAAAAGAACTCATAGAAAAACAAAATGATGAAATAAAGCTAGGCAATAGCAACTATAATATCTTTCTGAGGAAATTAATTCATTCTTAAACATAATTGAACAAAGCTGTTTACAGCTGAAATAAGTTAACCAAATTATGGTGCCACATTTTATTTATTTTACAAAACATAAATGGCATTTCCTTCAAAACTCAATTGTAAACTTTTCAGACGGAAAATATCATTTACCAGATTATCTGCAGTGACGTATAATACACACAATGGAATCTGAAACTTTTTAACACATAATCCACAGATATAATAATCTACACTAAATAGAAATTAAAGAATACATTATTTTGTGTTTTGTGAAATACAATTTATTTAAAATTGCACTAAATTTATAAATATTCCTTCATTATGCACTGAAGTCAATTGCTTAATTGAATATATATATATATATATTAATATAGAGAAAATACATATATGAATATAAGGTAATAAATACAATGCTAAAAATATAATGTTGTAACTACAATGCATAATAGGAAATCTAGCCAGCGCAAAAGCAGCTAAAGAAAGATTTGCCTAGATAAATAAGATAAAACATGAAGAAAAGTAAAATCAGAAATATAAAATTGGAAAGATACTAAACTATATGAAGCAAAAGACAAGAAGCCATAGGGACCATGTCTTCATCAGGAGGGAGATGGTCAACTATGCAAAAATGAACACTCTTTTCTGATGTACTTTTCTTCATGTTTTATCTTATATATATATATATATATATATATATATATATATATATATATATATATATATATATATAAACTTTTTTAATTGGTTAAAAAATTTATACATATTATCACAACAAATGTAAAATGAGTAAAATTGTCTTAATTAGGGCTTAAATCTTAGGACATGTAACAAAGTAGATTTGGTGAGATTGGCTATGTTTGGGACATTTGGTATTGGTCTTCCTGATGAGTTATTAAGGGTGACAAACTTGTATATTATTTTCTAGATTGGATTCATATGGAGATACTACAATGTATCTAATCTGTGTGATTCGTTTGTAGTTTTAGTAATCCTTGAAGCTTATGCTATGTTGTGTATTATTTTTCTAAGTTTATTTTTAAATGGTTATATGTATAAAACTTTGATTTTCTCACAATTTAAAAATTTATTAGATGTTATAATTTTGTAACACTGTTTAATTTGTAACTTTTACTGTGTGTTAAATTGCTTACTTATATAGTAAAGTATTTATAATTTGTGAATTATAGTGTAGAAATATTTAAATTCTTTTGAATGTTTCTTGTTGAATGGTAATATTCAATTAATTAAAACTAGAATAATATGTTATATCAAGATTGGCATCAGTGCCTGATTAATTAGAAACCAAAGTTTTCATATAAATGGTCCGTTATTTAGAGTTATACCACAGTTGTTAATACCTGACTGGGTTTTCTTTAGCGTTTGCATTTTTTGATTAATTTAAAGAAAATTAAAAAAATTATTATACTTAATTGAAAGATTATGAATATTATTGATATTTAAAGATTTATATTTGTTTGATAATATTACGTTTGTAAAATAAGTGCAATCAAACTTCTAGCCTTGAATTTTAATTCTTTAATGAATAAAATATTTGAAATTGCAATACTTGAAATCAATATTATTGCAAGACAGCAATAATCAAAAATGAAGACTGAGCTCCATTGGGTTTTGAAAACTGCAATTTTACCATGACTTGTTGATTTAGTGAAATTTATATAAGTTAAAGCTGTTTAGACATTTTGCATTTGAAAATTGTGTAATTTTGTCATTGACAGCACTTTTTAAAATTGCCATAAACATGTTACCTATGCTAGGATATTACCCTTACTAGTTTAATTAAAAAGATTAAATTGCATTATTTTTACTTTAATATTTTCACAAACTTTATACTTTTATGTAAATACTTATATACCTCAACACTTCCTTAAAATAATATATTTACACTAATTATCATTTATTATAGTTATAAAAATTTCAGCAAAGCACATTTATAAGTTTTTTAATTTTTCTATATATATATCATGCAAATTTGCAAAAGTAATTTTTCCTGCAGGATTAAAAACAAACGTTGCTTATGAAAATGATAAAAGTATCAGATGAGACATTCAAAGACAATCTATAGATCTGACAAAATTTCAAATATTTTTACTAGGAAAAGCAATTGGAGATTAAATAGTAGACTAAATTCAAGAAATATAAGGAAAAGAAAATATGATTTACTGACATTTCTACAACTTTAAGATTATAATATATAGTACTCTTAAATTTCTACAAGAGATTGTATAAACAATTAATATTCAGTTTTATTATTATAAATGTTACTTTTACCTAAACCAACAAATAAATTTTATATGTAATCTCCTAATCATGACTTAAATTTTAAAGAATGAAAAAAAAATTAATCTAAAATTAATCTTTTACATTTCACTATTTTCCCATGAATATTATAAAAGTATATCATTTCAATGACTATTTTATAATTTAATAAAAAGTAAATATTTCAATAATCCATGAATAATTCTTGCATGGGATTAATAATTCAATTATTTAAATTTACATTGGCTCTGAATCAATGAAAATATCAATATTGTACGAGAACTGTGATGGGTATCAAACAAAATGCACACTTAAGTTAAGGATTTTGATTTTATTTTCTAAATTATGTATAATAAAAAATAGCTTAAAGCAGTATTTTTAAATGTAATTGTAAAAAATCTACTTGTATTTAATACATGAATGCAATTACGTTATTTACTAAAACATAAAAATTAAATTCTTTAAAACATTTTACTGATTTTTAGAGATATGATTATAATGCTTAAGAGTCCTTATACAACAAAAAATTTGTGACATAAATTAATTTTTTTAAATATTATTGAATTAATATTCTAGAATTATTCTGGTATTTTTTCCAAAACCATGACTTTAAAAATTATTAAACTCCAAGCTGACAATAATTAAAATAAAATAAATATACACAAAGTATTTCATTTTTCAATTTTTGTTACTTGAAATGTAATGTGGGTAGTTGAATAGTTAGCAATCTGGTCTTCAGTTTAAAAACTCATGGGTACAAATCTCAGCTCAAGCTTGGTATTTGTAGTTATTTGAAATCCACTTTAAAATGTAGGTTTTGTTCTAATTACCCTCATGTGCATAAAGTGTCCATTAGGAGACAAAAATCAACCCACCCAATGTAAAATAGAATGCATTCACATTTTTTATAGTATTCTTGATCATATTTCAGATTAACATTTGATCATATGAAAATAATATGCTTTCATTCAACACAAACTTTTTTAAAACATTAAATTCTTCCAATATAAATTGCTAGCAAGTAACTTTACAATCAATATTAAAAAGAATTTTCCATTTACCCAATAAAATACTCACTTAGAGATTATTAAGTATTTAGGATTTAAGATAAATCTTCCTAATGCTATAAAAAATTAAAAAATATATAAAAAAAAACGAAACAACTTAGTTTTCTTTCCAAGGAATAATTACGAAAATTTTTATTTTAAAGCATTTTATAAGAGATAATTTTAATAATAATTAAAAATGCTTTGCCATTCATATACAATAATGCTGAAATCAGAAACCAAAAGTATTTTAATAAAACGGAGGGGAGACAATTTAATTATAAAATATTTGAATTATAAATAATATACGGTTAAATTTTTGATATCAAAAAGTAAAAAAAAATTAGTTTAATAAGCTATTAATATCTTCATACTTTTGAGCTTCTGCTATTTTATCAGCATACTTCTCAAAATAAGGATTACTATTTAACGAATTAACTTTTCTAATAATGTTCAGTGCTGAATTTCGGGTATTAAGTCTAGAGTTCATGAGTACATACTGAAAAAATGTATTACAACTCATTATTCTTTTTTATTTTAATAGTTTTACTTAAATTAAAATATAAGTAGTAACTATGATATATCTAGCTCATATTTGGATTAATGGTTCCCAAAGAAAGGTCAGTCATAGTTTCCACTTTATTTACATTGGTCTCCGACAGTACACGGTTTACAGTTACTTGCGGCTTGGGTTGAGCAACCAAAAGTTACCGACAAAAATTGCTAAGCACTGCCAGCCTTTTCATATTTTCAAACCATATCATAAAACGTAGTTAACATAATATCTGGCATTCACACTTCCATGACATTCTACATCAGATTCTGAAATGTCTTTCTTTCTTAATTTTCTCCATTTCCCATCAGGCCAGGATTTAGCTGTAGAACTACTCAGTGCAAAAACAAAAAATTACATTATTTGAATTATTTCGAAGTACACTTTTTCTTTTTCCTAACATTAAAATTTGGTGTGAAATTCATTTTTATTTAAAATAATTAAGTGGAAAGATGTTTCTATACTGAAGAATAAACCACGAAAATTTTATCATAATGCTCTAGAATATACATTTTTATGACTTACGTTTCTTAAAATTGTTACAAAATTATTGCAATTGGTCACATTTATCTAAAAACTAATATTTAGGTATTAATATTATGTAATTAAAAATGACTATACACTGTATTAAGTCGACTTTTCCATCTAGTGTTTAAAAAATAGCTGAACTGATAAATGATGAAGGGAAAAAATAATTGCAAGTTTTGTACAATGCTAAAAAAGTTAGCTCTGTCAATTGATATGCTCTGGCAAATTCATTTATCATTAATTCGTTAAATGACCACATTAATTTTAATGAAGATTGCTCTGCATAAAGGAACTCAGCGACTTCAGCGATCTTTAGAGCTTTCTATATGAGGATTTTTTTACTCGTATTATTTTGGCTAGAATTTTCATTGAAAAATTTTCTTAAATCAAAGATTTTTTAAAGGATATTTCAACGTTTTTCTTTTTATTTCCGGAAATAATCAATAAATAATTTAATTTACAATCAATATTCAGTAAGTAAAAAAAAAAAAAAAAAAACAATAAATGTCAAGGCTTTAGTTATGATTAAATTTCAGATCAGTCAAAAAAATATATATAATTCACTTTTAAAAATGAAAAACTACATTGAAATGCAAAAATTCCTATTGAAATATAAATATAATTGACCAAAAGCCATTGTATTTTACAAAGTACATAGTACTTCAGGTGTCTGACTTATCGTTTGATTGGAGCATCAAATTACGTAACAGTCTATATATGTACAACGCTGATATTTAACTCATAACAAGACATAACATAACCTATTTATATAACAAATTCGATAAAAAAAAAATTGTTAAACAGTAGAAAATGAAAGCTAATGCTATGTTTCTGTTTTCTATATACATGTCTGTTTGGATTTGTGCCTGGGAATATACAAAGGTTTTTTCTTTGTACAGGTTTTGGATCTTAGGTGATTTGCTAAGTGGGGTAAAATTCAATTACATTAGCGGTTAAATATTTTGATCATTAGAAATTATATAAATTTATAAGAAAATAGTTCTCCTCATCTCGTTCGCCTAGATCTTGTTGTGTAAAGGGTCTGTATTTATAATCTAATAAGACTGTAATTATTTCTTTAAATTATTTGTATTTTATTAATTCTGAAATAGTGATCATTTCACTATTTTATAAGAATAAAAAACAATGAATCTATCTTTTTGTGTGCTTTAGATATTAAAAAAATATGATATATATATATATATATATATATATATATATATATATATATATATATATATATATATATATATATATATATATATATATATATTGCAGGTATACCTTTAGCATACCGATCAAATTTTGTGCATATAGCGAGTTATTATACACCTTACAGTCAAGAATCAAACTCCCTTATTTCTTGTTTTGAGTTTTATTTCTTCTCTGAAATAACGTTAAATAAATAATAATTTTCTTTCTTTTTCACTTTATGAAGGTTGCTATTTTTTGGTATTGATATACCACACATCGTATATCATTTGTTTAAAAGATTTTAACAATTATTGCTGGCAGAAGCATAATTTCACTGCGATTCGAATATTTAAACTAACCGCCTTGCATCTTGTTTGTTGATCATTTTTGTTAGCATTTCGCATGTTTTAGTTTATTGAAGTTGAGCTGGAACTTTTAAACCTTCTAAAATTGGGTTAAATATTTATCAGTCGTTTGCCTAATTTTTAAAGAAATGAGTGAGAATTCATCCACAGTAATAGTCGTAAGTAAAAGTTCTGTTCTTACTATTTTGTCTTCTGAATGTTTTCGATGTATAGAATAATAAGATTGATGTATTTTAATGAGTTATTTATTTAATTTGAAAATGATATTTTTATTCGATTAATTGAATGACACACATGTGTATTAGTTTTATGAGTACGTATTAATCTTACGTAAATATTGATAATCGAAATCCATCTTCTTATTATTGAATAATACTTCAAACGGTCACATTTTTCATATAAATCCTTAAGTAGATATTCTTTGACTACTGAAATCTCAGCCATTTTTTTTGTTTCTAATAAATAATTATTTCTGTCTAAAAGTTTATAAATGAACAAATAAAGAAATCACTGAGTTTGAGCACGAAAATTTAAGTTATCTTTTAAAGAGTTATTACCGAAAGAAAAATACGGAAATCAAGTTATAGTGATCTTGGAAAGGAAAAATGAGAAATAGAATCGTATTTCAAAAATTAAATGATAAATATTGATGTATAGATCTTCACATTCAAGAAATATTTTCTAATCTTAATGAATTTCATACAAAATTGTTTTATTTATTTATTTTATTAAAAATCTTACATTTTAGAGTGAGTTTAACATGAATTGCAATTTTCACGCCAACTTTGTAATTTTCTAACAGACTGAAATATCTAGTTCGAAATGATAATTTCATATTATTTTAGAATATGAGTATGGTGATGTTGAATTTTAAATTTGATATATTTGTTACATAAATTATATTACAGAATGGTTGAAAAATTATTTTACATTATTTATAGAATAATAATTAAAAAATAAAACAAAATATTACTTTGCAATAATAAATAAATATAATGCTGTTTTTTTGTTCTTGATCAATAACAACATTAATACTACTGAGCTAATGTTAATAACTGAGCCAATCAAGTACTAAATAAACTACTTATACGACTGAAGTATTGAATCAATAACGTAACATTATTTCTTATAATAGCTTATTGCCATTCAGTAAAGCATAAGAATCTTATTTGTAAATTTTATGACATACAAATTTTTATTTTAAATCTCAAATTGTAATTATTGCTCTGTGTAATAAATTAAAATAAGTATCTTGCTTCACTGACTGATTTTTACTATTATTTTTAAAAATGTTTCTTTAACACATACAATTAAGCATATTTATATCAAATATTAATATTTTTTTGCTGACATATCGTTTCCCTCCCCCCACTGACAGTTGATTTTAGATCAAGTGTTTTCCATTCCTTTACAACAAAATCAGCTATGTACATAGTCCTGATTAGTATATTAAAAAGCAGTTATTTTCTTGTTAATTTTATTTTATTAATCAATGAATTAATAATTTAAATTTTGAAATTGTAATTTAAAAGTTTTGGAATTATTTGTAAAAAAATTTTTTTACTACTCTTTTTCCACTGACTTTTTATTTTATTACTCTAAATTATTCTTTATAATTATATGCACTTTGCTTGTCTTAATTTCTCAGTAAAAATCCATTTCTAATTTTATGATTTCGTTGATAACTTAAATTTTGTGTCACCATTCATTTAAGCCTTTAATTATCATTCTTTGACTGAAATTATTATTAAATAATTCATTCCACATTAAATATGAATAATTTATATCCCATTAAAATTTTTTGTATAATTAGTGAGGAATCACAGTGTGTATAACTAATAGAAAATTTTTATTAAAATGAAGTTTTAAGTTTTTTTAAAGGTAAAAATTTTAGAAACAAAATGTTTTGACATTTCCCAGCATTAAAAAAAGTATTTTGTTTTAATAATTTTGTTTTTGCGTATTTTGCTGTAGTTGCAGTAAATATAGGTTTCAGTATTTATTATTTTATAAGACCTTGAAATTTGAATAAAAGATTAACACTAATCAAAAATTAATATATGAAATGGTTATGTTGAATGATTGATTTGCTATAATATATTTAGCAATTTTAAAATGAAAAGAATCTTCTCAACATTTCTTAAGTAGATTTATTTTACTGAACATTAAGGGAGAAAAATGCTATCTAATGCTGTTGCTAAAGTAAAATTGTTGCCTTTATATCTTTCCTTTAATAACTAAAAACTGTAGGCATAAAGGAGAAACATTATTTATATATTTGATTTATCTAAAGAAAGTTGATTAAAATTGGGTACTTTTCCATTTGGTTGGCAAAAATGAGAATGTCACCAAATGTTATTATCAAGTGAATATCACAAATTACTACTTTTATCATTACTATTTTTAATTATTTATATTTTGGCAAATATAATAGAAAAATATTTGTGCCTTCAAAATAATTTTTTTTTCAAATAAAAATACTATTTTTTTTACCTATTTCCTGTGAGTTAGTACACTGATTATTGATTCATGAAAGAGTACCATGTATCAGTTAAATTAAAATATTATTTAAATTTTTCTGTAGTTTATTTTAAAAAAATAGAATTATTTAATGCTTTAATTAAAGCAGAATATTTAAAAATTTTGAAGTCAGCCTTATTTGAGAAAATTTTAATCCTAATCTTATGTTAAATAATTATTCATACATTTCATACATTGAATAATTTTCAATGCAGGATGATGATGATGTTCCTTATGAAGAAGAAATTCTTAGAAATCCATTTTCTGTCAAACATTGGCTACGATACCTTGAATTCAAGAAAGAAGCTCCTAAGCATGTCATTAATTTAATTTATGAAAGAGCCTTGAAAGAACTTCCTGGAAGGTAACCAAGATATATATATATATATATATATATATATATATATATATATATATATATATATATATATATATATATATATGATAATTTCAAAATGTTTATAAATATATCTAATATATATATGTTACTAACTTAGCATGATATGTAATTGCTTGAATATATAAAATAACAAACTATTTCCATTGAATTTAGACAAAAAGCTGTGTTTAATGATAAGGTAATTGAAAGTGCTAGGAAAACAACTAGTTTTGTAGTAAAATTAAGTCTTTTTAATCAAGAAAGTTTTAAAATTTAAGCTTAGGTTTGTTTTGTGTATTAGGTTTTCATTGATGTTGCTAGTAATTTCAAACTCCATTATTGCTAAAACTTATTAAATTATTATTTTCTTAATTAAATTGTAAGAAATTAATAAATTAAAACTTATAACCGTTCTAAATTTTTTAATTTTAAAATTATTATTAATTTTTTTAAAAAAAGGTTATTAAGTTTTTTGAAAGGGAAATGTTACAGAAATGTTTCTTTTATTAAATTTATTTAAAAAATTGTATTAAAAATTTGGGATACAAAATAGAAGTTTATAATTGGTGAAAGAATAAAAAATCCATTTTAATGAAATGTATGTCAAGCTAATGATTATTTCCTTAAGATAAAATTATTAAGACAATTAAAAAAAGAGAAAATATGAAAGTGTTTTTGTTCCTTACTATTCACTTAAATATGCTTATTAGTAAGAATTCAGCATTCCAAATTATAACATAGTTTGCATTCCAAGTATTTGACAGGTAAAACTGAGTATTACAGTCTCAGCTCGGTGAAATTGGCAAAAAAATGTTTTACTAAGCAGAGGAGACAGGAGTATTGGAAATTTATTGGGTAATGGGCATTAATCACTCTAAGAAATCAGGATTTCTCCCTCCGCACTAAACACTAAATAAGAAAACAATAATAACAACCATGTAAATAAAGCGGGATTTTACTTCTGATTTAAATTGCTAAGCCTAACATTATACAAGAAAACAGTAATTGTGATAAGAATTGATTAAAGATCAGATTTCAGAATTAAAATTAAAGGAAATAAAGTAGCAAAAATAATTACATTTAATAACATCTAGTTAAAAATAAATAAAATAATGAATTTCAGTGATTTAAGTTAGAATGTTACAAATCATTACTACATAAAAGTACACAATAAAAAATAATTTTAAAAAGAATAGAAAGATTTTATAATTTTGTTTATTATTGGAAATTTAAATACTTAAGATACACTTCTAAGAATTCTATACCTGCAGAAAATAATTAAAATAAAATTCTTACCTTCATTTTTCGTCTTGCGCTCTATATGCACAGCAAAATCCAAAATGAATATAAAAGTCAGTGTTTAATTTACGGAACAATATCCTTAGTGAAATACAAAATGATACAAAAAACAGGATTGAAATTCCAGCGCTATATCCACAGCTAAATACAAAATGAATATAAAAGACAATATTAAAATTCCGGCACTATATCCACACTGAAATAAAAAATGTTAATATAAAAGAAAATATTTGTATTCTCTGCACTACATCCAAAGTGAAATAAAAAATAAATATGAAGAAACAGGATTTAAATTGCCGCACTTTACATCCGATAAAAAAATCCAAAATGAAAATGGCAAGCATTTCTGAGATATGCGGCGAGACATTCCGACGCTGTATTTGCTGACACATTTGGCAACTAATCACTTTTGGCAAGGAAAAAAAACAATAAATTTTGCCAGATTTAGCGACTTTTCGCGCTTAGTTAGCTGAGACGGTAATACTCACTTAGCTATTTGACAATATGTTCAGTGGTATTTCAATCAAAGAAGTAACAGGGGTGTTTGTGCTCCGGGGATTTTGAACTTCCATACCCGGAAATTCCGGGGATCGTCGTTCAAAAGGAAGTAGGAACAATGAATTATTTATTTTGATCAGGGTAATTTTGTTTGCTTTGAAAGCAGAAAACGCAATAATTAGGTCATTCAATACTTCATAATTGTAATCTTTTGGCTGTGATCAAATAAACTTTTATTGGCAGAAAGTATCGCTTTTTTCTTGTTACATAGTTATTTGTACTTATATTTTATGCATATACCTGTATTCACCTGATTCTCAGTCATTACTTCTTGTTTTCTGGGGTTGCGATTGCTTGGTTATCTCGTTATTAGAAGTTAGTGAGTTCAAATCCTGACCCAATCAAAGATCTATCATGTTCACTAATGACAGTTGAGGTATATTAAATATATCATTGTTGCTGAATCCAAGTGAATCCTCCAAGCAATATCCTCCAAGTGAAATGATACCATTGGGGGTTTTTCTGCTTCATTCCTGTTTCTAAATTATGAAGGCCTTGTTTTGGGGCCACAGTGTCTCATCCACTAGGTAATCCACTGTGTAAAGTACCGTTACTTGTGTCCCTATAGTGCTGAAAGGTGAAAATCCTAGTAGCTGTGCATTATATAACAATTACTAATATTTATACTTCTTGCAGTTAATCGTTATGTTCAATAACATTTGTTGTCTAAGAGTGTTCTGATTTTTATCATGCAAATCATTGAAACATTTAAATAATGTCTATCGATGAGCAATTTAAGAAAGAATATTTTGCTGTGTAAAAATAACTTGTGTCAATACTTGTTTATATTTTTACATTTTTAGCTATACCATCTGGCATAAGTATCTGAAGTTACGAAGATTACAAGTTCGTGGGAAATGTGTTTTAGATCCTGATTATGAAGACGTTAACAGTGCTTTTGAAAGAGCATTAGTATTTATGCACAAGGTATTTTCATTATTTTTAAATAACTATACATTTTGATTGAAGTGATTTTGATTTGAAGTCCCCTTAAATAATGCATACAATATGAAACATATTTTGATAATTTATATTTTGAAAAATATTTTTATAATTTATATTTTCTATATTTATGGACATGCAAAGTTCCTAAATAATAATTGAATTTTTATTGTGATTCTTCATTTTTTCAAAAATTTTTTTATTATATTTTTAAAGATGCCTCGCATTTGGTTGGATTATTGTGAGTTTTTAATGGGACAGTGTCAAATCACAAGGACAAGACATGTTTTTGATAGAGCTTTGCGTGCCCTTCCTATTACTCAACACCACAGAATATGGCCACTTTATCTGAAATTTGTCACATCTAAAGGAATTCCTGAAACTGCGGTTCGAGTTTATCGTAGATATTTAAAGGTATAAAAATTTATTATTACATTAAAATATTAACAAATGCAAATGATCAGATTTATCTAGAAACTTATAACAAAACTTTAACTATTAAAAGGTTATGAAAACTATTTAAGATTTTCAGTTTAATTGAAAATTTTTTTTATTTACTTTTTTTATTTTGATCAATTATTGTGAAATAGTTAAAATACGTTTGATATCTGATTAATCTCATTTAATATATCATACTGATTTCTTCTTTATTTAATTTTAATCAATACAAAAAGGAATATAACCATAATATCCAGTTTTTAATCTTAGGTCTAACCAAATTTTTCAAACTGATGGTGAATAATTATTTTTCTTTTAAATCCTGTAAAAATATTTCATACAAAAATCAGAAGTATTTCTCAGTTTGAAATGATAAATTGTTATACCAAATTCTTATAATAAATATTTATTTTTCAAAGTTTTTGAAGTAATTCCTTATTTCAACTCTAGCATTTGCATGATACTGTTAAAGATATGTAAATTTCAGAGTTGTCTGCTGAATAGTAAGAATTCTGATTTCAACAGTTTGTCTTTGATTCTTTGGGCCTAGATATGTGTGTGGTGCAGCTTGTCTTATTTTGACCTTGCGCTAGAAAACCCTAACAACCAATCGTGATATTTGTAGTGGTTTGGAATCCACTTTAAACTGTAGGTTTCAGTCGTGGGCAAAAAGTGACTAGATTGACAACCAAACCAATTTGAATCCATAGTCCATTGAAGGATACTTCATTTCATAAGCATGTCATTTGAACTAGAAAATGAAAACACTGTATTAAAGCATATGCTTTTTTGTACTGAAAATTTTTCCTCGAAATACTGAACATTTTTAATTTTATTTATTTTCAGTTATGTAATGAAGATGCTGAAGATTTTATTGATTATTTAATGGAAATTGACAGGCTCGATGAAGCTGCAGTAAAATTAGCTGAAATTGTAAATAATGAGCAATTTGTTTCTAAACATGGAAAACCTAAACATCAGGTAATTTGTAAACGATTGATTATTGTTTTCAGTAAACATATTTTATTTCTACATTTATAATATTACTATTTATCATTATACATAGAATTAATGTATATCATAAATATATTTATAACACATTGATATCTAAATGTACTATTTTGCAGTAATGTTTTGTATTTTAACAAAGTTAAGGAATGTTTTGAATTTATTTAAGTATCTGTATTTAATTATTTAAGTGTTGTCAATTATTTTTCAATTAATATCGATTTTCTTTTAGTTGTGGAATGAATTATGTGAATTAATATCTAAAAATCCAGATAAGGTAAAATCTCTTAATGTCGACGCTATAATTCGTGATGGACTGAGGCGATTTTCTGATCAGGTTGGTCATTTTTGGAATTGCTTAGCAGATTATTATATCAGAAGTGGACTGTTTGATCGTGTAAGTTTTTTAATTATATTTACCTCTCAAATTATCTCTGATAATAATGAAAAGTGTTGTTTTCTATGCTTGTATTTGTGGAAATGTAAATATTTTTGGCTTTTGTGAAAAATATTAAAAGTATAATAATTTGTGAGTTGTCAATTCTAAGTATATACTGTGAGTTGTCATTTCTAATTAAAATTTATTATTGATAATTATTAATAAATAAAAGCATTGTAATAAAAAGAAAGAAAAGGGGGACAGCAGTTCAAATTTATATAATAATATACTTTAAATATCACTTTACCACTTTGTAAATTATATTTTTTAAAAGAAAAAATATCCCATTCTTGTTTATTGATTTATATCTTATTAATTATATAGCAAAGTGAACTTTGAAAGTATTAATTGATTTTCATTTCTAAAATTTCATTCATATTTTTTCAAATTTAAATTATTATTGTTTTATGCTTTAATTCTTTTTTGTTTCTTTCTTTCTTCGTCTTTTTTTTGCTTAAGTCAGTGCATTGGAGAAAATCTTATTAATTCTTAGCCCCTGTTCAAATTAATAATAGTATGCAAGAATATAATTATAGAGTATTAAACAAATTAAATCTCTTCTTTAACATATAATTTACTTATATATAACATTTAAATTATGTTTATTTTTATCTTGTGTATTCTAATTTTTCAAATAAATGTTCCCATTTTTTACAACATTGAAACTAACACAAATTATATGATGAAACATAATGAATTAAAAAATTTTCCCTTTATACAACAATTATATGTCATTTTAGAACAATAATTTTATGTTATTATTAAAAAATAATCCCATTATAATTTTTGTCCTTATTTAAGTTAAAAATTTTTTGATGTATTTTGAATTTTAAATGCAATAATGTATGAAATGTTTATTGATTACAAAAGATATATTACCTTTCATAATTATTTTCCTTTTAAAATTCTGCTCTTTTGAAATAAAAATTTTTGTTATTTGAATTTACTATAATAAGATCAAAATCTTTTAGTAAAACTTATTTAAATATCCTTATTTCATGTTTAAAAGTGTTTTGCTGTAAAAATATATTTTAGGAAAAAATTTTTAAAAAAATTCTATTTTTATAAAGTAAATTATTATTTTTTTACTATATTTAAATTTCTTGTGGTTCATATGTAAATATAAAACTCTTGATTACTTTCAGGCACGAGATATCTATGAAGAAGCTATCAATACTGTCATGACAGTAAGGGATTTCACACAAGTAAATATTTCATTGAACTAATATTTGTATTGATTATCCATTTTACAATACTCTAAAAATGTTAAAATATAAATGACACTATTGAATTAATGACAATAAATTGTTCCATTTGAGGTAATGAGTGACTTATTTTATGGCATTAGTATATTATTTATTTATTACTTTTTTTTCTTTAGATAAAAATATTGGATTACTGTAAAAATTTTTAAGTATAAATTTAGCCAGAAAATTTTAAGTTACATAATATAAAAGAAATTATTTATTTATTATTTTATTTTTGAGAAAAAAATTGTCTTAATGCTTGCAGCAATTATTTTCTCTCTTTTTTTATGAGATTTCTGTGTTGAAATTGCAGGCTTTAAAATTTATACTGCTGTTTTAAATTTAGAAAATAATCAAAACTTAACACTTTTTAAATATTTTCTTTAATTTATTATCACAAAATATTATGTTATAAGACTTCAAAAGTTTTGTCTATTAACTCCTTGAATGTCAGTATTGTATGTAAAATTGTAGTTATATTAAACAGCCTTATAAAGTTATAACATTTTTTTTATCCTTTGCCATAAAATAATTTGTAATATTTATTTTACAATATATAAGTGAAAAAATATGGAAATGAAAATGACTGATATTAAAATATTACAGGTATTTGATGCTTACTCGCAATGCGAAGAAAGTTTAATAAAAACAAAAATTGAAGAAGTGGAGAGTGGCGCTGCTTCTAAAGAAAGTAAGCTTCATTGTTAAGAAAATACTTATATTAATTATATTAATAAATGTAGACCCTTTTTGGTTATATTGTAAATTGTTATGCTCATTGTGTTAATTATATGATATGCATCAAATATAAATCAATGTAAATTAAAGATATAGTTAAATAATATAAGGGTATTATGTAAAAAAGGTTTATAATATTTATCAATAGAAAATTCCAAGGTTATTTTCTTATTCAGATTCAGCAAAATATTTATCTTAATTTGTAAATTATTCATATTTGTCCATCAGTGCAATTGTATTACAATTTAAAATAATAATATTATTAATCTAAATCTGTGTTAATTAAAAAAATTAAATATGAAATAAAACTTTTCTCGTTTGTAATTTCAGTGTATATTTACCACACATAATTTCAGTGTATATTTGCACACATTCTTGAGATATGCATATATCTAAATACTGAAATTAATTTACTGAATTTTAATTATTGCTTTAAAACTTTGAATGAATATTTAAATTTTTTTAAAGGAACTTTCTTGGATTTTGTCTGAAAAATATTATTCTAGTTTTTCACTTTTCTTAATTTTTTATTTTCTATATTATTTTCTAAATTTTATTAGTGATCTCAAATCCATAACTAGTCATAAAAAAATGGTTATTGAATATATGTTTGATTTTCAAGAAAAGAAATTAGTAATTATTGTGTATGAAAATTATATGATTATATAAATGGCAGATATTTTTTTGGTGAATGCTATAAATGTGTTTATGTTGTATTTTATGTTATTAAAATGTTAAAAACTCGTTAAATTTTGTTAAAATGTTATGTTAAATTAAAATAAATTTTGTGAAATATGGAAATAACTTATGAATGATATGGTAGTTGAAAGTGTTATAATTTTACACTTTTAGAAATTGTATTAGAAAATAAATGGGGTTTATGAATGTTATACATTAATTAGAAAAATAAATAGTACATAAATAATGAGATATTCAAGCAGTTGAATAGTGTATTATTAATACAACTGTCTTTTGATTTATTAATTTATCTGTTTTTTTAGGTGTGCTTGAATTAGATTTAAGATTAGCCTGGTTTGATTATCTTTTAGAAAGGAGACCATTATTGCTGAATAGGTAAACTTGTATTGGATTTTTTTTATAATTTTGATTTATTATTGAATATATTTTTTATCGAATTTCACTGTATTCATATAAATTTGGTTTTCTTCCTTTAGTGTTCTCCTGAGACAAAATCCTCACAATGTGCATGAATGGCATAGAAGAATAAAGTTATTGGAAGGGAAACCCAAAGAGGTAATGTCAATACTCAATTTACATTGTAAAATAAGGTAATTTAAATAGTATTAAGAGTAATGTAATTTCAAATGGACTTTTTATTTTTAATAAAATTTTATTTAGTTAATTTTTTTCTACATATTTTCTATTTTAATTAAATTGAAAAAAAATCAAATTCAAATCAATTGAAAATAAAGCTTTTTTTATTAAATTAATATATTAAATTAATATATTATAAATTTCTTAGACCTTTTAAAAACACCTTAAAAGGTGCTTGAAAAAAATTTAATTATTAGCCATTAAAAGCATTAAAATTTTGAGAAACTGTGCAGAGGAAGATATTCTAGTAGTTTGCCAGGTATACTAGGGGTTCCATTTGGACACTATATGACTGCAGTACCATTCATCTTAGGCACAAGTTGTATAAAACCTAGGTTACAAAAGAAGGTTCACAGCTTCTCACAAAGCTCATCCACCACATGCTAATATGCTAGGAGCCATTGAAGCCCCTTAGTTTTTGGATGTATTATTTAAGATATTTCATTCTGATTAAAATTTTATTGATATTACAATATCTTTGATGTATTCATTTAAAAGTATTATATTTTATTCGCCAAATTTTCCTTCAATTCCTTCAATATTATATATATATATATATATATATATATATATATATATATATATATATATACATATTAATCATTCACTATATATAAAAAATCATTGTATTAAAAACTAAAATATTATAAAAAAATAAGACAAATATTTTTTGTTGTAGCTATACACTATCTTCAAAAGCAATTATCATTACATTTAAAATAATTTTTATTTCAAAGATATAATTCTTTATTCATTATCAGTTATCAAAAGATACAATAAATATTAGGGTTTTTTCCCCACATTTTCTATAATTTTTAACATAAACAATACTCCTGTTAATTTGAAAATTGCCTTTGAAATTTAATTTTGCTTTTAAAAATTTAGTTATATACTATATAAAAGAGCAATAGAGTAACAGGAGTATTGTTTTGAAACTATATCAAATTTGGTTATGAACTAAAATATTTGAGCGAGTTTATGATAATATTTTATATTTTGTGTTTGTGTAATTTATTTTGTGTAAACTTTTAAATATTTGAACTTTTTGAAAATTATTAAAACTACTATATGAATCAATAAAGTGGTGAAGATGATAATGTTAAGGACTTGTATCGATTTTCCATTTGATTCCTGTTTGCATGATTTTAACTTATGGAGTAACTGTCACAAAACCTGTAAAATTCTTAAAAGCTTTATGTAATTTCTTTGTGAATTTTATATTCAACTAGAGATTTTTCATGTCATTTAAATTCATTCATGTTTTCAAAAATGAAAAGCTTATATTTTATTAAAGTATTTTTTAAATATTTGAATAATTAATGAAGCTTATTGTATAGCATGTAAAGTTAAAAATAAACTTACAACAAAACCAATATTATTATAAAATGAAATGTGAAATTATGCTTCAGCTTTTCATAATACAAATTAAATTGAAATAAATTATTCATTGATAAATAATCTGAAACAAAAAATAGAATATAGTGTTTTTTCTGTGATATTTTAACATTTTATATTTAGATAATGCTTGGAAATATTCATATGAATTTTAAATTTTTTTATTAATTACAGAATGAATTTATAAATATATTACTAGATGAAATAAGTTAGTTGTTATTGACATTAACAATATTTATATTAATAAATAAATTTGTAATATATATATTTTATAATAAATATATATATAATTAGAGAGAATTGTTTCTGAATAACAAGTTTAAGATTCTAAATTAATAAACTATTAAATATTTCTTAGATTATCCAGACTTATACTGAAGCTGTTCAAAAAGTAGATCCCAAATTAGCATGTGGGAAATTGCATACATTATGGGTTTCATTTGCCAAATTTTATGAATCCCACAAGCAAGTGGATGATGTAAGAATTAATTTTTTTTAACTTTATGATTTTGTGATTTTAAATTGAAAAGAATTGGTATTGATAATGATTTGTTGAATATTTTAGGCTAGAATTATATTTGAGAAAGCAATTCAAGTGCCATATACAGAAGTTGATGATTTAGCTTGTGTGTGGTGTGAATGGGCTGAAATGGAAATACGTCACAAGTAATTATTTTGCATCACACATTATGTTTTAAATAATTAACTTTTTTTAAAAAAATTCAATTTTATTAAATAATGTTGTTATTGCATGATTAATTTTGCATGCTTAAAAGATTTGTTTAAAATATATTTGTTTATCAGATGATCTTATGATTAAGTAGTTTAAGTTTTATTTCAATATGATGTGGAAGGGATGATAAATCTTAGAACTCTGTTGTATTCTAAACATTATTGAAAATATTGAGATTATCTTATAGTTCTTATAAAACATGTTGTAAACTTAGTAAAAGGCTAATTCTTATACACAGACATTTTAAATACTTTTTTAGTAAAATCAGTTGTGTAATTCAATAATTTTAATTGTTTATTAAAATATTAGGTAAAATATGGGATATATTAACTTATTATTAAAATTTTAATTTTATGGCTTGCAATTTTTAATAATGTTATTAAAAAACAGCATTTTCAATTGCAAATTTGAAGTAACATGTAATTTTGGAGTAATTGTTTACCTTTTGAATAACTTTAAATTTCTATAGTTACACATTTTCTAGTCTAAAATTTTGTTTAAATAATATAAGTTTACTGTTTTTTTAAATAGTTTTTAATTTTTATACAATGGATGTAATACAGTTTGTATATTTCTTGCCCCCTAAAATTTGGATTTTTTAAAAATATTTTTGAATTTTTAACTCCCAGTTTCAGTGAAATTAAAAAAGTTATTGGAAAAATTTGCAAGTTTACCTCTAAAACTTGATAATTTTTCTTTAGTTCTTCTATAATTATCCTAGATAAATATAGAACTGAATGTGACGTATTAGATAAAAGCATTTCTTGCATTACTGCAAAATTGTCTCCTGTATTTTTTTATGACAATGCAATGATGGAGAATAAATTAATGTTACATAAATATCTTTTTTGCTAGAAAATTTGAATAAAAGTAATGTTATTTTGCTGAAAAAGTATATTGATTTATCTATAGTACATAGTGCAATCATACTATATATTTGTACTAGAAAGACTCCATAGTACAAAAGATATTAACAAAGTCTAAAACTCATGTAAATTCTGTGTGGGCAGTTTTGAAAACATTAGACAAAAAAGATTGAAGAAGGTAAAAAAAAAAATAATAATAAAATAAAAAAAAATAAACTACAGTGTAAAGTCAACAAAGTATAAGAGAAAAAAATTATGAAAATAGGAAATTAACAGGAAAAAATGTATAAAGTTTTGACAAAAGTATGCAGTTAATAAAGCTAGCAGTTCAGTTTTCTTTTTTTTCTCTTTTTTTGAAATCGAATATATATATGTATAATATAATTATATATTTATATAACAAAATTATATATATATATCTATATATATATTTGTATAATTTTGAGTTATGAATAATTTAACAAATTTCTCTTTTTCATAATAATATTTATTCATCTGTGATTCTCTTATGTTTTTCCATTTCTTATTGTTTTCATTAACTTGCATTAACTTTCATTAATAATTTCAGTCTATTTCATATGATTTTGTTTGTTTTCTTTGTCATTATTTTTATAATTACTTAAAAGTACATAGAAGACATATGATGATAATGGAGACTACTAAAATTTTTTATTCTATTGTAGTTTTTCTTTGTATAACAATTTAGGGAAATTTTGAATGTTTGAGAAATTAATTTTCATATTTCTTACCCTACATTTAGATATATTTTATATAAAAATATCAATTTAGTCTTTTAATTTTTTAAATGTACTTTTGTCTTATTTATTTTTTAAATTTTACAGTAATTTCCAAGAGGCTTTAAAACTGATGCATCGAGCTACTGCAATGCCTGTCCACAAAGGATCTTATCATGATCAAGTATTAAAAATATATTTTTATAATATATATTAATATAAATGTATTTCTTCTTGCACTTCTTACATATACTTCTGGCATTAAAAAAATTATTATTTTGTAGTAAATGCTCCATTAATGCTAATTATTTTTTTTAAAGGGAGATTTTAATTACATACTCTGATATGCTTCAAAATTTTTATTTTAACAGGTGATAGAAATTTTTTTGAGTTATCAATAGCTTTATTACAATTAATTTACACATTTTTGAATATACTATAATGCTTAATTCAGCATTGCAAAATTAATTATTTAAAGATATTTAATTATTTAGCTATTTAATGAAAAAATTGCATTTCATATGAATCAAATAATAATTGACTAAGTATTTTGATTTTTTTTAAACAGACATATATCAAAATTATTATTTTTTTGTAATTAAATAATGCAAAATATAGTGCTATTTATTTTGTGAAACATAAGTATAACAATGAAATTAGAGTAAGAAAATTTTTAAGTATTTTTTTATTCATTAGACAGTTATTTCAAAGTATAATTTTACTACATTTTTAGGTTACTTATGCCAATTTTTTACTATTTCTCATTTAAGTTTTTCAACAATGTTTAATTAAAGTTCTCTATAAATCTGTATAAAATCTCTGATAAGAAGAGCGGTCATTTATATTTGTTAACTAGAATACATAGTTTCAGTACTTTAGTGACTTTTTTCATTCTTAAAGAAGTTATTCAAGCATAAAATAAACTATTTGTTTATAAATGATAAAGCTTATGATTTCTTTGAATATTTTTCTCCTTTAAAATCAAGAAATTAACATTTTATTAGTTTTTAGTTTTCAAAGTTAAAATATTTTAATATCTTGTATTAATTTAATTCTAAAGGTGTTTTTACTATCTGACATATTTTCTAAATCATGAGTAATATTTTCAAATTTAGTGTTCTTATGCTGAAATTTTGAAAGCCTTTTCTTAAATGAGAAGCATTTATTTTTATCTGTTTTGTCAATGTTTAATATTTTCATTAAAGGTGAATGTGGTTGATAAATATTTTTTAAACAAGGAGATAATTGCTGATTTATCTAAAGCAGAATTCTGTTAAACCGAATGAAATAAAAAACAATATATGTTGTTTTGAAAATTGATAATGTTAAAAAAATTTTTATTAATTTTTTTAGATTCTTTTAATGATTGAAAAATGTTGTGCATATTGGTATTTGAATTTAGTCTTTATATGATAAAAAAATATAAAAAATTGTTCTTTATCTTACCTTAGTAATATTCTTAGTATTTAAATATAAGTTTCCATTTAAACAGCTGTACCAAAAATTCTAATTGAAATAAACTCGCAAAATAAAGTTATTTATGGCTTCATAAACCCGTTAAAACATTTTTTATAGTATAAGCAAATTTTTTGGTAATACAAAATGAACTAAAAGATTTTTAATTTCATGCAATTAATTTCTTTTTCTAGTCACTTCCAGTGCAAGAAAGAGTATATAAATCTCTAAAAGTTTGGCTACTGTATGCTGATTTAGAAGAAGCACTTGGAAAATTCAAGGTGTCTGAGTTAATTTTAATTATATGTGTAAAAATGTAAATTTTTTTTATCTCATTTTTTAAAAAGTGATTCTAATTAATATTTATTGCATTTTTAGTCTATCAAAGCTGTGTATGATCGAATTATTGATTTGAGAATTGCAACTCCTCAAGTAATAATTAACTATGGTCTTTTCTTAGAAGAAAATAAATATTTTGAAGAAGCATTTAAGGTAAAATATCTAAATTTCTATCAGTTTTAATGTTTTTTGTAAAATATTTCTATGTAATAAATATGCAAACTAGATAAGATGTAATCATAATTATATGAACTTTTATATTATCGTATTCAATAAAATTAATAATTTAACCTGCTGAAATTAATATTTTAGTGAATTTCTGATACATATATATATATTTGTGTTTGTGTGCGTGTGTGTGTGCACATATGCATGCATACAATAAAGCATTGTGAATCAAGGAATTTTTAAAATTTTAGCAATTTAAAAAGGGATTACTTAATCAGGATATTTGGGGGAAAATTCCTACTAAATTAATCACGTAAATTTTGAATTTATGACTACATAGTTAAATAAATTAACAACAATTCATCTGAAAAAGTATTAATTTAAAAATATTTTTCATAATATCATTGCCTATTGTAACAATATCTGTAATTTTGATAAATTTTAATAAAAAAAAATTAAATATGTTAATTGGATATATTTGCTTAAATTTATTTTTAAATATTTCTTAAGTTATGCCTGTTAATTATTATATTTTATGTAATTTTAATTATTTATTTCATAAATTATTATAAAATATTTACATAATTTTGAATATGTAATCAGATGTGATTGTTTATCTGGAAATTAAACATGGAGCTTCCTGATGGAAGCCTGGTGCCTTAATGGTTATGTTTCACGCTCCTAAGGCACAGGTCAGAGGTTCTATCCTTGAGCTGGCCAAGGTCAACTCAGCCTTTCATCTCTAGTGTGTCAGTAAACTGAATACCAAGCATGCTTTGGAACTAAACACTGGGGTATCATGTTAGACTGACCACCTAATCGGGACATATGCTTCACACCCCAGGGCTTCTTGGTCAGGAAATCTGAGACAGAGACTGTAGACCTTAGCCCACATGGATTGTCATGCCTCAGAGTTTAGTTTCCTCAATGATTCATAGTGAATTTACTTAGCTATTGGAATCAGTTTTCCTGCATTTAATACATTATCAAGTACAATTCTTAAAAGTGCAAAAACATTTTTAATTTTGAACTGAAGTACGATACAATATTGTGTTAAAAAAAGCTCTAGAAATTCTGTATTTTCAGCAAAAGATTTGATAAAATAAATTTTTCTAAAAATTTTATCACAGTATTTTAAGTCTAAATTGAAACATTGTTCCAGAGATTGAAGAATTACTTCAACATTAAAAGTTAGAATTGTCATGTTGATTATTTTTAAATTTCCTGGATGAATATGGACATAACAGTTATCCTCAATGAAAGTAATTTTTATTTGTTGATATAAAATCTGCATATCCATCTTAAATATATATATATATATATATATATATATATATATATATATATATATATATATATATATTTAAAAAGAAATTTTGAATGACGTTTATGCATTTGAATCAGCATCATAATCTGCTGGAAAAGGATGTTTTTGCTTTTTCCAGTCACTAGAGGTTTTATTTATCTTACTTTCATTAATATTATTATTTAGAAAAATTTTTAAATCCTGCTTATTTAGATTTCCATCCATACATTTTCTGCCTTTGGATACCAAAAGCTTATAAAAAAAAAGAGAGAGAGAGAGAGATTATAGGGAAGAAAAATGTATTCAGATTTAATTTGTAAATACTTAGTTCCTTATATTGACTTAAAATTTTTCTTGATTGTATCAATTACCCACTATGTTTGACTGATATTTGCTACTTCTTCAATTTTTTAAAGCATAAATTATATTTTAGTTTGAAATATTCTATTTACTTATTGCTGCTGTAGAAGTGTTATTTTCTCACAATTTCTACTATGTTTTCTTTAAAAATTACAGAGAAAATTGGTACATTTTTAATCCTGGTAAATTTCAATTAGTTTAAGTAAAACTTTTGATTTCTTGAAAATTTAAGGTTATGCTATCTTTCTTTGGTCTTTACAATCGGAACTCATTGCGCTCCTTATTGAAAAAATGTCATTTAATATTGTGTGAGAAATATATATTGTCTAGCAATTGCAATCAAAAGATGAAATGGGATTTTTCAAAAAGTAATTAAATATGTATATTTAATTACTAATAATGTATAAATTATATATATATATATATATATATATATATATATATATATATATATATATATATATATATATATATATATATTAAAGAGATAAATACTGAATTATTCTTCCAGACATATTTCATCTCTACAAAGCAAAATGTCCTCTTTTAATGGAATTATAAATTTTCTATCTGTTGAATCCTTTACTTACAAGAAAAGTGTTTTTTTTTCTGTAGATGCTGTAGATTTCTGTAGATGTTTTAAGATGCACTTTTGAAGAAAATGTACTATATAGTTTTTCCATCTTCTAGATATGTTATTTTCTTGGGGTTGCTGGTGTTACTAACTTCCATAGTCTTCAAGAATCCTATTTTATGAAAATTCTTTCAAAAGTTTTCTTCACAAAAGTCTTTAAAATGTCTGTTGAATGAGATCTACTTTTTGCCTGCATCATTTCTATTATATATAAATATTATATTGATATTGTAATTATTGTTAATTTCATGATATTCAACAAATAATTACTTTAGTGCAATTTTAGTATTTGGAATCCAGGAATTACTTAAATTAGTTAAACAGGCAAATTGATCAGTAAATATTTAATAATGTTTTTTATGTTTATTATAATATTGATAAAAAATTTTATGTTAAGAATTAAAGTATCTGTGAACTTAAAGTAAATAGATTAAATTCTACAACTTTTTCAGTTTCTATGTATGTCTAGTCAAAGATTTTCTGAAACAAATAAAAAGCAAGAATTGAAATTATTTTGCATTGAATAAAATTTTATACATTTATGCAAAGTAACAAATGCAAAATTGTTCCTGAATCATAAGTAGAACAATTGTGTTGAAGTTATACCAGAAATCTATTTTTCTTGTTTATTATTATTATTAAACAAGATGATAAGTTCAAAATTTTCGTTGCATTGATAGCATTTGCTATTATTGTTTCAGGATGAATTTTTTAAAGTATGATTGAGATTATTACTTTGATCGGTTTTTATAATATATTAAATTTATAAGATTGAGAAATTTGCTGAGCATTTTGTGAGACTTGGTGTGAATTCTTAGTTTCTTAGTAAATTCTGCCTAAATTTTTTTTATGAAATAATTTTTTGTTATCAATTAGTATCATTTGTTGTGTTACATATTTGGTGTTAATTCTTAGTATCTTAGTAAATTCTGCCTAAATTTTTTTTTATGAAATTAATTTTTTGTTATCAATTAGTATCATTTGTTGTGTTACATATTTGGTGTAATTTCTTTATCTTAATGAAAAAGTCTGATTATTCAATTAATAACAATATTATATTTCTGCTAATTTTAATCCTATTTTCATTTTAGGCTTATGAGAAAGGGATATCTCTATTTAAATGGCCTAATGTTTTTGATATTTGGAACACATATTTGGTTAAATTTTTAAGACGTTATGTAAGTACAACATTCTAATTTATTTAAATAAGTATAAGTATGAGCAGAAATCTAAAGTATTATTAAATAAATCATGAAAATAAAAAAGAACTTTTTTATAATTATTCATATTTTTTTTAAATTCTTCCATATTATATAGTTTATTTGTATAAATTTTTAATAGTATATTTATTTAACTGGTTTTCTAATTCATTTTTAAGTTCATATTAAAAAAAACTGTCTAACTTAAATAATTTCTTGAAAATACGTATTCTTTATAGTAAGAAATAGATGAAATATTTAAAGGATAATGTATAGGATTATATTAAAAAGAAAATTATAGATAATTAATATTTTTATTTTACCAGTAAGTAAATTTTAATTATTCAATTGAGTGCTTATATCAATAAAAATTTTCTTTAATTTTATATCTATTTTTTAGGAAATATTAATTTCATTTTATTAATTGGATTTGTAATTTGTTTACACGTTTTTTATTTGAATTAGTGATTTATTCATGAGTATAATATTAGAGAGAAAAGAGTAGGTGTTTTTGTTAGTATTTCTTTTTTTTTTTTTATCCTACGCCCGACCTTGGTTTTTCAACCATCAGTCTCTGTCGGGCAGCCCAATACAATCTTGAGGTGAATGAAAAGTCATCTTCCGCAGAATTTCTAACTGCGATGTCCGAAAGTCCAGGGCAAGTGAAAAGGTGGTCACCAGTCATGTCCTCTAGTCCACAAAAAGGGCAGATTGGAGAGTCCTACAAACCCAAACGGTGAAGGTGTTTTTGCAGATAATCATGCCCAGTTTTAAGGCGAAAATTTGCCACTCCCACAGCTCTGTGGAGGTTACACGGAATAGGCTTTGTTAGTAAGGAAGCCCATGCCTTTCCCTTTATGCACATCTTGTAAACATTTCTACGATAGGAGGCTATATTTGACTTAAGAAGCCTTTTAACAGTATGGTACTCCAAGGCTGGAGAAGGCTGTTGTAGATCTGAGCCAGCCTTTGCCAATTTATCAGCTGCGTCATTTCTGGCGATACCACAGTGGCTGGGTATCCATTGCAGCAGAATTTGTCGTCCTTCTTCCAGTAGAGTTAGTATTTAACCCTTATGCTTAACAATTCATTAACACAGTAGAGAAAGTGTTTATATTCTATCACCAATCCGGCAATTAAGATGTTCAGGATTATGGTTAAAATTAACGAAGTAAAGAAAGTGTAACACATGTGCAACAATTAATTTTTAATGCAAAAAATATAAATGTAATGAAATAACTATTTTCCCACTAAATAGTTCTGGAACCAATATACATATATTATAAAAAAGAAATTTAATACATGTTATTCTTATTAATTAGTATACTCATATCAATTATTCTATCTTACAAAAATAATGTTTTAATATGATTTTTTTTGTGTATAAATGTTTAGTTGTGTAAAGTTTTCTTATTAAATTTTTATTTAAATAAAAGTATACTGTTCATGAAACATATTATTTTTTAATTTTTTTTAAATAGTTGTGTGTTTGAAATTCTTCTGTCAGTGTAGTTTTCATTAACAAATATCATCATTCTAATCAAAAACACACATTTCCTTAAAAATTCAGCAAATTTGCCCAGAACTTTATCAAAACAATATCAAATAGAGGTATTTAGAATATATAGAAGTATGTATAGTATAGAAGTATTTTCTTAGTTGTCTCACGAAATGATTAAATTAAAAACATCATTACATCCTAAAATTTTTGTGATTGATAGTTTTAGCACATTTTCCTTACATTTTTATGTTCATTGTACCTGAATAACAATAATGACATTAGGGATTAAATTTGTTTGTGAGAAATTGATATCTGTACTACAGCATTTCATTTATAATTACTATTAAACACTTTTCTTTGTATAGAATTTTTGTTATGCAAGACAGATTAATGACATACACTTCAAATTAGCTAAAAAATTAAAATATTTTTTAAAAAATTTATTGTATAATTCACATTTTTATTATTATTATCATTTAAGGAAGGAACAAAATTGGAAAGAGCTAGAGACTTATTTGAACAGTGCCTTGAACATTGTCCTCCAGAATTTGCAAAGTGTGAGTGAAATAAAATTTTTCTGAATAAAATATGTTATATTACAAATTGTACATCAATTAATATGTGAAGTCTCATTTATTTGATGTAGTTTGAGCTTCAATTGATCTGATTGTATTTATTTTTAATGTTTCTATAAAGTATAATTATATGTGTAACTTTGCTAATGTCTTCATTTTGTTCAATATCATTTGTCTTGGTCTTATGTAATTTAGTATCTTATATTTTCTATTTTAATCCAATGAAGATTGACTTTGATTACAATTTTTTCTTATCAACACATGAATCTAAATATGAGCTACTGTAAAATTTGGAAATATTTATATACAATTTTATTATATCAAATTTAATTTATTATTTTACCAGTAGCATGTTTTTTTTTACACATTTGATTCATTCATTTAGTTTCTTCATTATGAGCAGTCTTAATACATATGTCAACAGTGAGAATAAAAATAATTATGCAAAATCTTACAAATAAAACTTGTTTATTAAATTTTATATGAATATCTTT
Organism: Latrodectus hesperus; assembly: GCA_037975125.1. Taxonomy (NCBI): domain Eukaryota; kingdom Metazoa; phylum Arthropoda; class Arachnida; order Araneae; family Theridiidae; genus Latrodectus; species Latrodectus hesperus. Next base: position 28,334,471 of record CM075861.1, read on the forward strand.
ACTAGTAATTAATAATATTAATAATTTATGAAAGTATGGTTAGCCTTATAATGAAACCATATTACTTAATTGAATTCATGATAATTTGGAACTTTCTGCTTGTGTAATAGTCATGTATTTTTTTAGTATGTATTAGCAAAAACAAAATTAACTATTAAATTTCTTATGGAAAATATAAGGAATTAAATATGTCTGCTTTCAATTAATTCTAAAGAATTCTTAATTTTATGCAAATGCTATTATACACATATATTTCATAATAATTATTAATATGTAATCTTTTGCAAAAAATGTTATATAGATAAATTTTTATATATTTTTTTATTAGCAATTTACTTATTGTATGCGAAATTAGAAGAAGAACATGGTTTAGCAAGGCATGCAATGGCTGTCTATGAACGTGCAACTAAAGCAGTTCTTCCTAAAGAACAATTTGAAGTATGTATTTTTATTTTATGAGCATTTTCTTTTAACACAATAAACTATCCCTTAAACTAATAATAATTATTTTTAATTTTTAATAAAAATAAAATTTTTATTTTTTTTACAGATGTTTAATATTTATCTGAAAAAAGCAGCTGAAATTTATGGAGTCACTTATACTCGCCAAATTTATGAAAAAGCTATTGAAATTCTTCCAGATAATGAAGCAAAACAAATGTGTTTGAAGTTTGCTGATTTAGAAAGAAAACTTGGTGAAATAGATAGAAGTAGAGCTATTTATGCACATTGCAGTCAAATGTGTGATCCTAGAGTATGTTCTATTTTGTATTATTATTTTTAAAATGATACCTTTTATAGTAATGTTTCTTTATATAATTTGAGAACATTATTTTAATTGCCTTTCCCTTAGATAATCAATAAAAACCTATAACTCATATGATCTGTTTATGTGTGATAATTTATAATTAACTTTGTAATTGCAATTGATAGAGTATTTGAACTGATACTTAATGAAATATAATTAATCCTTAAGTATATTCAAGTTTTTTATTCAATTTAAAACGCTGCATCATAATTTCTTTTTATCTATTTGATCTCTAATTATAATTCTATAATAAAGTTATCTCTTGATAAGTATGAATCCTACTTTTAAATTTTTTATAGGAAAAAAAATGTTTTGATAACTTACAATTAGTTTAATTGTTGGGCATTTTATTCTGAAAACAAACATTTCATTTTATTTTGATGGTACCCCTGAAGCAATATTTTCATTCATATTATGAAGGTTAAAGCATTTATTTTAATAAAATAACCATTGTGTATTTAATATTTCCTTATTATTCAAACTTTTAGATATTATTTATCACTTTTCCCAGCATAAAAATATGCCATTTGTCTTATTTTGAAGATTAAGTCCTGAATAAATAATGCTTTTACTAATATTTAATTTATTTCTCTTTTAAATTGTGCAATAAGTAAATTTATTATATCAGATGGTCATTTTAGAATTATTCAAATTTGCACTTATATACTTCATGATTTTATTTAAAACGCTTCTGTGGATGACTATTTAAAGTGTTATTTTAAATTTTCATTATATACATGGTACATTAATATTTTTATGAGTATATTTGTATATGTATTATGTGTATGTATGTAGGTATGAATAAATGAATGATTGTCAGATTTTATTTCAATCATCTTAGAAAAAGTTTGATGTTTTAAAACATTTTTTTAAATTTTGAAATCAATATACATAAATTAGTTACTAAATTGATGAGTTAAAACTTACTATTTTACAAAACTATTCTGTACACCTTTTACTCTAAGTATATTTTGCATATGTATTGTGAATATTTTTAGATGTTCAAATAAATTTTATTTTTAAATTGTAGATAAATTTATTTGGAACTTGACTTTTTAATTAACATTGTTTAATTATATGCATAGGGAAAATTTAAAAATGTTCTTATTACATCATATTAATTCACTTTCATTTACTAACAAAAGAAAACATGCATATTAAAGCAAACTATTAAAAATGCAATAAAATAATTCGTTTTATTGTTTCTGAAATATTAATGAAAATTAATTTGTTTTACCAATCTAATTTATCAACAAAATATTTCTGATTTATTACAATCTTATTAACTATTTTTGGATTAACTAGCTTTATCATCCTGTGACATAATATTTTTGTGTAACATGTGTTTTGAAAATTGTTTATAATATATTTTCTCTTACATGTGATTTGTTAATAATGTTACTTTTATATGATTTACTATTAAAGACAAATCAAGACTTCTGGAGGACTTGGAAAGAATTTGAAGTTCGCCATGGAAACGAGGATACCATGAGGGAAATGCTGAGGATTAAGAGAAGTGTTCAGGCAACCTATAATACTCAAGTTAACTTCATGAATGCACAGATGTTAAGTGCTGCTGTAGCCGCTGCTGGAATAGAAGGTATAAAAATAAAATAAATAAATAAATAAATAAATAAAAATTTAACTTTTAAAACTAAAATATTTGCTTCTTTTAGTATTATTACTTTGCAAATAAATTTATGCTCTTATTTAGAAAAAATATTCATTTAAAAATGCTTGTTTCTTTTTTGATAAAGTATTTTCTTTCTTTTTTGAATTTTTAAGTAATTTATAGATTCTTAGTGTCATACTGAGAAGTTAAAAAACCCAAACAAGCATTATTTCAAGTAGGAATTGTTTCACTGAGAATATGGAAAAAAAGTTGATTATTTCTATGCATTTCAGTGATAACATTTAAATCGCCATCTTTTTTCTCATTAAAATTATTGAAATATTGAATTATGATTTTTTTCCCAATTAATACTGAAATTTGAAAATATTTGGGAATATTTAATGATATTGAAAAAAATCAAAATATTTAGTTTTTATAATATCATTCTCTTATACATGTGTAGTTTTTATATTTAATACTATAAATATTAAAGCTACCTTTATGACAATATTATGATGATAGTATTAATATTATAGTGTAAACAATGACAGTATTAATATTTCATATTTAATACTGTTGCTCATTTCATATGATAGAATTTATATTAGTTTCAAGAATTTATATTATTGCTTGATCTGTTACTACTGTAAGGAATACTTTTTTTGTCATAGTCATCATAAACTTTGTTATTTTATTGATTTCATGAAATAGTTTGATTTTACAAATGCAAATTTTTATTCTAACTTTAGAAAAATAAATTTTAATTAATAAAGTTTTAATATAGTTCTTTATAAAGTAAAAGCATTCTTATTCCTCCTGTGTACAAACATAATTTTTTTTTAATTATTTGTGTTCCTAAATTCATTTTAGGCCTTTTAATATTAGATTTAGCACTATAACTTGCATTGTGAAGGTACTGTGTATTATTTTTTTAATCAAAATAATGTATTTAAAAAATTTTTTTGTTTAAATGTTATACATAAATATGAATATAAAATTAATCAAAAATGATCCATTTCATATTTTTCCCAGAATTTTTTCTTGACAATATTTTTAAACTTTTTCCTCAATTTGCTGCACCCCATTTTCATTTAAATTTATATTCATTAACTATACTTTTTTAATGTCATGAAAAATATTTCAAATTTTGTTAAACTAAAATTTGAAGGACAAAAGTTCTGATTCATTATATTTATAAAAGTTCTTTCTTTTTATCTCATTTTAAATATAATTTTCATTGTATAATGTAAAATTTTAACACATGCAATAAATTTAAGGATTATAATTATAATTTAAGATAATAATTTTATAATGTAAGCATTAAAATAAAACAATCACTAAACAGAAAGCTTGTAATTGGGTAGTTAGGAATATACCTTCTTTTTAAGTATAATATTGAGATTTAAAAATACATAATTAAAATTAAACATTGTATGATTCTGAGAAAATATTCCTAATTTTAATTTGCCTAAATTTGGATAAATTCTTTTAATTGTAAGGTAGTCAGTTTTTATATAGAGAATTCATTGATATTGTGTATCAAGGTTTGTATTTTTAGTTTTTTTTTCTGGTATTATTAATGCATCTTACACTAATTTACCTATAGTTTTTAATTTTGATTTGATCGTTTTTATCTGATAAAAATGATAAAGATGTAAATGGAATGCATTAATTTTATCTACTTTAAATTCCAATTTAGATTCTGCAAGCACATGAGCAACATCTTAATCAACTGTAAAATATAATGTTTAATTATTAAGATTGCATATAATATTTTCATGTACATTTTGTATTTTAGTCCCTGAACCAGAACCACATAGTATGCAGAATTTAGAAGCTCAAGCTAAACGCATTGCATCAGAAGCAACTAGTGAACCATCTCTCCTAAGCAGTAGAGGAAAAGTTATGTTTGTTAGGTAAGGTAATTTTATGAAATAAATAGGATTCTAACTTAACAGTATTATTTTCTTTCAGTATTATTTGCATAAATTTTTAAATTATTTTTATAGTTTTAAATTATTCTAAAATTTAAAAATTTTTGTATATATAAAAATCTTAAAAATGTACTATTATTTTTTAAAAATTTAAAATTAACTAATTTTTTAATTCACCATTTTGTTTTCAAGTTTTTTGTTATTTCTAAATAACTTATTTCATTGAATAATATTGAATATTTCAAGCTAAAAATTTTTATTTTTTAAAATTAAGCATTTATTAATTTGGTAATCATTTAAGTTTGAAAATAAATCTTAGTTTCTATTGAAAATACTAATATGAATCTGCATTTCTAAATAATATGCAGAAATTTTTTGGAGGGAAAAAAACAATAAATTGTTACATCCTTTTTGATTGCATATGATTTGTATATTTTAAGCTTATTAAGCCATAGAAAATTTAATATACTCAATTTAATTAAACAACCAAATGATCTATTTATATTTTATGCATATAAATAGATCAATTGGTTATTAAACATTTGCATGTTAAACATTTCTTCAGAAAATAAATAATTTTATTTCTTAATATGTTATTTTATTTTCTTAATGCAGAGGGGAAACCACAGAAGAAGAAAAAGCTATGATTGAAGAAGCCAAAACATCCAATCCTGCTGAAATTGATTTGGATTTTGATAGTGATGAAGAAGAAAAAATTGAAGGTAAGTATGATTAAAAAAGATTTTTTAAATTTTTTTATAAATTTACTATATTATTTTTTATTAACATATATAATAACTATTATAGATTTATAGAATATTTGAATATTTGTCAAATGTATTATTTAAAGAATCGATTTATACCAAACCATAATCTGCATATATTTTCAATCGAATTTATGATGAAATAATTCATTCGGCCGATTTGATGTCAGAATCAATCCCACTATTTTGTGTTTCAAAATTTTATTGTATTTTATTGAGAAAAGATTTCTTCTAGCTTTGTAAACTCTTAATTTGATTAATTGTCAATCAATTGAATATTCTCTATTTCACTTTCTATACAATCTGCTGTTTCATACATTAAAATATAAATGTACACACACACACTCACCCACATATACTACACACGCTAGTGAAATAATAGTATAAGAACTTAAAAGTTTCCAAAAAGTTAGTTAACAATTTCTATAAATTAATTTCTTATGCTTTTCTTGAGCATATGTTTGGAGTACACTGCTAAACATTTGCATCTATTTATTATTTGAAAATAATAAAAAAATTAAGACATTTTTCACAATACATTGAAGTAAAATAATTAAATGCAGATTTTTATGTATAAAATATATAAATAAAAATATCTTAAAATTATTAGAATTGTTAAGCTCTTTAAATTGAAATTCGGAAACACTTTATTTAAAATAATGAATAGCCATAAAATAAATTAAAAATACTGGAAAATGAAATATATGAATATTATCATTACACAATTTAAATTCATTTAAACAGTATATAATACTGCTTGTTTGAGAAGTTTATTAGTTTATCTTTATAATTTATTATTTTGAGAACAGCAGCTAATATACATATTTTTCTCTTAATATTTCCTTCAAAATCCTGCGGCATTATTATTTTTGTAATTATTAGCTTTTTTCAATTTTTAAATCCATATTTATGTTTTCTTTTCCAGAGATACAATTAGAAGAAAGACAAGTTCCTGATGAAGTGTTTGGTGGGTTAAAAGCCAATATGGACTAAAAAACGAACATTAGTGAAAATATATTTCTGATATATTTGATTGTACAAAATGTAAATAAATTATATTTTTATGAATAGTGTTTTTATTTTTAGTTAAATTTTTTTAATTAAACATCAAATTAAATTAAATGGATTGATTAATTAAATTAAATGGATTGGCAATTTAAATTGAGAAGATATTATTTAATAAAGTTTACTGACATTAAGAAAAATTTATATTTTGTTTTATTCCAAATATAGACAGAACTTTCCATTAGACTTGATATTATATGATATAAGTTATTTAGTAAAAAATTTAAGAGACTTAATTTTTAAAAATTTTAACTGTGGCTGACAGTTTTTGATTATTTTATTATGCAATTCATATTTTTGTTTTTGAATTATTAGATTTGCTTACTAAATATTCCATAAACACTGTTCATTTTTATTTTGTCATTAAGTCTTTTTTTTTTTTTGCAAGAAAATGTGATTATATTTGGAATAACAGGGAACTATCACTTGAAAAAGAAATCAAACTGGTTAAGATGCAATCAATTTTACTTATTTTATTTTTAAAAATTGCATATGCTGTAGATCTCAACTAGAAGATCTTGGAAGTATTTTTAACATTCAATTTGACTGGTTCCATTAAATATGTGAGAGACCTTTACAAAAGACACTGCCACAGTTCCTTTGAGATCAGAATGAGAGGAATGGAATGCTACATCTTAATGTATCCTTAATAACATTCTAAGCTGATAAAAATGTTGCAAATCTTAATTTGCTGTTATTTGTGATCATATCTTTTTATTTTCTTCAGTTTTTATCAAACATGAACTCTTGAATTTTCTGACTAGTTTTCTTAAAGCCGTATTTACTATAAAAATCTGTACTTGCTTTCTTATGCCTTATTTCTTTATGTTGGGGATTTTATAATATTATTTGGATTGATATATGAAATAATTCTGCTATGCACTATATTTAAAAATGAAAAAATAGGGTTTTAACTAGAAACAACTTAGTTTCTTCCATTAAACTTAAAACAAAATGGTTTGTTAATTAAAATTTTTACATTTTCTGTGATAATATATAAGAAACAATCATGTTTTATCCAACTCAGATCTAAAAAATTCAGCTTCAAGAATAATTACATTAATGAGAAATTATGAATATTTCTCATCAGGCATAATGTATATATATAAATATATATAATATACATTTATCTATAAATCATATTATTATGCATTAATTATTCGCTTTAAAAATGATACAATTAGAGACAACTTGTAGTATGCATGTCCTTAAGTGAATATGATGGATTAATTTGAATAAATAAAAATAAACTGGTGAAATTGTAATGGGGTAAGTAAAATAATGCAAAGTTTAAGTGAAATAGAAGAATATTTAATTCTTTTAAAATAATATTTATAATAACTTGTCTATATTAATTATATATTACTCGTATATTAAAAAGTCTTATACACTTATGTTGATATGGAAAGTAAAATGTTATTTTATTGATGTGTTTGTGTGTGTTACTAAAAAGTTTATTTCGCATAAAAATTTAAATATCATTAATAAAACAAAAAGTGAAAAATACACGAAGAAAAATTAAAGATTGTTCGATGTAAGTGCTGCTTAGTTATCTTTTATAGCATTGTTTTCTTGGTGTGCAAAAATATAAATGGTTAAATAGTGTAATTAAATGTTTCACAAGGATTCAATTTTCCTTTGTGAATACATTAATTTTTTCATATGAAAAATAGTTAAAAAAATAAAATGTATTTCTGAAATTTTCAATAGTATTCTGTTTTTAGTCCAATAGAGTTAGAGAAATTCCTAATGTGATGGTTTGAAATCCAATTAAAACTCTAGTTTTCAGTTAAATTAGTCTGCGGAAAGGGACTAGAGTGACTAAGATAAATACCATCTTAGATTTTCACTTCGCCTAAATATTTTTCAAATGTATGGAGTACTATTTTAAATGCGTTTTTGTGAGCATATTGGTATAGTGGACCTCTGTTAATAGTTTTTTATATAATAATATAAAAAGTTATGTAATCATAAAAATTCAAATAATTTTTCTAATTATCACAGTTTCAAATTTTATTTATAAATAAAGTAGGTTTTTTAAGCATTTATTAAGATCTGTGTATAATTTAAAAATTTACAAAAACACTTGATAACTTTTTAACTTAAAAATTCTCAAGAAATTGATGTAAAGAAACGTTTTTAATATATTATTAATCAAAAGCAAAACGTTTGCACATAATTTTTACTTTTATTGTGGGTAGCCCATTTATTTACTTTTGATAGCAGAAATTGTGCAGTTACTTTCAATATTATCATGCTTAATTTGTTAAAATTTTTATTCTGGTTACTTTTAAATTTAAAACGTTATTTGAAACAAATTAATGACTCATAGTTTTCATACAGTCTCCAATTCTGCTAATAATATTTATGTATATATATAAAAAAAATTCGAATGTACGTTATAAAAATTGTTTCTGCATTACCTTACCGCTGTTGTAGCTGTTCTCTCGGATGGAATTTCTACTTGTGCATTTCAAATTTATTAGCGAATAATGATTGAAAATGACCAGAATTCATCAATAAATTATTAATATCAAGTTAAATGAAATATCATTTAATTGATAATATAAAAGCAGTTCGGATTATATGCGATTATTCAAATTTATCAGTGAGAAGTCAAATTTATCAGTTTAGAAATTAGTATGTTAATTGCATGATTTATATACTTACAATAACCTTAGAATTTCTACGATAATTTTCTAAAATTAGCTTTTAGAAGATATAAAGGATGTGTTGCCATCTATTAGAGTTATTTCCATGTAAAAACTTGATGTAAAGATGAATCCACTGATTTTGCAGGTTCTTTATAGTTAGCACGCACAATGTAGAAATCCTTAAAAAACTTACCATAATATTGGTTTCATTTTAAAATTTCCTAAAGAGTTTTTTTTTTTTATAAAATTTGTAAAATTGTTTGTCTAATTCTTTTATTCTATACTATAATTTTATAATTAAGAGTAGTATTTCTTTTGCTGAATTTAAAAAAAAAAATGTCTGGATTTTATTTGATTAAGGCTGAATGTTATAATTTTTTTACTTATCATGAAAATCTCGAAAGCGCAATTGATATAGCTATATGAAATATGTTAATATTGTATGATTGCTAATTTTATTTGTAATTTCCACTCATAAATAACTAATTGTGTGCTATGTTAATAGTTTTACTTTATAACATCTCAGCAGTTATAAAGTAAAATCCTTTAAATTGCTAATTTTTTTTAATAGAATTATAGGAAAATTCTGAAATTGTATTTCAAAATCTGTTACTCTAAATTTTTTTCTTTCTTTTTATATATTTCTTATAAAATTTACTTTTTTTTACCTTATTAATATCCTCATTAAAAGTACACTAATACCTTAATTCATTTTTTATTATATATAAGAATAAAACATTTTAAAATGTTAATTTTGTTATTCCGCTTATAACCCTCCCTTTTAAAGATTGGACTTTTTCATTTATATAGGAAATTTCGCATTTAGTTTCTCTAATGCTACAATGATGCTTAAGATTGTAAGAAATTACATTCAGTTGATGTTTGAATAAAAATCACTCTTTCATTTAAATTTTTTTTTTATATTTTTCTATTTGCTCCAATTTTAAAACCAAAGAAAATATTAATAGTATAAATTCGCTATTTAATTTGAAAATTTATAAATACTTGCTTACTTAGTCACTATTGCCAATGTATATATGTGTATTTTTTTCCACTTTTGATATTTGAGAAATTTTGCTCACAAATTATAGAAAAACATACATTTATCAATTCATGAATTGAACATTTATATATTTTCTTCTATTACTTATTTTATTTACGAATTAGATAAATACTTGCCTGTACATTTAATATTAAGTATTTTTTGTATAAAAATTTTAACTAATAATTATGATCTTACATTTAGATGTATGTTGTTTAATCTCCTATGTTAATAAGTAAGTTTATAAAAATTTCAAGAATGCTTTAAAAAAGTTAACATACATTATAAGCGAAATAATAATTAAAAATTTAGTTTCCAAAGAAATTTTTCTGCACATTAATAACATTAAAAATTTACATTACAATTAGTAATCCTAGATTTAAATAATGCAGATCTTTTGATAACAAGGAAAAAATATTTTTAGTTGAGCAGACATTAGTCTTTATAAATACGGATAAATGGAATGATATGAATAAAAGGTAAAATTCATAAAGGAAGATAAAATTGTTATAATTAGTTGTGATAAAATTGTATAATAAATTATAATAATTCTTGAGTTAAGAATAAGAAAATTTTTAAAGTAGATAATGACAAAAAAGGCACTCACCTACTCAATTTTCGCACTAGGAGGAAATTTTCCTGAAAACAGTATGTATAAAAATACATAATTTAGTTTATTAATTTAAATTAACACCATTATAATTATTTATTCTAAATTATATTGATAAAATTTGTTTTTATAAAGGAACAATTTTTAAATAATAAACTCATAAAGTTTAATAATTTTTCAAAAATAAAATTATTAATATATTTTTTTTACAATAAATTATAATGGTAAATGGATTTTACATAGTTTCCATTTTGTGTGTGTATGGAATTTCATAGAAATAGTTAACTCTTAAAATAAGTAAGGAATTTTGATATAGATATTTTCTTTAATTATAAAAGTATAAAGTTGTGATTTTTATATTCAAGACTTCTTCATTGAAGATTTGAAAATCTTCTTTAAATTATTTTATTAATAACAAAGTTAATTAATAATATTTAATTCAGTCGAGTACATAAAAGTATGTTCACGGCTTGGGCCCCTTACAGTATTTATCTGAAATGTTAATATATACATAATTATATGTATATGAATGAAAGCAATTATATATGCCCCTAATTATATATATTTTCACGTGAAATTTATATACTATTTAATAAGCCAAGTCCTGGACCTTTCGCAAGTCTTGGTTTCAAGTGGGAAATCTCTCTTTAGCTTTCTGAGAAAAATTGCTCCTCTTGGAAAGTTTCGATTAGTGCTTTTTAACGATATTTTCTTTTATCCATTTAGCTGTCTTCAACACACCATTTTGCAATCTGATGTGAGTTCTTAGAAATAGTTCAGCTAAAACCAAATCGAATGAAGCAATAGAACCCTTGAAAATTGCCTTAATTATGAAATATTAAAAAAAGTAATTCTGCACTCCCTTCATCAGCATTCAATACATTTTCAATCGCCGTAGAATCGGAAAAAACGTAAACACTTCTAGTATATTCAAGTTCAAAGCCAAAATCCAATTTGAAAATTTAATTGGAAAAACAAAATTCTAAATATTATAAAAATATTATTTTCTTACTAAAAAACCACTCTACAGAATGTAGACGAAAAAGTGAATATGATGTAAATCGTTTTTTCCTTACCTTCAGTGACTACGAATAGATGACAATTCGCAAAGTTGGAAAAACAACATGCCTTCGTTTTTGAAGCGAGCAGAGTTCCGGAACGGCATTATATGTTTAAATTAAATTTATATCGTGCTTTAACCAACTTTACAATGCATTTAAATAGGCTTTAATTATTTTTTAAATTATTGACACAAGTTGTAATCAAAATTTTGTAATGAAATACATGTGCATATATCTTAAGTTAGTCAGAGACTAAGATCTTAGTACAAGTTTCATTCCATTTTGAGCAGGCAAACTCACTTCAACTCTAGACAAAAATACGGTGGATAAATAGAATAAATCTTGTTTTTATATATGTAAATAAAGCTCATAAGTAATACAACTGAGAGGTTTAATTAGCTGAATTAAACAATTTATTACCTTAGATATTAAAATAGAAAAAAAAACTATGAAAAAACGTCCCTCAGATAAAAATAAAAGCAAAATCAAACAGAAGAAAAGTAGTCATTCCACAACCTGTAAACTTTGACTGTTAATATAACAGTTCAAAATACACTTTATTATTGGCCGCGATACGCGAACGCATATTTTTCTGCATTCTCACCTCACATCTTTTTCGCTCAAGGTTGGTTTATTGCCATTGCTTTGAGTCTTCAGAGCTCTAAGAAAGGATTATTGGGGCTATTTTCTCTTACAAATAGTTAAACTCGAAAGAAATGATTTTGAGTTTTTAAATAAGCACTCAAGCAGAAAATAAAGAATTTTTTTGTATATTTTTTAATATTTATTGAAATGAAAGTTAATAATAATTTCACTTGCGAAAACTAATAAGAAACTGAAAATATGTCTTATGAAATTGAATGAGATTTTTAACGTGTTAGTAACCTATACGATGAATCAAATTTTCATAGTGGAATATTTTCTTTAAATATTGTTGTTGTAACTAATGACACTTGGACAAGCCAAGCTCGCTATGCCTTGGCTATGCGAATTTAAGTCAATTGGGAGCGTCTTTCGTTTCAATCAGAGCACCATGAAGGTGAAAGTACGACTTTGCTCAACACACATACCATAGGGACCCGTTTATAGGGTAGGCAACCATTCACACCTCATTCATACAAGAAAAGGACAAAGACAGGATAGATAGAGAGAGAAAGTACATCCATGCCCGAACCGGAATTCGAACCCAGGACCTCCTGATCCGCAGTCAGGCACGCTAACCACTAGACAGGTTGGGCGGCTCTTTAAATATAAATCATATCTCTACACTTGCGAATATTTTTCCTTACATTTATCGTATTAAATATTCTGCAGATACCTTAATTATTTTTTATAGTAAAGTAAAAATTTAACGTCGGGTTCATGTTGACAGAGAAATGAATTTAAACTAAAAAATTTAAATGATGTTTCTGCTGTTAAAATATTTCCCTTAAAATATTTACATTTTTTAAATTTCGAAGGAAAATATCTTAAGATTGGACAAAAAATATTGCTAAAAATCTTTCCTACTTTAGAAAGAAAATGTTTCCCTTCGTATAATTTTTATACTAATTATTCGAAGGGAAATATTTTCTTTCTAACCTATTTCTTATATCAATTATTTTCAGAAAATATTAAAATAATTTAGGCAATTTAAAAATTTAACAAAATGTTACTTTTAAAGTATCTCATATAGTGTTTCAATTGAAAATATTTTAGAAAAAGAGATCTGATGAAATACATATTAAATGAAATTAGCCAGCTTACTGAATTAACATTCTGATCATCATAGATTAAGCAAAAAAATTAAAATTTAAAATAATTTATTCCAATTGCTCTAATTTTAATAGTAATAAAATTAGAACAATCGAAATAGTTGATGAATTTGAGGAAAAGAGATATTCATATTTATAATGTCGCTTATGAATAAGGAAATATCAAATATATTCACCAGTTTTGAAAAGAAGGAAACTAAGCAAATTAATTGAGAGAATCTGTTTAATTAACATTCTGATCACTTTAAATAATAGTTATGAATAAACCATGAGTTTGCGAAGCCTTAATGGAATTTATTATTTAAAATATAACAGTTACATCTTAATATAAAGTCTTAATACTTTCTTGTAAAATTGCTTTTTATGAAAAATTCGAATGAAGATGTTAATCGTATTTCAAATTGCGTTAAATATATTTTAATTATGTGAAAAGAAATAAATCTTGAAATTTTCAACATGATATTATTTCAAAACATTTCTTAAAAGACGTCTAGATTTTAGTCGCAAATATTATAGACATGTTGATATAAAAATATATATTAAAAAACAATACGTAAATTGCAAATATTTTTCTGCATATAAATCAGATAGAAACTAATTTAGGAAAATTTTAAGAAATTCAATGAACTTTGTGAGCCCATGTTTTACAAATATGTTTTTTTTATTATTTCAGCAATATTAAAAGAAAATTTTTAATATGTTGGCGTAAGAGCTAGGGAATAGTCTTAAGATTCAAAAGAGATTGTTTACATATATAGCAATTATTAATTTAAAATTCTATTAGTTAATGAAATTTTTAAAAATTTAAATCTGTCATTTTCAATTTAAACCAACCATAAAGTAAATGTTTTGTCTTGTGTTTTTCATTTTGCTTTTTTTCTGTTATATTGTCAATGTGTTAATGGCCTTGAATCAATGGAAAACGGCTTCTCAAACTGATGATTTGCTCCTTGTATAAGAAATCGTTTTATTAACAAAATGAGCTTCGACAATATTCTTAGATATTCAATGCTGAACTTCGCCTTGTTTGCTGCCACTCGAAGAATGTTATTTGAAGGCAATCAGCAAATTCGTAGGCAAATCGGATTCACAATGCTATCTCAATACGATGTGACGTGGGTGAAACGTTAACTGACGTCATAGATATCTTAAACCAATAAGAATCATAATAAAGTAGTGTACTCAGGATCTCAACTGTATGAAAGAAACAACCAATTTATGGTTAATATACCTTTCAATGTCAACCTATCAACGGAGATAAACAGAGGACCATTGGTAATTGAAGAAAATTCAAGATAAAATATCGAATATTGTATGAATCCTCCAACTAGCATAAAATTTTGACAGACAATAGAACATCAATTATCCGGATCAGCTGGAACCGAACTTTATTCGGATAATCAAAAATTCGATTAATTGGATATTTTTCGAGAAAAGGGTCCATTTTAATTAATTATTCTAATGTTAAAAGTGAGAAATTTTTATTTTTATTTTTAAAAAAGAATTTAATGTTGTTGTTGTCGTGTGCCAGCTAAGCTGGCAACATGGGGTGAGCTGCTCCACTTATCTAACTGAAACGTAAATTGGTATAGAGTCCTACTTCCTCAGTACACACATGCTATAGGGACCCGCTTATAGGGTAGGCAACCATTTACATCCCATTCATACATGGAAAGGACAAAGACAGGATAGATTGAGCGAGAAAGTACATCCATGCCCGAACCGGGATTCGAACCCAGAACCTCTCTATCCGTAGTCAGGCACTCTAACCACTAGACAGGGTGGTCGGCAAAAAATAATAATTTAATGAAAAAGCAATACTTTTATTACATACTTACAAGTGCTGTATATTAATACTGTGTGTATGTAGAGTGCTATAAATGAAAGTCATTGCTTGTATCTCTGACAGTGTAAGTTGTTTCACTGCTTTCATTCGGTTTTCGGACACGATGTCGCACATCCGCTTGACAGCAAGAATTAGCAAGTGGTCACACTCGGACTGATGATCAATCCACTTCAAAGTCAGCAAATGCTTCATTAGTTGATGGTCTCGTGTCCGCTTCAACTTGGGTATTAAGCTCATCTTCTTCCTAGACACTTTCAACAAATTAACCTTCATTTTCAGTTTGAAATGTCAGTTTCTGACCCATAATCCATTCCCCTATATCTTAAGCACTAGTTTCCGAATATCCAGAAAATTTTCAAATGTTTCAGGATTCTTCAAATAACACATCTGACTCTTCCTTATTTTCATCTTCTCCGTTCTTTCAACTTTCATGTTCTTGAGCTTTTTCCTTTTTTATCACTTTCCGCCTCTTCTTCAGTCTAATTTATTTTTCAGAAATTCTGAAATCGATTCAAATAATCAGCGATTCAAACAAGCGGAGTTTGGATAATTGGAGTTCTACTGTATATATTATATATATATATATATATATATATATATATATATATATATATATATATATATAATTAATATAAAATAGTAAAATATATGTATACAAAGGTAAATACAATACAATGCAAAGGTGAAATATTAAATGCAATACAAAGTAAAATATACAAAATGTTGTTGTTACTAATGACACTTGGACAAGCCAAGCTCGCTATGCCTCGGCTATGCAAATTTAAGTCAATTGGGGGCGTCTTTCATTTAATCATGCCACCATGAAGGTGAAAGTACGACTTTTCTCTTCAAATCCTCCGATAGATGGCAGCACCAGAAGATCTACTCCCTCAATTTTGACATTTATCTGAAGGGGGAGTAAAATTCGCCAGACCATTGCACCCATGTTAACTGCTCAACGACCGACCACAGGACTTTCGATTCCACAGATTAAACGAGCAAGCATATCGGATGTACTTGGTGGATCTTTGGCGGCATTGGGAATCGAACCCCACCCTTCCGGATGGAAGGCCGATACCCTAACCACTAGGTTACCACGGCCCCAACAATATTAATAAATATTTTTTTTAGTATCCTAACAAACTCAAAAGCAGTTTGAAAAAGGTAACCAAGTATATAAATAGGATACAATTTGAAAATAAAAAGACGTGAGATGCAATTTATAAATCAAAAATTAGGAAATTAGAAAGTATAGATAAGTAAAAAGGCCACATCTTTATCTGACATACATGAAATGCAATGATCTAAAACTTTCTCCGTGCATTTCCACCGAAAAGTATTTCTAAAATAAAAATGCACAGGAACCTATCAAAAAATATAATATTTCAACATCACAACAATACAGTAAAAAATAGATAAAAAATATGCACAAATCCAAGGTAGAAAAAGAACAATATTAAAGTTTCAAAACTTTTATTTACTTAAAATGGAGAATAGACATGTGACATCCTTATTTATGAAAAAGTAGTTCTCGTGCTTTTTTAATTTCAGAACCTTTTATTTGTCTTATTTGTATTTTTAAACTGTGTCATAATTATACATATATGTCTGTAACTTTGTACATACATATGTTAGCAATTTTGTTGTAATTATATTAGCATATTTGTTATGAAATTAAGAAATGCATAGGTAAGTCAAATGCCTGTTTGTTTTCGATTAAATATGCAATTTTGAATTAAAATATAATTTAAAAATTTTTTGCATTTTAAAATATTTCTACTAGAAATATTTTATTTATATTATTCTTTTCTACCTTGGATAAATTTTAAAATATTTCAAGTAGAAATATTTTAAAATTTTAATTTTCAAATGGAATAATTTTATTTGTTTATTAATAATCTAATATACTACATAAAGATATGAAATAGAAACGGTTCAACAAATACATACATAATATATATATATATATATATATATATATATATATATATATATATATATATATATATATATGAATATATATATATATATATATATATATATATATATATATATATATATATATGAATGTATATATATATGTGTGTGTGTGTGTGTGTGTGTGTGTGCGTGTGTGTGTGTGTGTGATGAGTGTGTGTTTTAATATTTTGATACTTTTTTTCATGAAATTTAAAAAGACGGTTTATTTCATACAAACATTAAGAAATTTGCGAGTTCACCAGATAGTAATTTTTTGTGAAGAGAAACGTGCGTAAGCAAAATGAATGAGAATTAACTTTTGATAAGAGTTTCAACACAGAAGATTCATGACATCGTTTGCCCTCCTCAAAAGGTCGCAATCCCAGAATCGTTAATGAATTTTAACGGTTCTAAGAAAATTTGCAAAGCAATTCGCGGATTATTTCATTCAAAAGAAGTAAGGAAATAATGAATAGTGTTGAACTATATTTTACAGAAGAAAAGTATTTCCGGAAAGAAAGTTGGTTTTAAATAAAGAAAGAAAGCAGCACTGAATTATTTTGTTGCAGAACAGATTTTTCTATGCAATGTTAAAATCCAATGTTTCTTGAAGCCTATTAAGTAATAGGGTTGTATAAACATTGGATTTTAAATTTAAAAAATAACTATGATACTTTACGTTGCTGTCCGAAAATATTGTCAAATGCTGTCTAACAGCGGTATCTTATGCGATCTAATAATTTTATGTTACTTGGCATTAATATAAAGAAATAATAAATCTAAAAAAAAGCTTTTGAAGCTAATTTAATGAAGCATTTTGCAATTATGAAAGGTTTGTTATCTATAGAATGTAAAAATATATTTAAGTGAGATTCTCAAAATTATGGAAATATTTATCAGTAAAAGTTACAGTCAGGAATGTGCCTTGTTTTGATATATTACATTAACACTAGATTGCCTAAGGAAGTCATTTTAAACCTTTTTTAATTTCAATTAGAAAAACAATTATGTATATAGTAACATAATTTCTTAGAATTTAGTGACAGTTTGTACAACATATTATTGCGTTTATTAATAATTGTAATTACCACTCCCCACTTTGGAAGTGCCTTAGAAGCATTAAACAACGGTCAATCAAGGTTAACCCACGATATTATACATCAATTGAAAGAGATTGAAAAATTGATAAAGATTTGTATCTCTGCAGTGGATGCCCGCGCACGTTGGCATCCCTGGAAAGGAAGAAGCAGGAAGGGAGAAAACTCAATGACGGAAATAATTTCAAAGTCTCGCTTGACGATGTGAATGCAATTATGCAAGATAACGTCTAAGACAAAACACCATTGAAAAAAATTCACAGATTTGTGAAATAAACTTAAATAGAGACCTTACTCGCCTTAGAATCGCCTTAGAATGCAATTATGCAAGATAACGTCTAAGACAAAACACCATTGAAAAAGATTCACAGATTTGTGAAATAAACTTAAATAGAGACCTTACTCGCCTTAGAATCGCCTTAGAATGCAATTATGCAAGATAACGTCTAAGACAAAACACCATTGAAAAAGATTCACAGATTTGTGAAATAAACTTAAATAGAGACCTTACTCGCCTTAGAATCGCCTTAGAATGCAATTATGCAAGATAACGTCTAAGACAAAACACCATTGAAAAAGATTCACAGATTTGTGAAATAAACCTAAATAGAGACCTTACTCGCCTTAGAATCGCCTTAGAATGCAATTTGCAAGATAACGTCTAAGACAAAACACCATTGAAAAAGATTCACAGATTTGTGAAATAAACTTAAATAGAGACCTTACTCGCCTTAGAATCGCCTTAGAATGCAATTTGCAAGATAACGTCTAAGACAAAACACCATTGAAAAAGATTCACAGATTTGTGAAATAAACTTAAATAGAGACCTTACTCGCCTTAGAATCGCCTTAGAATGCAATTTGCAAGATAACGTCTAAGACAAAACACCATTGAAAAAGATTCACAGATTTGTGAAATAAACTTAAATAGAGACCTTACTCGCCTTAGAATCGCCTTAGAATGCAATTTGCAAGATAACGTCTAAGACAAAACACCATTGAAAAAGATTCACAGATTTGTGAAAGAAACCTAAATAGAGACCTTACTCGCCTTAGAATTCACTGTCGAAAGAAATGGCAACAAAAATCTACCGTCTCTGCATTAATTACGATAATATTCCACTAACACTGAGAATATTGTTGACTGTCCTGCCATTTTAAGTTCTTTGGCTCAGCTCGGGGAATTCCCTCTGCTTGACTAGAAAAGAGTCTAAACTCCGAAAACATTAAGGAGATAATCAGTTGTGTCCGGCACACTCATGGTCATATTTAGTTCTTCTCATGGATACGACACCAATCAACCAACTCTCCTCTTTCTTTTCCTACACACACACACACACACACACACACACACACACACACACACACACACACACACACACACACACACACACACACACACACACACACACACACACACACACACACACACACACACACACACACACACACACACACACACACACACACACACACACACACACACACACACACACACACACACACACACACACACACACACATATGTGTGTGTGTGTGTGTGTGTGTGTTATACCTATATTTGCCTAAAGCAGTCATTTTGACTACTTGGGAAATTTTAAATAATCAAATGACTTTTATTATTTGAAAAAATGTTTTGAATGGTTTTGCTTATTTGGAGAAAGATGAACAACTATCATCGTCAATGCTTCGCAGTGAATATGTTGTTCTGAAACTTGTCGAGCCATATACCAGCTGTGGAAGGAATATCACGACTGATAACTTTTTCAATAGCATTCGCGACAAAATTGGCTAAAAAACAACCCTATTGGAACTATTAGAGGTAACAAAAGAGAACTACCCAAAGCAGCTAAACAAACAAAGGATAATTTGCCTCGTTTTTACACTCTGCTATATAAATCAGAGAATTATGTTCTTACAATATATAAAAGCAAATCAAATAAAAGAGTAATTGTTCTAAGCATAAATTTGTGCGAATTGATAAGAATAATAAAACTATGTTATCGGAATCTATTAAATTTTATAACACAAATTTTGGAGTTGATATGGTGGATCAAATGGCCAGAAAATATGCAGTAAAAGCTGGTTCTCGTAGATGATTTTTTCAACTATTTTTTAATATTTTAGATTTGACTGCTGTAAAAGCTTGGATCCCCTTTACAAGAAACGACGGAAATACAAATACAAGGAAAACAGTTCTTGTTTCAATTAGCAGAATAGCTTTCCACCGAATACAGAGCTGCAAGACAGAAAATTCATCAGAACATGAAGACCCACAAAGATCAATTGCAACATCATCAAATGCAACCCATTCTAAGAAACGCAAAATTAGTCAATTACGACTTTGCCAGGACAACAAAACAAATAATATATGTGAAAAATGTCAAATGTATAATTGCGGAAGATATGCACATAAAAAGATTTCCATTTTCGTTTCCATAAAATGTCGTTGTTGTTACTTATCTCAGGTTGTCTAGCTAGGCTAGACAGCCCCCATAAAACCAAAAATATCTAAAATGTCTAAAAAATGTGATGGATCCCGAAGGACATCGTCTTTTTTAAAATTTAGGCAGGTTAAGATATGTCCAGGGGAGGTCATATCGACGGAACACCAAGAACAGTTTGGAAATGTCCTTTGCTGCTGCTGAAAGGTGATTCCTCTCGTGTGCCCACTCAGATAGCGGGAAAAGGCAGTTTGATAAGATCTTGGTCTAAGATGGAAGATCTCACCTCGTCTTTCGGTGGTAGGTAGGCTTTCGGTGGTTAGTACCATAGATGGTTGGGAGGAATTTTCATAAGCTTATTGAATTCAGTTTTTGCCAGGGAAAAAATCTCACTGGATTTGAGCTCTCCTCCTGGGTTTACTCCCTCCTCTGACGCCGATCTGGCCAAGAAATCCGCTCTTTCATTCCCCTCTACTCCCACGTGTGAAGGGATCCACTGGATATGCACTGTGTGTTCGGGTGACAGTCTCTCAAGAAGATTTAGTATGTCCAGGCTAGTTTGATCTCCAACAGTGCTCCAATTTAAAAGATGCTGGATTGAAGCACGACTGTCAGTCAATATACAGATATCCCTTTATTGATCTTCCACCTCTACTGCATACTGTAAACCTCTTCCAATGGCAATTAGCTCTGATCTAAAGACGGAACAATGATCTGGGTTTCTTATTTGAAATTCTAGTTCTTCGGAGACTGTGTTTATGTACATCCCACTGCCCGAGACTCAACCCACACCTTTACTACCATTTGTATAAATTTTCAAAGAACGTGGAGGAATATTATGGATTGTTTCAAGTGCCAGTTGCTTAACATGATCCGGAATCTCTGAGTTTTTTGTCATCGTTGTTAGGAGCTCCTCATGGAAGTTCCATAAAATTTACTAATAATAATGCATAAATTATTTTTTTCAAAGTGAAGTCAATTTTCTTTATTGTTAATATTTACTAATAACTTGTTACATGACTGTAAATAATATAAAAAATACTAAAAATTTTGAATTTTTGTCTTTTGCATACAGAATATGCTTCCATAAGATGTACTTTAAAAATATAAGATCGGGATTCTTTTTTAAATTAAATGGAGCGTTCTCATTGGCCAAAAAGGAACAGTTGCTCACTTGAAATTTGACTTTTCTCCACTCGTTTTTTTAAATTAAAGTTTCAGTATAAAATTTCAATAAACAGTGCTTTTAGATGAATTACTTCAAAAATACGATACTGTATGTAGTATGGCCCAACATGGAAGAAAAGCTGTATGAGCTTTTTAATTTTTATTTTGCCGCGAAAATTGTTCCTATTAGATTTGAGGGCCATTACAAGTTTATTAGATGTACTATGTAATACCGAAACTAAAAACTTATTGAAAAAACTATATGTCATATGTCAATGCTTGTAATTTCTTCATTTTAATCTTTTCAGCCATGTGAAATTGTGTACTAAAAGCCTTTGAACATGAAAATATATACTATTTCATTCATAGTTTCAAATGTTCATTTGATCACAGAGAAGTTTCCTGCGTAAACCTGTAAATAACTTAGAAAGAACCGATTAAAAAATAAAATTAGATAGCTGATTATATATAAGAACCTGATAATCTCCAGCTATCATAAATAAAGCAGCTATGTATAGTCGGTGATGTTCAAAAATAACTGTTGTTGTTACTTATGACACTTGGACAAGCCAAGCTCCCTATGCCTTGGCAATGCGAATTTAAGTCAATAGGGAGCGTCTTTCGTTTTAATCAGAGCACCATGTAGGTGAAAGTACGTATTTGCTCTTTTTTAAATCCTCCGATAGATAGCACCACCAGAGAATCCCCTCCCTATATTTTGATATTGATCTGAAGGGGGAGGAAATTTTCTCCAGACCATTGCACCCATGGTAACTGCTTAACGACCGACCACAGGACTTTCGATTCCACAGATTTAACGAGCAAGTATATAGCATGTACTCGGTGGGTCTTTGGCGGGATTGGGAATCGAACCCAGTTCTTCCGGATGGAAGGCCGATACCCTAACCACTAGGCTATCACGGCCCTAAAAATAATTGTATGATTTTAAATCGTTAATAGATCATCTATTATCAACCCTATGTTAATAATAGTTTACATGTTTGTAATTGTATTTGTACGTTTGTAATATTTTATAACAATTTTGTGAAATTTATAACAGCAAAATAAATTAAAAGAAAATCAATGTAATTTGATTTAAATATTCGTGGGAATATTCATTATTATCAACTTCATTTTAATTCTGCCTATCATTTAAGGAGCATCTGTCATGTAAGTTTAATTAATAACATAATTAAATAATTTTATGTTGCATACATTTTGATTCATTTGCAGGGGTGTGTTTTAATTAACAAATCAAGGATGTCTTCCTCGGAAATGCAAATCCATCATTTTTGAACAATTAAGAGCAAAGTTCAATGTGAGAATGTAAGGTCAACTTTATAATTTTCTCAGCAAAAGTGTTATTAGTAACGATAAAATTACTTCACATGCCTCCTCGTTTTTTCTCATACTTAAAAAAAGGTATGGAAAAAAATGAGGAATTGGAGGCAAATTTAATTACTATGGAAAAAATTCCTAAGTGGAAAAAACTAAATTACGATTGTATATAAAGATTAAATTCACTGACAAGTGAAAAGATAATGCAAATAATTGCAAAATCAAGTTAAAAGAATTAAAAAAATTTCATTAATGTTAGTTTCTGTATTCATAGATATTGAAATATACGTTATATACAAATGTATGTTAAAAATATTGTTTCCTCATTATATTTGCTGTATCTAGATTTATGCCTATTAATCTGTCTACACTCATCATAATAGTTATAATAATTATGATAAAAGAAAATACCAAGAAAGCAAACATTTATATAAAGAATAACCCTTGTTTCATGTTTACATATATACTAATTATGGACGTGAGAGAGACAGATACAATTTTAAACAGTGCGGGCTCTACAGACAATCGAAGATTACACAAATCATCTGTAATAACCTATTAAAATGACTTGGCGATGTTTGGAGAAGCCCAGACGAAAATCTTAACGTTTAAAAAACCTGAGGGATCTTGGACTAAATGGAGATCATTTACTAAATGGTTGGAAGATACTGAAGGAGATCTAAATACTTTAAGAATCAAGAACTGGAAAGGAGTCGCTAACGGTGGAACGATAGTCGTTGTTGTTGT